>JAJJWW010008265.1:0-600000 GCA_023531295.1 Papaver armeniacum | reverse complement strand
CAACACTTTCAATTCTGAAAGTATGAAAAGTCGGCAAGGTCGACAAAAAAATACCCTGACGACTATAGGATTTTTGACATACGGAGAAATGTGTTACAAATGCATGATTAGTCGTCAAGGTATTATTTTCATAACATGTCGACTAAACTATAGTCGTTAAGGTATAAGGATGAATACCTTGACGACCATGTAAATGCTAATTTCAGAGATGAAAAGTCGTCACAATATTCAACCTAGGAAGATACCGATTAATACTAGTCGACAAGATCGACAAAAAAATACCCTGCCCACTAACACCAGTCGGCAAGGTCGACAAAAAAAGTACCCTGCCGACTGAATATAGAAATGTGGTATCATACGAGATTTAAGATTGGGTATGATTTTGTACCCAATCTCAAAACCCCTACAACCAAAATTCAATTTCGTTTTTGTTTTTATTTGATTTTTTGTTCTTTCCTTTTTTGATTCCATCACATAAACTTTGAGTTTTGAATGATTTTGAAGTTGATGAATTTTAGTCGGCATAGTTTTTTTTCCTGTAATTCATGTATTAACAGTCTGGGAAAATTGGTTTTTTGACACCTTTTAGAAACCCCTTAATACACTATGTTGGATGAGTTTAAAATTATATACCCCAATTAATTTGGGTATACCCCAATTTAGCCTGTTTAGTCCACTAAACCCGACTCGGGTTAATGGCTAGTCCAGCGGGAAAATATATTTACTCACTAGTCCAAAAAAGTTTTGAAAGAGTAAAATTACTCTACTAACCCTAACATATAATACTACGCATGTTACTACATATATTACTACATACTACATATGTTACTAGTATACTACTAGTAACATACTAGTATACTAGTAGTTACTACATACTAGTAGTATGCTACTAGTAACATTAACATATGTTACTACATATCAATATGTAGTGTCATTATGTTATATACTAACGATGCGTATCGTAACCACAACAAATTAATTAATATTTTTCCACCTAATTAACAAGTAATATAGTGTAGTTAAGTTCGTTCCCACGAGGAGCAAGAGATTCTTAGTTGTAAAAATTGTCACAAAAGGGGGGTTATAAATCAAAGAAAATTAACAAAGCAATTCAAAGATAAAGTTGAAATCAATAAGAGAAGTTAGATCAAGGAATCCTTCTTCGTTGCAAAATAATGAATCAAGTTATGTTCTTTTCTACTTGTTATTAGTCACGAATTATCACCAACCGTAGGTAAAGCAGCTAGATCAGTGCTAAACCCCTAAATCCCTTGTATCACCAGATACGGAAGTTCTCGACTACCGGATTCTATTTACCAAACCACCTAGTAGTAGATCACTTAAGATGTAATTTAAATAAATGCATTAAGATTTATGAACTTATTAGGTTGATATTAGTAGTTAGACTCTTAGATCAAGGTCTAATTGCTAACGTTGTTTTCACACACAATTGCTCCACGGAATCCCTCCGCAAGGTCTCGTGTTTGCTACTTATGTAAAGAGTCAAGAAACGATTACTTATCCCCTAACTTTCACTAGCTTTAGATCAAATTAATAAATCAATTTAGCGTGCACTCTAAACAATCTATCAATCAACCATGAATGTATAAACATTCCTATTAGTAAAAACAAACGATAATCATGTGAAAAACTTCAAGATAGAATTGTAAACAAAACTCAAATCATATATTAAGAACTAGGAATTCATCCTCAATCAATAAGAACATGTTTTTGAAATTCACACAAATTAATTAAAAGAAGAATTTTTCAAGTTCACACAAATAATTAAAAAGAAGAATTTGAAAAGCAAGCAAAAACACAAGTGTTGTGTGTGTAGAGAGGTGTGTAGAGAGATGTGTAGAGAACTTCTCTATTTATAGGCTTCAATGTTCTCCAAATCTTCCAAGGAATAGAACCCCTTTCCTTTAGCAATTCAATTTCCAAGTCCAAGCCTTTCTCAAATCTTCCATCTTCTCTTTCCAAATTTGAACCAAATTCTCCATCCATGAGTTTAGATGATTCTAGAGAATTCTTCACAAATTTTCATCCAATTTCCAAATCTAAGTCTTCACACCCATGAAAGAAACCCACACAAAAATATGTTATTTTGATCGTCGGAAAAGTCCTTGAGGTCACCGGAATCCGGTCAGAAAAGTCGCCCCCGGTCACTGGAATCTTCTTCCTCGTCAAAGGAATATTCCGTTACGATACCGTAAGAAATAACGGTCAAGCTGTTAGTCAATGGGGTCAAGGGAGAGGAGTCAGCTACTGAGTCAGCTTGTCTTAGTCATACTGCTTTGGCTTACTCAGTGAGTTAGGCCGATCGATCATCGCCGAGTTGACTCGGCAGGGTGCATAAAATTGGACAGAGTTCCGTTTGTTTTCTGGGCATTTCTCAGGCCAATTTTAGGCCGATTTTAGTCTTCTCCTGTTAAGAAACCTAACATACATCTAGTTCAAGCACTCTTCACTGCAGCAATGCTCATTCATCAGTCCCTGTAACAACAATTCATCCTCCTTTCTTGTCTGCAACACCTCCAAAGCTCTAACCCATGTAATCAGCAGCACCAACACTTTCTTGCACCATTCCTAACATTCATCTTCATTCCATGTGACTTATGAATAGCAAACAACTTATTTCCCCATTCTCATCTCTTGGCTTCAAGAGCACCACAACCCCTGACAGCAACAGGTTCAACCCTTAAGCCGATTTGAACCCATCTGTTTCACGACGAGCTAATGTTTCTCGAACAGCACCAAACCCATTTAGCATCCGCCACTACAGGAGCTGAGTTATAACCAAAGATCCATCTCTAATCACAACAACAGCTTCATATTTCTTCATTACAGACTAGAATCGAACCCTCATTTCTTTACTGTTATTTCAATCACCAGAGTCAAACTCATCTTCATATTCAGAGCAACATCATCTCTCGCTGCTAGATTCAAGCTTGAATCAAACCTTAATTTCTGATTCATCTCTTCTTCACTTCAATTACATGACCCAGCTTCTTATGAATCGAATTAGACTCATACCCATCTTCTTATTTAACAGAAACCGACAGCATCAGGGTTTTCTCGTTCTCAGCCCATCATCAACACCAATTTCCTCCCTGTAATTCACCGATCTCAGTTCTTCGAATCACAACAAAACCCAATTTCTTCCTCTCTGTCGAGCCAATCAATACCACCATTAATCGGAGCAACATTTGTCTCAGAAACCCTAGTTCCACCTTCTAGTCTCGGACTCATTTGTTTCATCAATTACAGCGACCAACCATGATTTGCTTCGATTAATCATCTTTTCTGCCATAATTTCTCGATCTCTCATCATACTTTCTTCTCTCGGTTTCAACAGCAGCAGCCGCTGCTTTTAGTTTCAGGTGAAGGTGAATGAATGAGAGGTAATGATCGAGTAAATTCTCAATTTAGGGTTGTAGGAGTAGGGGATGGATAACGATACCCTACTGCATAGGCTAGGGGTCACCCCAGTGGATATCCAATAACATGTGGCCACCCCTTAACATCAGTTGGCTTGTTTTTTTTTTTTTTTTTTTATTATTCCTCCACATAGAGTTGCCCTTTAACCTTGGCTCAGTTCCAGATAGTGTTCGCCCATGAAATGACAATTTTGCCCTTTTGGCTCAAATAGAGTAATTTATTCTTCTTTTCCTCCGTGTGACTCCATAGTAGCTATAAAACTCAAAACAAGCGTAAAATACATCATTTACAAGAAAAATAGCAAAGAAAGCATAAACAATAGATAGTAAATGGGATGTATTCTACACCCTATCAAATTCCCCCACACTTAGACTTTGCTAGTCCTCGAGCAAATCAAACTAAAACTTACAACTTCAAAGCGTTCCAGCGTCCCAAGCATCAAAAGAGCTATGAGGACATAGAGTTTCTGCATGCTAGTAATAAGAAGTTAGAAATACTAAAGAACATATTCTCATTCTTAAATGTTGAGTGGGAAATAACCACACCATAATGAGAGAACGCGTGTTTGAGAAACGATCAATAAGCATTTCGCCTCGACTTCTGCCTCACCAAAAAGGATTTTATGATAATTGCACTCAAACGACGTACTTTTATGGTTCTCACATGTGTGCAGGTAGGAATGAAGAGAGAATTCCTGCAACACGTTGAATGGTGGGAAGGACAACTTCCGAAATATTTTGAAAAACCCACATCTTTTAACATTTTGAAAAACCATTTTTCTGATGATCTCTAAGAAAGGAAATCAACCATTATTATCGAGGATGAGATTACTTACTCTCCTTCACATCCGATCGCCAATTATGATAACACCACTCTCACGGCATCCAATAAAAACGTCTTCCGCTCCTCGTCTTTGTCTTCTTGGTCTTCGTCTTCGGTTTCAACTATTGATGATAAACTCTCGAATTTCATAAATCCTTAACAATTTGTAACTCTTTTTACCTTAAGATCCTTGTCTCTTGAAACTTCTTTATAAATTTTCCTTCCCCACGGCTTTATTAAATAAAAATAAAAACAAAACAAATATTTCTCTTGTTTCATCATTTTTTTTTTATTTTTTTTATTTTGACAAGAGAAATAAAATACAAAAAACAAACCGTGGCCGTGGGAGAAGTATTTTACCGCTTGATTCTTCACAACTTGTATCGTCTTGAAATCATAAACTTCAATAATTCTCACCTTTTAATTTTCTTTGCTCCCGTAAATAAGTCTTCATACTTGGATATAAAATTACCTCATTGTAGTGTAAGTCTTCAACATATATGTAAAAATCTGCTCTTTGTATGTTGCTTTACTTGAATATGAAATTTGCTCTTTTTCTCGTTCCGTTGCTTGTAAACCTTAAACTTCTTCAACTTTCCTTGTAGATTTTGATGTCGCTCCTTGTTGATGATGATGGTGTTTCTATGGATCCGTTGTTGTTGCGAGAGAGAATGGTGCTAACTGCAAATCGAACTACAAGAAGGAGGCTTTCATCTATAGACGTCACCCTCATGATTGACAAAATTAGCACTCAAGAGATCAAAGAGTAGTGCTTCTATTGGTGGAAGGTTGGGTAGCTCACCATTCTACCCGAATTAACGTACGGTGACACACACTCAAAAGAAAGCTCTTTAGTCACTACAAAAGAATATTTGGTCGGTGCCTCACATGATATGAATACGGGTAGTCTCCACTAATGATTGATCAGCAACTCTAATAATGCATTTCTCCCTGCACCAAATTTGCATCACCGGCATGATTAAATCCATTATTTAACACTCTAACAAGCAAGAAATCCGAATGTAGTTCCCTAACACTTCCAAGTTCAATTATGTCGGTCAGAAGCTCTATGTAAACATACCTAGAAGTATGCTAGTGACTCTAAAATCTCTAAAAGTTGGAGGTTTTATGTAAAACTTTTTTTTTTTTTTTTTAAATACATGCTTAACCACTCCCCCACACTTAAACCTTACATTGTCCTCAATGTAATTGAATCGTCCTAGTAAAATCAAGGTGGGAAATTTTAACATGATATGGAACAAGAAAAAGAAATAACAAAAAGCAAAAGGATAAGAAATACAAAACCTATGGGTTTCCTCCCATTAAGCGCTTGTTTTAAAGTCGACGGCCCGACTTATCTCTTGCTGCACATTACTCCTCCAAAGGGAGTGAATCTCCAAATAGAAGTTCATCCAAATTCACATAAGCGATGTTCTCATAGTATGGCTTCAATCTATGGCCGTTGACCTTGGAAACCAAATTGTCTCTAAGACCAGTAATTTCAACCGCACCATGAGGAAAAACATTAGTAACAACATATGGTCCAATCCAACGGGACCTTAACTTTCCAGGAAATAGTTTAAGGCGATAATGATATAAAAGGACTTTTTGTCCCACGATGAAGCTTTTACGAGAAATCATCTTGTCATGAAAAAGCTTGGTCTTTTCCTTGTAAATACGGGCACTCTCGTAAGCATCATTACGTATCTCCTCTAGCTCATTTAGTTGTAACTTCCTTTGTTTCCCCGCTTCATCATACTCCATGTTGAATTTCTTTATCGCCCAATAAGCCTTATGTTCAAGTTCAACCAGAAGATGACAAGCCTTGCCATAAACCAACCGATATGGAGACATACCAATCGGTGTCTTATACGCCGTTCTATACGCCCAAAGTGCATCATTGAGCTTAAAGCTCCAATCTTTCCTTGTTGTATTCACCGTTTTCTCAAGAATGGACTTGATCTCACGATTTGAAATTTCCGCTTGTCCACTAGTTTGTGGATGGTAAGGCGTACCAATTTTGTGTGTTATGTTGTACTTCTTGAGGAGAGCGTGGAAAGCCTTTTTGAAATGTGAGCCTCCATCGCTTATCACCACTCTTGGTATACCATGCCTATTGAATATGTTTTCTCTTACAAAATCACAAACAACTTGAGAGTCATTAGTTTTGGTGGCTCTAGCTTCCACCCATTTCGAAACATAATCTACGGCAAGAAGTATATAAAAGTTTCCATTCGAATTGACAAAAGGGCCCATAAAATCGATACCCCACACATCAAAAATCTCAACGGCGAGAATTGGTGTGAGTGGCATTTGATTTCGAGCACCTAGATTGCCCGTTCGTTGACATCTATCACACGATTTACAAAAAACATATGAATCTTCAAACAAGGTGGGCAATAAAATCCACTCTCGAGAACTTTGAGAGCGGTACATTTAGAACCGAAATGGCCACCACAAGCAAAAGTGTGGCAAAAGGAGAGAATGGATTGATATTCGGAGTTAGGTACGCACCTTCGTATTATTTGATCAACGCCATATTTCCATAAGTATGGTTTATCCCACACATATTGCTTAGCTATCTTCTTAAGTTTCATCTTTTGGAAGTTGGACATTGTATTAGGTACCTTTCTTGTCACCAAGTAATTCACTATATCCGCATACCAAGGTGTTGATTCTTCCATGGAGAAAAGTTGTTCGTCCGGAAAGCGGTCTTGTAATGGAAGTTCTTCTTGAGACATAACAAGTCTACTAAGATGATCCGCAACGGTATTCTCCACACCTCTCTTGTCACGAATTTCTATGTCGAACTCTTGTAGCAATAGGATCCACCGGATTAGTCTTGGCTTAGCTTCTTTCTTCTTTATTAAGTGTCGAAGTGCGGCATGATCGGAATACACAATAACCTTTGTGCCCACCAAGTATGATCGAAATTTTTCCAATGCAAAAACTATAGCCAATAACTCCTTCTCCGTGGTAGAATAATTGATTTGTGCATCATTAAGGGTCCTAGATGCATAATAGATAACATGGGACAACTTGTCCACTCTTTGACCCAAAACGGCTCCAACCGCATAATCACTAGCATCACACATTAATTCAAACGGAAGATTCCAATCCGGTGATTTGATAATTGGCGCACTTGTCAACATTTCCTTCAATTTGTCAAAAGCATCCTTGCATTCCTTGTTGAAGTCAAAAGGTACCTCCTTTTGTAATAACCTGCACATCGGCATGGAGATCTTGGAGAAATCCTTGATAAACCGCCTATAGAAACCTGCATGGCCAAGAAAAGAACGTATCTCCCTCACCGAAGTGGGATATTGTAAGTTTCTTATTAAATCTATCTTTGACTTGTCCACTTCGAGCCCTCGAGAGGACACAATGTGACCAAGTACTATGCCGTGGTTTACCATAAAGTGACATTTCTCCCAATTAAGGACAAGGTTTGTGTCTATGCATCGTTTAAGAATTAGTTCAAGGTTGTTTAAACAACTATCAAAAGAATTGCCACAAACACTAAAGTCATCCATAAATACCTCGATGATACGCTCCACATAATCCGAGAATATACTTACCATGCATCTTTGAAAAATAGTCGGTGCATTGCAAAGGCCAAATGGCATCCGTCTATATGCAAACGTTCCAAACGGACAAGTGAAAGTGGTCTTCTCTTGGTCCTCCGGTGCAATAACAATTTGGTTGTATCCCGAATAACCATCCAAGAAACAATAATAAGAATGCCCCGCTAACCGCTCCAACATTTGATCAATGAAAGGTAAAGGAAAGTGATCCTTTCGGGTTGCGGAATTAAGCTTTCTATAGTCAATGCACACTCTCCAACCGGTTTGAACTCTTGTAGGAACAAGTTCATTGTCTTGATTTCGAACAACCGTGACTCCGGACTTCTTTGGTACCACTTGTACCGGACTAACCCACTTGCTATCGGAAATTGGGTAGATTACCCCCACACTTAGCAATTTGAGTATCTCTTTCTTCACAACCTCCATCATGGGAGGATTAAGCCGACGTTGAGCATCACGTACCGGCTTCACGTTCTCTTCCATTAGAATCCTATGCATGCACATGGATGGACTAATGCCTTTGATGTCCGTAATTGTCCACCCAATAGCCGTTTTGTGCTCTCTCAAGACTCTAAGCAAACGGTCTTCTTGTACCGGTGTGAGGTTCTTTGTAATTATCACCGGAAGCTCATCTCCATCTCCCAAGAAAGCATACTTCAAATGGTCCGGAAGTGGCTTCAATTCTAGCTTGGGCGCCTTCACAATATATGGTACAAGTATTTCATCATTCACGGGTAAAGAAATATATGAAACATTACCCTTTTTAGCTTCTTGCAATGTCGCCAAGGCACCACACATCTCCACCAATTCCTTGGAGATTTCAACATCCAAGTTAGACAAGCCATGGATGTCCAATTCAATGCTCTTTTGCAACGCCACATCAAGTTCATCCTCTTGACTCAACTCCAACATTTGTTGCGCTAATGAATCAACCACATCAATGGAGTAAACGGAATGCACATCACTTGGGTAGCGCATGGCTTCAAATATGTTAAAGTGTATTATCTCCTTGTCAAATTCCATAGTGAGTGTACCCTTATCAACATCAATCTTCGTCTTTGCGGTCTTCATAAATGGCCTCCCAAGAAGTAAAGAAGTAGATGATTGGTTCTCATTGTTGTCCATATCCACCACGAAAAAATCAACCGGAAAAATAAGCTCATTTACTTGCACTACCACGTCTTCTACAAGTCCCTTAGGATATATGTTAGACTTGTTTGCTAATTGGATAATAACTCTTGTCTCTTTCTAAGGTCCAAGATTCAAGGAGTCATATATTTCGGCCGACATCACACCAATGGAAGCTCCCAAATCAAGTAAAGCATGTTCAAACCTTTTCTTACCAATAGTAATTGGCACCATAAATCCACCGGGATCCGTACACTTTGTAGGCATCTTCTTCAATAGCATAGCCGACGCACTCTCGCCAACTTTAGTAATTTCATTATCAAGCAACCTATCCTTCTTTGTGCATAATTCCTTCATGAACTTTGCATACCTTGGCATTGTCTTGATGGCCTCAATGAATGGGATGTTGATTTCAATCTTTTTGAAGATATCCATGAGTGCCTTGTCTTGAGCTTCTTTCTTGGATTTAGCAAAACGACTAGGAAAAGGAGGTGGAGTAGTGAAAGTAAGAACCGGTTCCTTGGATTGGTCAGTTGGTGTTAAATTCTCCTTTGGTGCGGCTTCCTCCTTGTCTTTGACTACCTCTTCACTAACTTCTTCATGATGACTTGGACTCTCCACTTGTCTCCTACTTTTTAAAGTAACCGCATTAACATTCTCTCTTAGATTCACAAATGGTTGTGAGGGAAGTTTTGTGGATGCTTGAGATTTTAATAGGGTCACATCGGTCGCCAATTGTCCCATTTGAGTTTGTAAATCCTTGATGGCCGACTCATTCTTTTGTTGGCTTTGTTGTAACATAGAAGTAAGACCTTGCATACCTTGCATTAATGCATTGAGCTTGTCATCATTCGAAGAATCACGCTCCTTGACTTGTTGTGGTTGGAATTGTTGTTGAGGTTGGAAGCGCGATTGTTGGAAACCGCCTTGTTGCGCATATGGATTAGGAGCCTCCGCTTGCTTGTTTGCATAACTAAAGTTAGGATGATCCTTCCATCCGGGATTATAGGTATTGGAGTATGGATCGTACCTCGGCCTTTGATTTGGATATAAAGCATTTACTTGTTCGGTCTCATCATCCGGAATAATAACCGCGACCATCCTTTGAATTATTTTCTCCATGTTACCCATCCTTTGATCAAGGTGTGATGATGAATCACTAACTTCATGCACTCGCCTAACCATGGGTTCATCTCTTGTGTAGAATTGTTGCGAGTTTGCAGCCATACTTTCAATCAACTCTCTAGCTTGGGTCAAAGTCTTGTTCATTAGTGCACCACCACCCGCGGCGTCAAGAAGAGACCTATCACTTGGGTGGAGAGCTTCGTAGAAGTATTGGAGTATCATAACATCGCTGAATTGATGGTGTGGGCAGCTTGCCACCAATCTCTTGTATCGCTCCCAATATTCATACAACGACTCTCCCACATGTTGCTTCAATCCACAAATCTCCTTGCGAATTTGAGTAGCTTTTGATGCGGGCAAATATCTCTCGAGGAAAAGTTTCTTCATCCCATTCCATGTTGTGATACTTCCGGAAGGCAAATAATATAACCATTCCTTAGCATTGCCCGCTAAAGAAAACGGGAAAGCTTTCAACATTGATCCATCCGCATTAGTCTCCGGTGGAAGCATAGCCATAACTATGGTATAGAAGTCCATAAGATGTTTGTTTGGGTCTTCATTCACCATGCCATGAAACTTTGGTAACTCTCTAATCAACCCCGGCTTGATCTCGAAGGTTGAGTTAGTTTGGATACACCATTGTTGTGTATCAATCATGTGAGAAGCTAGGTCCTTGAGTGTACGATCAGCCATTGCTTCTTCTTCTTTTTCCGAATCTGCGAACTCACTTGATGAAGAAGGAGGAAGTGGAGTGTTAACCGCTCGAATGAAATCCTTTAGTTGAGTGCCGGATCAAAGACGTATTGGACTCGGGTCCCCTTTTTAAGCATTCACCAAAGGTATAACACCTGAAACAAGATTCTCAAAAACTAAGTTAGATACGGTATAGAATCTAACAAAGCAAGAATAAAGCAAAAAGAAAAATAAAAACAACTAAAATTGTCCGCTGCTCCCCGGCAACGGCGCCAAAATTTGATGCGTATCGTAACCACAACAAATTAATTAATATTTTTCACCTAATTAACAAGTAATATAGTGTAGTTAAGTTCGTTCCCATGAGGAGCAAGAGATTCTTAGTTGTCAAAATTGTCACAAAAGGGGGGGTTATAAAGCAAAGAAAATTAACAAAGCAATTCAAAGATAAAGTTGAAATAAATAAGAGAAGTTAGATCAAGGAATCCTTCTTCGTTGCAAAATAATGAATCAAGTTATGTTATTTTCTACTTGTTATTAGTCACGAATTATCACCAACCGTAGGTAAAGCAGCTAGATCAGTGTTAAACCCCTAAATCCCTTGTATCACCAGATACGGAAGTTCTCGACTACCGGATTCTATTTACCAAACCACCTAGTAGTAGATCACTCAAGATGTAATTTAAAGAAATGCATTAAGATTTATGAACTTATTAGGTTGATATTAGTAGTTAGACTCTTAGATCAAGGTCTACTTGCTAACGTTGTTTTCACACACAATTGCTCCACGAAATCCCTCCGCAAGGTCTCGTGTTTGCTACTTATGTAAAGAGTCAAGAAACGATTACTTATCCCCTAACTTTCACTAGCTTTAGATCAAATTAATAAATCAATTTAGCGTGCACTCTAAACAATCTATCAATCAACCATGAATGTATAAACATTCCTATTAGTAAAAAAAAATGATAATCATGTGAAAAACTTCAAGATAGAATTGTAAACAAAACTCAAATCATATATTAAGAACTAGGAATTCATCCTCAATCAATAAGAAAATTAGCTTCTCATGTTTTTGAAATTCACACAAATTAATTAAAAGGAGAATTTTTCAAGTTCACACAAATAATTAAAAAGAAGAATTTGAAAAGCAAGCAAAAACACAAGTGTTGTGTGTGTAGAGAGGTGTGTAGAGAGATGTGTAGAGAACTTCTCTATTTATAGGCTTCAATGTTCTCCAAATCTTCCAAGGAATAGAACCCCTTTCCTTTAGCAATTCAATTTCCAAGTCCAAGCCTTTCTCAAATCTTCCATCTTCTCTTTCCAAATTTGAACCAAATTCTCCATCCATGAGTTTAGATGATTCTAGAGAATTCTTCACAAATTTTCATCCAATTTCCAAATCTAAGTCTTCACACCCATGAAAGAAACCCACACAAAAAATCTGTTATTTTAATCGTCGGAAAAGTCCTTGAGGTCACCGGAATCCGGTCAGAAAAGTCGCCGCCGGTCACTGGAATCTTCTTCTCCGTCAAAGGAATATTTCGTTACGATGCCGTCAGAAATAACGGTCAAGCTGTTAGTCAATGGGGTCAAGGGAGAGGAGTCAGCTACTGAGTCAGCTTGTCTTAGTCATACTGCTTTGGCTTACTCAGCTGAGTTAGGCTGGATCAGTCATCGCTGAGTTGACTCGCTGGTGCATAAAATTGGACAGAGTTCCGTTTATTTTCTGGGCATTTCTCAGGCCAATTTTAGGCCGATTTTAGTCTTCTCCTGTTAAGAAACCTAACATACATCTAGTTCAAGCACTCTTCACTCGCAGCAATGCTCATTCATCACCCCCTCAACAACAATTCATCCTCCTTTCTTGTCTCGCAACACCTCCAAAGCTCTAACCCATGTAATCAAGAAGACCAACACTTTCTTGCACCATTCCTAACATTCATCTTCATTCCCTGTGACTTATGAATAGCAGCTCAACTTATTTCCCCATTCTCATCTCTTGGCTTCAAGAGCACCACAACCCTCGATGAAAGAATGGGTTCAACCCTTAAGCCGATTTGAACCCATCTGTTTCACGGCGAGCTAATGTTTCTCGAACAACACCAAACCCATTTAGCATCCGCCACTACAGGAGCTGAGTTATAACCAAAGATCCATCTCTAATCACAACAACAGCTTCATATTTCTTTATTACAGACTAGAATCGAACCCTCATTTCTTTACTGTTATTTCAATCACCAGAGTCAAACTCATCTTCATATTCAGAGCAACATCATCTCTCGCTGCCAGATTCAAACTTGAATCAAACCTTAATTTCTGATTCATCTCTTCTTCACTTCAATTACATGACCCAGCTTCTTATGAATCGAATTAGACTCATACCCATCTTCTTATTTAACAGAAACCGACAGCATCAGGGTTTTCTCGTTCTCAGCCCATCATCAACACCAATTTCCTCCCTGTAATTCACCGATCTCAGTTCTTCGAATCACAACAAAACCCAATTTCTTCCTCTCTGTCGAGCCAATCAATACCACCATTAATCGAAGCAACATTTGTCTCAGAAACCCTAGTTCCACCTTCTAGTCTCGGACTCATTTGTTTCATCAATTACAGCGACCAACCATGATTTGCTTCGATTAATCATCTTTTCTGCCATAATTTCTCGATCTCTCATCATACTTTCTTCTCTCGGTTTCAACAGAGAAAGAATTTTTTTTTAGTTTCAGGTGAAGGTGAATGAATGAGAGGTAATGATCGAGTAAATTCTCAATTTAGGGTTGTAGGAGTAGGGGATGGATAACGGTACCCTACTGCATAGGCTAGGGGTCACCCCAGTGGATATCCAATAACATGTGGCCACCCCTTAACATCAGTTGGCTTGTTTTTTTTTTTTTTTTTTTATTATTCCTCCACATAGAGTTGCCCTTTAACCTTGGCTCAGTTCCAGATAGTGTTCTCCCATGCAATGACAATTTTGCCCTTTTGGCTCAAATAAAGTAATTTCTTCTTCTTTTCCTCCGTGTGACTCCATAGTAGCTATAAAACTCAAAACAAGCGTAAAATACATCATTTACAAGAAAAATAGCAAAGAAAGCATAAACAATAGATAGTAAATGGGATGTATTCTACACCCTATCAACTACATATAAATAAATATTGTTATGTTATGTATTGATACTACATATCAATATGTTATGTACTACATACAAATAAATACTGTTATGTTATGTATTGATACTACATATCAATATGTAGTATAAATATGTATTGTACTACATATCAAGTTATGTTATGTATTGTTACTAAACTAGTATATATGTTACTACTAGTATAGTAAAGTAGTTACCTAATTTACTAGTAACATATTTTTGTTACTACTAGTACAGTACATATTAATATGTACTATCACCATATTGATACTACTAGTAACATTTACATGTGTTGATACTAATTAGATCTGGAAGGGTGTTTTAGGCATTTAGAAAACACACTTTATAATCTCCACAAAGTCTTTGGACTAGTGAGTAAATGTTTTTCACGGATGGACTAGCCATTAACTGGGTCATGAAAAACTGGATTAAACAGTAATTCTTTTTTTTTTTTTTAGTTTCTGCTCTCACCTCTGAGACATAAACATCTATTGTTTGGCACAGCCTCCATGTACGATTGATTAGTCACATCACATCAATAGTTTAGTGGGGTCTCTCTTTTCAACTTTTGACGGCACAAAAAATTAGTTAAAGGATTGATTAATCCTTAGGGACAGGAGTATCACTTCTGTCTGAATCAGTTAATCTGGAGACAGGATTAATCGATTTTTTTCCTTATGTCTGAATCTTAGGGACATGAGTATCACTTCTTAAAAGTCGAGACTGTCTCTTCATCTTTCTAACTGATTGATTAATCTGGAGAAATAGTACATAGCGTAGTCTATGTATCTCCGAACTTTTCTTTAGGAGGAATGACATCACACACCCTTTTCGGTGCTCTCCGATGTCAAGCCGGTGGCACACATGACAAAATTGTTGAAAGATTATTAAATCAAACCCTTCATTTAACCTCGTGCTAAGGTGGTGTCACTTGGTTGTGACCCTAGCTAATGTTTAAGCCATTGGGTGCTGGCGGAATTCGTACGAGTACATAAACATACATATCCATATATTCTGCTAAATGTTTGCTCTGAAAATTAGTTAAAGGATTCCAAGAGTGTATCGACTTATGTTTTAATATACAAAATATGAAAGAAAATTAGTCCTTATTAAGCATAACTAGATTTTGTACTCGTGCGTTGAACAGGCCTAGATGTTGTGTAGAAAAAGTATGTCTTAATGCTAGTGAATTTTTAAGGATTTAGAATTTGAAGATGAAACAAACAAAATAAGCAATATAAATATTCAATTACTAAAAGTAATAATATTAAAAGTGGGACTCAGAAATTTTATAGAAGTAAGTATATATCGGAGCCTTTGATTTTCATGGGATTCACTTTAGATCCCCGTCTTTTTTTTTTTTTTTGAAGCAAGTAGTTTTATTTTATTAAAGTGGAATTACACGTGGGAAAGTTATTCCCCTGGTGTCGTTTAATACATTTTGTGTCAAGAAATCAGGAACTGTATATTCCCAAATTTTAGTTTGCAATACTCCCTGTTGACTATTATCCGCCGCATGATTAGCGAGAGTATCCGCTGCTTGGTTTGCTTCCCGATAATTGTGTAGAATTTTGTGATGGGGAATTTCCTCTAGTCTTTTGATGATCTCAACAATCATGTCTCGCAGGTACCATGGAGGATCTGCCTTTTGTTTGACGAAATGAACAAGGGTCTGTGAATCTGATTCAATATAGATTTTAGTCCATTGGTAGAGCGTGACTGTTCTCAATGCCATGAGTAGAGCCCATGTCTCTGCTAGCAGCGCTGTTGTGATCCCCAAAGGTTGGGCCATTGCGACAATAACTGTGGTTGTCGAGTCTCTGCAGATAAAACCTCCCCGCGGGTCCCGGTGCATGCGGGCCTCCATCGTATTGATTTTGATCCAATGTTGTTCCGGTGGTTTCCATCCAACTTGAATCTTTGTAGTCATCTGGCGTGATAAGGCGTCCTGTGTTGTAGCAGTCATGCCAGGGAGTGGTGGAGGGAGTACTGAAGTTGCCCACTTGTATTCCTGATGCATGTGGTTTGCCAATTTGACTATATCGGAAGGAGGATTATGTTTCCTTCCATAAATCAGATCGTTCCTAGCTAACCAAAGTGCCCACAAGGTGAAGCAAAAGGAAGTTGTTGCTTCGAGGTATGTTTAATTTTTAGTAATTCGTTTATGGTGGTTGATGGGTTTAGTAGTGGGGGTCTTTGGTGTTGAAAGGAAGGTTCTGTTTCATGATGGTTGAAGAGGATGTCCCATACTTCTTTGGCGAACCGACATGTGAGGAGTATATGTTCAGCTGTTTCTGGAGATAAATTACATCTAGGACATAGGTTGGAAGTAATAATGTGAATTTTATATAGTAGAGTGAAGGTAGGTAAGCCTTCATTAATAGCTTTCCACAAGAAAAGCTGTATTTTTGGGGGGCATTTTAATGTCCAGATGTGGGTTGAAGGTTGTAGCTGATTCATAGAAGGGTTTGTGTTGGTTTGGTTAGTGAGCATACGGTACCCTGAGCTAACTGTATACTTTCCAGATTTTGTGTAAGGCCAGATAATTTTGTCTGGGGGACCATCTTGCGGAAGGTGAATGTTGACAATCCGGAGTCTAGCCGATTGTGGTAGTTGAGTCAATCGGTCATGGATCCAAGCATTTGAAGTGGCATCTATAAGATCAGACACGAAATGGAAATTTTGGCAATGGTTTTGGTCGAGGGGGATGATCCTAAGATCCAATTTGAAGTAGTCCTGATTGAATTTCCTGTGCCTATTTTGTGAAAGAAATGTGGTGTGATACTAGAGAGAAGGGATATAAGTTGTTTCCATATTGGGCTAGCTGGTAGGGGAAGGGGGGATGGTTGAAATGGAGAAAAGGTTCATTGTTGAAATATTTAGCCCTACACATTGATGAGTAAATTGAATCTGGTTGATCATGAATTTGCCAAACTCGCTTGAGTAGTAGAGCTTTGTTGTGGTCTAAGCTTTTCTGAATTCCCAAGCCCCTTCTTGCTATGGGTTTCGACAATTTATCCCATCCCATGGGGTGTAGTTTTTTTGTTGAGGCATCATGGCCCCAGAAAAAATTCCTAGTAATTTTATCTACTTCCTTGTGAACTTGCATCGGTAGAAGGTTTGTCTGCATAACGTGATTAGCAGTAGGTAATAGAGAAGTTTTTATGAGTACTAACCTTCCTTTTTGATTAAGGCATTTTGTTTTCCAACCCTTTGCTTTGCGTGCCATTCTTTGTAGTAATGGGCGAAAAATATGTGCCGATGTTCTTCCACTTTTGAATTTAACTCCCAAATACAGTGGTGGTGTTGATGTAGCCGGCATGTCAAAGAAGCTTTGGATTTCACCAATGGCATTGGGGTCAAGCCGAGGATGATGTATTATACTAGATTTGCTGAGATTTATGTGCTGTCCAGCTGAGTCCGAATAAGCAGTAAGTAGTTGTTAGATCCCCGTCTTATACTAATATAAGTGGCAACATCTTAGCAAAAAGATATTTTTCTATCATTAAACCAAAATAAAAACAAAAGAAAATTAACAAAATTTCATAATAAGTTCTGTTGCAAGAAAATAAATGAATCAAGATGGACCAAAAAGGAACCGAAGTTAATTGAGTTAACTAAAAAAATTAATCCCTCTCGCCTACGGAAGGGATTGAGTATATTGGAAGTCAAGTGGAGAATGTCCAAGAGGATAATCACTGAAACAATGAGCAGGATAATATCTTGTTTCAACTAAAGAGCACCAGTGATTGAGAGTCCTTACGAACATGCCTATCAATCAATATGTAAGTTTCGTGTCTCTTTGTACAGAGATGAAGCCTGGATATAATTCTTAAGAAGCTTAAACTATCTTGTTCAACTGCAACCTGGTTATGAGTGAAAAGAAATAAAGAAAGAAAAATATAAACGTCTCTTTAGATTAAATTTTCTATTGATAAATAAACTGGGGGTAGGAAATACTCTTCTTCTTTCTCCTTTCATCATCATCTAACCCATGGCAAATAAATCCCATATGGCATATCCATCTTATCTTATCTTATCTTATCTTATATCTTATCAAGAGTACAAAACAAAGCTAGGCTAAGTTTGCCTGTCTGAGTGGTGGTCAGGATTTGTCCATGGGAAAGATAAATCAAGGGCTGTGGTTCTCCTGACCACCCCCTACAACTCGCACACGTGGCATTAATTCCAATATTATGAATGAAAAATGAATACTCAAGTCAAGATATGGAATTTCAAAAATTATAACGGGGAGGTTCGAACTCATGACCTATTGTGTCATAAGAGTGGTCTCTAACCAGTGTTCCACCTTGGTTGGATTTGATAGAAACGATAAATCAACAGTGGTGGTTTGTTCAACTTAAATACCATAATTGCTTTATTAATTAGTGTTTCAGTAATTACACATAATAAATAATCTATTCATTATAAAGTGTTTCACTAATTGCTCATAATAAATGACTAATCATTTTTTAATTATAAATGTTTTCTTAATTAATTATAATATTTATTTCTATTAATAAGTTATTTTGATAAATAGAATCAATAGACATTTTCATGACAATGAGTAGTAGAAGAGGTGGAGGCCGAAAGATTAGTGGTGGTTAAGGGCGGAGCCAAGCACAATTATATTTATTTTTGTTCTTTTATCGTAAAATGGGATACAAAGTCCATTTTTCACATGTATCCAACTTGCCAAGAATTTTTTTCTCCCTCTCTCCTCAAAATCCTGGCTCCGCCCCTGGTTTGTGGTGGAAGAAGTAGTGACGGTGAATGCTGGTGAGTAGTGATGGACAATATTAATTTTATGTTGTCGTTACAACATCGATAGCATCGTAGTGTGGAAGATGTGGTTGGTTGTTTTTAACACTTTTGATAAAGGAAGGTACCATATATTTCAGGGATGATATCATACAAGACAATATTTTCATGATCGTAGTTGGATCACCCAAATGGTACCCCTGTTATCTTTGGTACTATATCGTATAAATCATGATTTTTTAATGTTAAAATAAAATTGATTGCAATACAAAAAAAGCATATATACACGGAAAAAATAATAATGAAACTAATCAATTGACGAAATTTTGTTCAATCTAAACCTCATACATGGCATTTGTGATTGAAAATTAGAATTGCGTCCAACAACCTACATGGGATGGGCTAGCGGGATGGTGGCAGTGGTGGAGTCAAAATTGACATTGAGGAGGCCTATTTTTTAAAAAAAAAAGAAACATGTAAACTTTGGTGGACTAAACCATAAATATATATGGACAAAGTACTATTTATAAAATAAACTAAAAAATTTATGTAGTTATTAAAAATTTAAGGGGTTAGAGACAGGTTAGTCAACCCTTGGCTCCGCCACTAGGTGGTGGTGGATAAAAAAAGTGGATTCATATGGTTTTATGATGGTGGCGGGTATTGGTGAACAAAAATATATTATGCTAATTTCGTAACGCCACAAAATGTGTAACGTTATATTATAAAGTATAAAACGTGGTTGATCATTCTAATGTTCAAATAAACTCGATAAAACACATGTCCATTTTAAAAAATTGGTGCAATCAATTGCCATGTTATGTAATAACTAAACGAACGACACGAATCAAGATCAGAACATATGAAATTATTTATTATCGATTTGTTTATGTAAAGAGTGGTCAGGATTTGTCCTTGGCAAAGATAAATGATTAATTAAATTTCTATTATAAATGTCCCTTTAATAATCTAACATAAATACATAATTTTACTAAAAAATATATTAATTCTAATGGTGGTAGTGGAAGTAGGGTTATTATAAGCGGTGGCGGGTGTTTGTGAATGGTGGAGGCGGTAACATTACTATTGGTGGAAGAAATAGTGGCGGTGGATGGTTTTTATGGTGGTGCGGGTGTTGGTAATAGTAGTGTATAATAATAGTTTTTGCTTTTTAGTGAGTTTTATTGTATTGTGAAAGATGTAATTGGTTGTTTTTAGCACGATTGATAAGGACAAAACCAAATATTTCGAGGATGATACTTTGGAACGTATAAGACAATATGATCATGACCTGTTCGATCACCCGTATTATATAAAGGCAATTGGTGTACCAGCGTAAGAGAACATTATCGCTCTCTCTCAAGTACTATTACATTCTTTTTCCTAAAAGACCATCAATGTCGATTTGTTTCGCGACAACTACCTACAAAGACAACAACTTTCACTCGAGTTCCCGATATAAAACCTTATTGACCGGGAAAATGTATTTGCATTCTAAATATTTGTTTGAAAATTATGTTTGTTCATCAAAATCATCATAAAAAACTCTAAATCATAAATCTAAATTTCGCCTCCGATGTTTATATAATATATTTTATATTTTACATTCTCAAATCATGCGACCTCTTGATGACAAATCAACAATATCAAATTACGGATCAATATGTATAGGTTTCATTCATCAAGTTAGAAGGTAGAGTAGACACAGATGGGTAGATCACACGCAGAACATGACTGAGAATACTTCAATAATTTGGTCAAGAGATAAGGTCAAAAATTTAAGATTAACTTTCTATAGGACTAATTAGATCGGCTTCGATAGGAGCTGACTAAAATATGGATTAATAATAATTTTCACGTAAGACAATTGCAAAACATAGTTTGGCTAACTCTGCCTATGTAAAGAGTGGTCAAGATTTGTCCTTCCTCAATTGCTATGTTATGTGAGAAGAAGGTGATATATAAGATTGAGGTATAATTCAAATCTATTAGATTCATACCTTTTACAATTGGATGCCTTGAAAAAATTGACGTGTTGTTATTATTATTACAGGCAAGGGATACATTGACCACACTTGCGCAAATAGCTCACTTCGCAAATGATTGGTGTTGCCTATACTGTATAGAATGCAACGAGGAATTTGAGGAAACAAGGCACCAGAAGCAGTGTCCGGAGTATTTTGGATATAGTAACTTAGACCCGATGTAATACTTATGTTCTTTTTTTTAGTTTTTCCACAATCTATTTATTTAAGAAAAATGAACATTGCAAATACATAATATCAACAAAAATTAGACAGATTGCGTTTGACAATAATGGCTATTGATGGTCCGGAAACAGCAAAAGAAAGGAATTGTTGTAGAAGAATTGTTGGGATATACAACGGATTACTTGATACGAATGAAAGAGGTATAACTATTTCGATTCTGAAATCACATAAAGTTCACGGTAGAAGATGACATTAAGTTTAAAGTTAGTAACAAACATAATATGGATAACTAAAATGTTAAAAACAAACAAGATATATAAACTTAGGAAGCCGTGGGACTTGAAGAGGCCAATTTTTAAAACTACAGTCTTAGAAAGCAACGATCCACAATACCATTTTTTTTTAATAAATATTCAACGTAGAATATGCCAACTTTTGGTAAAGGATCTATTGACAATCTATTAATTTGAAATAGGATCATGGAGTACAATATGTGTTCAAGGTTCTTTATGAGGTAATGTGTCGCCGATTGTATTCCAAGTGAAGGTAGGAACATACGGAAGTGACAAAATGTCCAAGACTTTTGAAGTTACCAAAGCCTTCGTTAAGACGAATTGTCAAGCACAATACTTTGTTGAAGATTTAATGGCAGAGGTTCGCATATATACAATCCCTTCGAAAAGGTAATGGGTACACACTTTAAACATTTTCATCTAATGGGTGTTGAAAAATTACAGGAAAATCATGTCACATTGGATAGTTTGTATCATTCGTTCGACGCAACAAAATACTATTCTCTGCCTATTTGGAGGATCGACAACATGACCATGATAGATGAGTCAGCTGGAGCGAAATAGGAGCATGTGGAGACTTTTATGGACGATATTGATTAGTTGATTTCACTCGAGATGAGCGCTCCGACGACATATTTCCAAAAATATTTAAACTTCCATGTTCATGTAGAGCATTATCTCATTATAAGAAATGAACCTAAATAAAAAAGTGTTTGGAAGTTAAGATTATATTTCTTTCGTTTGAGCAAATCTCCGACGGTAAAATATTAAAGGAAAAAACAAAGTAAAAAAGAGAGGAAATCCCAACTATTTTTATGACAAACACATATTAAATCATAAAGAGTTGATAAGTATTCGGGACAGAAATTATACGAATATATTATAAATGAACCAACATCATGGCCCGTGCCGTTACGACACGGGTTAAGGGCTAGTACTAATATAAAGAAAAGAGGTAATTGTTTGGTGAAGCCTTTTCACATGACAATAATACCCCCATTAACCAAGCTTTCAGTTAATATTTGTATATTTACAGGAATGCCATCGTTTTAAAAATAGATCAAAAAAATTAAAACTTAGATATCTTTAAAAATACACATAGGATTTTTGATTAATATATTTGGAAAGCTCTTTAAATTATCTACGTACTGAGTACAAACAAGGATATTAAATTTTTTTTTTAAGATTTTTTTTTTCCATTATTATCAAATTTGGTGTTGTTAAAAGAATCCAATTCAAGTATGTGCATCGCACATGTGGCCTTACTAGTACTAATATAAAGAAAATGGGTAATTGTTTGGTGAAGTCTTTTAACATGACAATAATACCCCCATTAACTAAGCTTTTAGTTAATATTTATATATTTACAGGAATGCCATTGTTTTAAAAATAGATCAAAAAAATTAAAACTTAGATATCTTTAAAAATACACATCGGATTTTTGCAAAATTAATATATTTGGAAAGCTCTTTAAATTATCTACGTAATGAGTACAAACAAGGATATTAAATTTTTATTTTAAGATTTTTTTTCCATTATTATCAAATTTGGTGTTGTTAAAAGAATCAAATTCAAGCATGTGCATCGCACATGTGGCCTTACTAGTGTACAAAATCAAAACAGAACAGCAATAACGACAGTAACGGGAAATAAATAACAAAATCATTTAATATTAGGCTAAAGCTGTTATTAAAAGATAAAGAAATCATATAATATATCCAATGAGCCCAAAACGGAAAGAGAATTTAAAACGCATATACATTATGTTAATTGCAGAATAATATTAGTCATAGTTCAATTTAACCCTCCCTCCAAAATCAAAATGGATTTTTTTTTTAAAATGTCTTGGACATGAGTGAGCCAATACTGAATTCCAATAACTTGTGATATTATACTACTCACAACTCAATAGAATTTGCTACTTACCTGTGCATTAGTTTCTACAACAATGGTACCAAAAAAATACAGAAAATATTCAAAAAAAAATTGTGCAAAAGCGAAAGTGGACCTATATTGATAGAGGAGTTTCACATGTATATCTTGAGGAAGAGATGTTTTTGAATCCCTTTAAATCACCTCAGCCAATATTTTCTATTTCTTCTGCCTCTAATTCTGCTCTCCGCGAACTGAAGAATTTATCAACACGAATCAAATTGGAGTTGTATTATATCTGTTGATTAAGCCGTATGAAAGCTACACAGACAAAGTTATTGTGAGTATATATATCTGTTGATTAAGTCGTATGAAATCTACACAGGAAAAATTATTGTGAGTATTTATAAAGTAAAACCTCAAGTCGTATGAAAATCGATAAAAGAAACCATTAGTAGATAATCAACTAAAGAAGGAAAGGACAACATGGAGAGGAGAGAAAGGAGGTTGTAGAAATTAGGTTTACACTCCATAAACGCTGCTTGCTTGATTATTTTTTTTTTTTTTGACAATATGCACTAAACGAATTTGAACTTAGCATTACAGAACTTCATAGAAGAGTAAGGCGCCCGTGAGACCCTAGGATTTTACAAATAGCCTCTACTTCGGATCTTTTGATTTAATAACGATTTATAGTACCTTCATGAAACAATAAAAAAAAAAATCAGAATACAGGACTAAGAAAAACATGCAAAACAAACTAATCATATAAGCTAAATAGTTTTACCTGTATCTGAACATATATGGATCAGACAATATGTTCTTCGCGCCTAATGCAATGATTCGTGTGGGAAGAACTTATCATTATTTATTAAACCGTGAGTGAACATCACAAAATTATACCTAAATCAAAAACATACGATAACAGATCGAAAGAGAACAGGGAGAGAAAGCCGCCAGATTATGGTTGTGAAAATTAATTGGGATTTTGATATTAACCCATACGCTTCTCTACGGAACGGAAAAAAAAAAAACCTAAAATGCATTCGTGGTTCGTGACCCACGATTTTTTGACCAAGTTGGGTAGAAAATAAGCAAGTTTCGTGGTATAAAAAATCGCAAGTTTTCTATTGGTCTAAATATCCCCGGTGGACTAGAAGCTCTAAGAAGAGAGCTTTGTTCAACTTTTAACCACAAGAGAGGAAATTCACCTGAAATCATATTATTAATAAGACCGGTTTCTATGGAAGATGCAAAACCTTAAGTTTGCCACATTTGCACCCACCATGGGAATGATAGAGTGGCAAATAGGCATGGCTAAGTAGTAAATTTGCCACTTAGGCAAGCCAGGTCGAGTTTCCATCGAGCGGTCGAGCCTCGACCGCCCGATTTACACTATACCGAACGATCAACACTCGACTTCTAGCGGTGTAGACTCGGTCACCCACAACATCTCATCCAACGGTCCTCGATTCATCACCTTATAAATACAATATCCAATTTCATTTCAACTCACACCATTTCTTCATTCTTTAACTCCCCAAATTCAATATGTTAGTTCGGCTTCGGAAATTTATTAGTTTAGCTGAAGATGAATGTATTTGCAGGAATTATGTTCTTTTTATACAAGATATGGTCAATGGTGCACAACTATAACAACAATAAGGTGTGATATTGTCTATTGCTACGCTTATTGAAGGCAATCGATATCGAGTAAATTGTCAAAATGAATTTGATGTGGGCGAATGTGTCGGGCTGAATGGCGCAACAGAGTGGGAAAAGACTTTCAGTTCGAAAGTTGTTATCAAATCTTGAAAGTGTTGCCCAAATATAATGCATTTAGATTAACTTTATGATGTTTTGTCAAGATTTAAGGTTATTAATTATCAAATCTTAATTGAGTTAAGTTTAATTCATTAAGTTTCATAATTAAGTTTCAACTTTAAAAATAAAAATTAGGGACAATGTTCTTCATCTTGTTTATCTTCTTCATTTCACCAAACTTTCAACCAATGTGCTCTTGAAGGGAGTTTTCTTTGTTTATCTTATTCTTTGCCTTCAAATTTTCATTGCCTTGAACTTTTCTTTGCCTTTTCTTAGTTGTATGTTTGATTTGGTCAATTTCCAAAACTTTTAGACTTCTTTGGTTTTTACCGATTTCTTTATAACCGTCGCATATTTTACTAACAACGGCTTTCTGCACCACGCCCGAAAAATCAAGTTGGGTATCCAAGTCTAGTTGGGATTCAAAATTTTCCATCTGAATTATTTTGGAAGAAAAGATTAAAAAAAAATTGGGTAAAAGTTTGGTTGTAAATTTTGTGTTTGAAATTCACATTTTTATAGCGATAGAGAATGAACCGCGCGTTGGAGGTTCAAAACCAACCGAAGGGTAGAGGCTCAATCGCTTACATGTTTTGCCATCGTGGCGCGACCAATTTGCTAGGTAAGCTGGCATGACATATGAGTGGTTTAGCCACCCCCATAGGAACCGGCCTAACTATATATTGATATATATAGCTTGGTCCCCATTAAGAGTCACTGATAACATTATATATACTATATGATCAATAGGTATACATGGTCCCTCTCATTGCGGAGGTAAGGGTTCGAACTACGTAATTTGCGGAACCAATTCCAATTCAAGGAGTTTGGATGTAGTCTAAGGACCACTAGTCTAGGGTATCAAAAAAACAAAAAAAGCGGTACTATAGATGCAACACATAAAATATGTATCATTATCTAAATAATGAAGGTCTCCAGAAGTTATTATGGACGAGCAATAATCTATACCAAGAAGAATGAAACTCTAATGAGGGACAGTTGAGTAATACTCCTTCCGTCCCACAATAGGTGATTTAGTACAAGTTTGTACAATCTTCGGAGCATCTCCAATAGAAGATGCAAATTTTATCTTCTGATGACACATAAGATATTAAACCCTTATTTAAATTAAATTCAACCCCAACAGTAGGTCCTACAAAGTAAAAGGTGCCAAAATAAATACAAAGTTCTTAGAGAAAGTCCATGTCATATTTTTAACTATTATTTCTAAATATTTTTTTTCTGAACCAATAGAAAAGAGGAAATCGTTTTTATTATTTATCCAAAATCATAAATCTAAAACCCCAACCATCGGGGATCGTTAAGAGAATCTCCAACATAGGGTGTGAATTTTATTTTCTCATAACACATATGATTTTGAACCCTCTTTTCTGTTTCAGATTTGTTATACCGCCCCCCTTCCCTCGTACGCATATAAAGGAGGACCTTGTTACAGCAGTACTATTTCTAAATATTGTACTCTAGTTTCAAATTTCTAAATATCATTTGTATGCTAGTCTCTAAACAAACAGAGGGAGGATCCATGGACACTCTTAGATGGACAAGGTCAGACAAGATTTGCGCCATTTTCTTCGCAAAAGCCAAACGATAATGAATTTAAGTTTAATATTTTGATGGTATATTCTTCTTATAAGACTCTACATTTCTACAAAAAATGAGCACAATTCGAGATGTATAAAACCACCATCTACTCCTTTGAATATCAGCCGTTCAAAATTAACGGTTGAAATTAAGATCGGTAGATGGTCAGGTTTGCTATCTCGAATTGCATTTATTTTTGGTAGGAATATAAAGTCTTATAATATGGACATATCATTAAAATATTAAACTTGAATTCATTGTCGTTTGAGTTTGCCGGAAAAAATGGCGCAAATCTTGTCCGACCTTGTACATCTAAGAGTGTCCATGGATCCTCCCTCAAACATAAATACATAGACACGCAGGCCACAACTACACATCGCGCATACGACTTGGCCGATTCACTCATAATTTGGTGTCATCTAGCATATTTAAATCAAGGGGACGCATCCTATCTTGGCGACGTTCTAATTTTAATCCAACTTGATCAAGATGTATCTATTATGTTTTTTTTTTTTTTTGAGGACATATGACATTTTCTTAAGGGGCGTGTCACCGTTGAATAAGCAATTGCAGGTTACCACGTACATCTGAAGACTTCCAAAGAAGTCTTTGTACCTCCTATAACTGATTGGAAGGAGACTTGCAATATTTAAGAGAAAGTGATTAGCATCTAATCTCGTATTATCTTCCCTCTAAAACGACATTACTCCTTATTCTTTCTTTCTTTTTTACTTCAATTTTATTTTCATTCCCGAGTTTGATCAGAGGTAACGAGAATTATTGAAGAAGAACAGGTATGTCTAGCTTTCCCGACGATATCATCGTCAGTATCTTTTCCAAGTTACCGGTAAAAGATATTTCACGATTCAAGACTGTATGCAAATCATGGTGTAAGTTATTCAGTCATTCTCATTTTGTGAAAATGCATCTTCATTATTCTATGCACAACAAAAACTTTAATCTCATAATTACTGGACCAAACCATGTTCACTTTGTAGATGATTGTTATGAATCACTAATGTCCTTGCCGTCATCATCGCCGCCGGCATGTTATCAAGAGCAGGTCTCGAAATCAATTACCCCTTTGACTCATCGGAATGTATTCAAAGTTTGGGGTCTTGTAATGGCTTATGTTGTGTGATTTTTAATGGAGACAAAATTTTCTATTGGAATCCCTCCAGTAAGCATCACAAGCTGGTGCCGCCACTAGCCTTACCGATCGAACTTTCACACATCAAAGCATATCACGTATCCAGCAGATACGGATTTGGTTATGACAGCAAAGTCGAAGATTACAAATTGGTTAAAATGGAAAGCGCTTATGGTGATGGCCAATATAGTCATAAAATGCACGTCTATTCATTACTATCAGATGCATGGAAAAGCATAGTAAACCTGCCATCTTACCTCTGCGAATTAACTAGTTATCATGGAGCAGCGCCTGGGGTGTTCGCCAATGGAGCGATTCATTGGATATTATACTGCCGGAAGGAAGGTCGGCAAATTCTTATATCCTTCGATATTAGCAATGAGACACTTGGTGAAACTATGAAACCAAAACATATCGTTGAAAACAAGTTCCATATAACAAATATGAGCACGTTGGAAGGCCGGCTTTGCTTGTTGGTTAGTGAAGGCAATAAAATGAGTCTTGATGTATGGGTGGCGAAAGATTACCGATTGAGTGAATCCTGGAGTTTACTGTTCACCATCAATGCCCAACAAACATCTATTTTTCGTTACGTTAGAGGTTTCAAGGCAGTACAGGCTTTCAAGAATGGTGAGGTGTTATTCGAGAAGGATAGAAGCACTTTGGTAATATATGACCCCAATTCTGAAAGAGCTAGGATTATAAAAATTCGTGGCGTTCGAAAATTCTTCTTGGCGGAGATTTACATGCCGAGTTTAGTTTCTCCTAATTCGATAAAGAATGCCGACGCGGTATGATTAAAGAATATTTGTCTGTCGATAATAAGAATGTTCTGTTTTTTGTTTTACTAATTTGAGCATGTTTGGGAAAATTATTTTGAGAAATTTGTAATGGCTAAACCTGATTCTTGTTATATAATTAAGTTTACTTGTAAAAGTAATGCTATCTTGTTTCCATAACGTGTTCACATTGTTTGCAACGAATTGCCTCTTTATTGAAATTCATCTCCAACACAACAGTAGGCTCTACAAAGTAAGAGAGGTACCAAAATAAATACAAAAGTCTTAGAGAAAGTATTATCTTGACCTTTGGAATGACCTTCATGTCATCTATTTAATTATTATTTCTAAAAAAAAAATTCTAAACCAAAAGAAAATTTATCTTTATCCACAAATAAAATCTTAAAAATAAGACTCCACACCATCGGAGATGGTTCATGAGCAAAACATTCTTATTTTTTCCACATATATAAAGCTCCAAAAATAAGGGTCTAAACAAGACCTCCACATAGGATTTTTAGCACCCATTGTTGGAGACGCTCTAATGAGCAAAACATTCTTTGCCACATATACAAAACTCCGCAAATAAGGGTCTAAATAAGACCTCCACATAGGATTTTTAGCACCCACAGTTGGAGATGCTTTAAGGCAACGAGATGAAAGGAATATTTTTAAGCATTTTTTTCTTTCGATTATACCTTTATGAATAATAATTGGTAAAATAAAAAAATGACATATCTCTCAAACTATGCTACACATATTCGTAAACCTTATACCATTAAAACCCATTTTAAATTACCTAATTGACGAATATAAACATGTCTATCAAATTATACATATTAGTGAGACAAAATTCAAAAATGAATAAGTCACCCGCTATAGGACGGAGGGAGTATAAATTCATTCGATGAGGTTTTTTTGACATGCCAGCTACGTAAACAGCACCACTGTACTTGGGAGTACACTTCAAAAGTGGGAGATCATCATCTCACATACATACCCCGCTCCTAAAAAGAATGGCCCGCAAAGCAAAAGGATGGAAAACAAAATGCCTCAATCCAATGGGAAGGTTAGTACTCATTAAAAACTCACTCCTGCCTATTGGAAATCACATTATGCAGACTAACCTCCTACCTTCATGTCCATAAGGAAATAAATAAGATTACCAGAAAAAATTTCAAGGGTCATGATTCTTCGATAAGGAAACTACACTCTATAGGATGGGACAAATTGTCCAAACCCATATTGTAGGATCATAATATCGCAATGCATAGGGCTCGCGAGATCAATAAACGACAGTACCGCGAGGGAGTCGCAGGGAACTAAAATGAACGACGCAATGAGAAACGACACACAAAACAACTGAGAGACATGGAACCCGGCGAGGGTTAAGAAGTGTCGCGAGGTTGAATAAGTTGTACACCGGCGACACTTCGCGAGACATTCCCGAAAATAAAGGATAGCTTAGTCATCATCCACTATGTATTACCCTATATAAAGGGTCGAGTGAGTCTGTTGTAGGGGGATCTTTTTAGAATTGTTAGGCAAGTCATTAGGAGAGAGAAAGTTTAAGAGTGTTTTATTTGCTAAGTGTAATTCTACTTCTCTTGTGTGGAACTCATGAAATTAATCAATAAACATTCTCAATTATGCAACTTTCAATGGACTAATTAATCGAAATATAGTGAGGGGTGTAGTGTGGGAAAACCTCGCTACTACATATGCGCTAGAAACAGGGACCTAATCTTGTTGGTTCAAGAAAGAAAATCGCAATTAAAGAATTTAGATCAAGAGAATGAGAAAGAAAACTCTTAGATCGGATGAAGCGGGGAAAAAGATATGGCATGTGGCGCGAGATACAGGTAATGATTAGTAAATTTCATGAAAATATCGGAGAAGAATACACAAACGAATTTTGAAAAAGAAAGATGGTTAGAAGAAATGATATCACCTTTGAAAGATTGGGAAAAACAAGAGATAACATTCACGTAAGAGATATCCAAAGAAAATTTGGATCACCCATCTCCATTAGTGATCGCAATTAACGCGTATAAGGAGGAATGAAACAGGAGAATCATCAAGGATGAACATGAGAAATGATGAAGAAGATCAAAACCAGCCACCAATCTCCCCAGTAGCAAACGCGGCTGTGGATTATGATAGAGTAAGTGTGCATACTTGGAGATCTGATTCTGAAGACGAGAGAGAAGAGGAGCAGCAGCTGGTGAACAATGGACAAGGAGAACAAGGAATGAATGGAGAAATGAACCCAGGAAACGAAGAAATGGCAGCGTTAGAAAGATTGAGACAAACAATACATGAGGAGAGACGGCTAGAGGCAGAGGAACGAGCAAACTTGACAAGAGAGAATCATGAATTGAGGATGGAAAATATAAGGTTACAAAATAGGAGATCTAGAAGTAGCATGAGATCAAGTTCTAGATCGAACAGAGAAGAAAGAAGAAGAGTCTTACCAACGGAGAATACCGAGGAAGAAACACAAGATCCAGACGCAGAGCATGGCGAGAGAAGAAGAGAAATAGAAGATCGTTATATTCCTCAGCCCGAAAATCTTCAAAATGAGCAAAATAGGGAAAATCAAGAAAACATGCAACTCCAAGGGCCGAATGACCCAGCTGCTGAAGGAAGAACAATCCTGCACGGGAGAGAAGAATTGAGAAGAAACCGAGAAATCGAGGATGACATTGAGAGACACTACATAGAACAAGCGCGACTAGCTCGCGAAAGAGAAAGAATGAGAGCAGAAATGGAAAATCAAGAGATGGAGGAAGCAATCCGGCAGAATAACCATGACAACCGCGAGAGAAGAAGGGAACAAAATCGTACCAATAGAAATATTAATGAAGAATATGAGAGGGTGCAGATGATGAGAGCTGAGAGGCCACCAAGAAGAGAAAACAACCGATATAATGGCGTGCGAATTATCGAAAGAAACGAAGAAGAGCGTCGCGAGGAAAGAGGAGAAGAAAATAACGAGCAAGAAGGTCAAAATAGACACGAGCGAAGGAGGAGAGAAGCAGAGCTAAAAAGACCAAAGAAATCAAATTCTGAGGCAAATGAACAAATCTTAAGAGAACTAGCTGAAATGAGAGGATTACTGAACAATAGAAGAGAAGGAGGAAGGAGACAACTGGACGAAGCCATCGCAGAAGCCGCGAAGAATCCCTTCACGTTAGAAGTACAAATGGGAGGAATACCTCCTAAGTGCAATCTACCTGCATTAACCAACATCTTTGATGGAACAACCTCGTGCGATACAACATATTAAGGCTTATATGAGATGTATGTTACAATGGGAGAACCATGATGCTATATTGTGCAAATATTTCGCGTCAAGCTTAATAGGAGAAGCACTAAAGTGGTTTGAAAGTCTACCAAGGAATACAATTACATCATTTCACCATTTACAAGCCACATTCCCGGGAGCATACATAAGTAACAACTCTTCGCGACCCGGGTATTGAAGATGTATTCGGGTTGAAACAAAGGATTGGCGAGAGCTTAAGACAGTTGACAGAAGGTGGAGGACCATGTGTAGCGAAATGGCGGGATCTGGTTGAGGAGAGATATCTCATACTCTCATTTGTGAACGCTCTCTTCGCGACCAACTTGTTATATATTCAAATTTTTAGAATCAAAAATACAATCACGATGGCGAACTGCGAGAATTACAAGAAGAGTACATCGCTTTAGAAGAAAGACGAATGAAATGAATTCTTATCCATCGTGAATACAAGTTCTAACGCCGCGAACGCAAGCTTGTTGCCTCAATTCATAAATACAAATGGCGAGCACTACGCAGGGACAAGCGAGGCAAGGAGAGCTGATGAGGGACAAAGAGAAGATAGTAGCCATGGGAAGCCACGATCAAGAGGAGTTTGAGCGAGAGAGAAACTACCACAACCGTAATAAAGAATAATAAGATTCAGAGGTTAGATCACATGCAAGAAACTTATGGTGGACGAAGGCAAAATAACCGTGGAGGGCAGAGAAGTCATAGAACAAAGATGGGAACAGATTAGGATGCCTCCACTGAATGCTAGCGTTGAAAAGATCCGGGAAGCTATACTTGTGATGGAAAATGTACCAAAGACCTTGGAATGTTGGAATGGAACCACCGCCGAGGCGATAGAAGTCATGAGTTTTGTTCTTACCATCGCTTCCATGGGCATCAAACAAACGATTGTAGAAACATAAAGAGAATTATTCTTAGGATGATTGATCAGGGGAAGCTGAATCACTTTCTAAAGGGAGAAGAAGCAGGTCAGACATTACCACCACCACCAGAGATGCACAGAACAGTGTCAGCGAAAGGAAAGGAAACATTTGTGATAGAAGTAGGAACAAAAGCTAAGAATTTGAATAATCAATAACAGCAGGATGCAAAGTAAACAAAAGGCAAAGTAATGATGATGCGAGAATCTCGCAGCCAAGAGTAAGATGAGAATACGACTAAGAAAGAAAAGTGAAATGCAACAAGTGAAACAGAGCCGTGCGAATACTTCGCAAACAAATATCAAAAATAATGAAACATGAATGATTGAATGATTTAACAAATATAAATGCGCAAATGAATGGGACGAACCTTTATGGCGTACACCCTAGTTCGCGAATAACATTTCGTAAGAGGCAAATGTAAGACCTAAAGTGCGTCATATAAGGGGGTATCTCTCGCCGTGGCTCAGGTGGAAGGTTACACCGCTCCTGAAGCCTGAGTCATGAAAATTTGGGGCCCATGAAAGCCTATCCGGAAGAGGTACCTTGGATTCCCAACTATATATGTAGGTTATACCCTGGTTGGGCGACCGAGGGTCTCTTCCTAGGGTCGCAGTATGCACAAGGCGCCGAGGTACACGGTTGAGCCGAGTGCCCGGGATGGATGAACCTACCCCGGCCATTCTTGGCAAGTCTTGGCATGCGTTGCACTCGCCCAAAGAAAACTCCACTTAGGGTGCAGTCTCGTAACCATAAACCCTATAGGTATAAGGGATAAGAGACTCAAAAAACAACTGGTTGTTGTTAAGACCGGATGGGAGGAGCTAGTCTTGTATGGCCGATGTTTCGCCTCCTTGAAGGGGCAACCGGGAGATGATAAGGGCGACGCTCTCCATTAGGGGGTGTCAAAACAGACGCAAATGTCATGAGGCTTTGTTTTCGCAAGGAGACTTAGGCTTGTCATATTTGTGCAATGATCCTGCAGAGGCAATAATACTAACACGAGGGTAAGGCGAGATCAATGGGTCTTTACACGAAAGTGTACGGACGTCTGCGATTTCGTCGCACGACGGCAATGTCATGGGGCTTTATGTTCGAAAGGATATTTAGGCCTGTCATATTGTCGCAACTAAAACATCCCGCGAGAGGCAAAAATACTTGGAAAATGATAAGACAAGATCAATGGGTCTTTACATGCAAGTGTAAGGACGTCCTGCGATTTTGTCGCAATGAACGGTGGCAGGGGAGGACCTCTAATTAGGGAGGTCTGACTTGGAAGACCACACAAAATGATAAGGCAAGGTCAATGGGCCTTTGCATGAAAATGTAGAGGCGGCTGCGACCTTGTCGCAACAAAAAGAGATAGAATTCTCAATTCATAAAGATACCGCGACCTTGTCGCAACATAAAGAGATAGAATTCTCAATTCATAAAGATACCATGACTCCGTCGCGATGATCCATTTCAATTAACAATAAGATTATTATCAAATACAAGAAGACAGCTAAAATCTTTCATCTGAAGATAAATAACAGAGGCAAGTATGGGAATGGAAAAGATGGAATATTGTTATTCATCTTCCGATGAAAGAATTGTACATCAAGATGGCCAATTATATTACAAGGAAGAACTAACAAAAAAGGGGAATGAAGATTGAATTCATGAAAAAAGAGTTCACTATAACAAAGATACAGCAATGTACAGATATTACACGTAGCAAAAGAAAACAAAAAGAATTACATCTTGGGTGATTCTTCTTCTTCATCTGATTCATCAGTTTTATTATTCTCGTCGCCAGAATTTTCTTCTTCGCCAGCTTCACTATCAGAAACATCTGAGACAGGCAAGTTCTCAGGAACCTTTTCAAGAAGCCAGGGATATGTATGCAGAGGGATGTTCTGGTGTTTACAAACATACTCCATGGCTCCATTGCGAAAACGAATAGCATCATTACTAAAGTTCTCCACTGTTGTTTCAAATTGTTTCTTCAACTTGGAATACTTGTTATTACGAAGGGAGAGATTCTTGGCGAGTTGTTGTTTTTCAGTTTCGAGTTCTTCAATTCTCGCCGGAAAATTCCCGGCGAGTTGTTCTTTTTCAGATTCAAGCTCTTTAATTCTAACCTGAAGCCTCTTCTCGCATTCTCGCAAATAAGAAACAACAAGTTAACAATTTACAAGCAATATTACGGAAATAAGAAGCAAGAAGGTATAATAAGCAACCTTCTCTGTCGATATCATATCCTTAACCAAGGAAGTATGCTCGGCGTGAAGACTAACATCAACACCTAGGTTATTTCCGGGCGTTATCTAAAACTTTCGCAGCCCAGGCGAATTCATCATCATTATTTATAACAAGGAGCGAACGAATCTGATCTTCTCGCTCACTAAGTAAGGAATTCTCATGAAGCAATTCATCTCGCTCAATTTGTAGCTCAAGAAGAGATTTTTGAAATGTTGCTAATGCTTGAGCACCATTGTTAGCAATGCGGTCTTTGTCATCTATGTGATCACTAATTTTCTTCCTCAAAATTTTGATTTCTTTACGAGACTCAAGAAACATTTGTTTAAATTGGTTGGCCGCACTTAAACCAGATCTATGTTCAATCTCTAAAAGGCGATATTTGGTCCAAGTTCATCTAATGAAAGAGAGTTAATTTTGTTCAAAGAACTACTTAAAGAAGTGTTGAGATGAGCGAGAAGAAGGTTATTATCCATAGGTTCAGAAATGTATGGAGAAGAATAGCTTCATCGGAGAGATTATATACGTCACAAAGTAATAAGTTAGGTGGCAATACACGATCAATAAAATAAAAATAATAAAAGAAGGCAAATATTATACCATAAAGTTGCTTTGATTAGCATTTTGAAGGGTGGATACCCTCTCTTTTTGAGAGTCAAGTTCGGTATTTAACTTTTGAATCGTCTCGTCTTTATCGCGAGATAACGCAGCTTCAGTCTCCAATTCTCGAATCTTCTTGCTCAATTGCGAATTCTTCTTCTCAAGATTGTTGCGTCTTCTCTCAAGATCTGAGGCAACTACAAAAGAAGACCTTCCAACCTATGAAAGAAGATAGAAAAGCTGTTAATACATATTCAACAATATAAAGCCAACGGGGAGATATGATTGTATACATACCAAGGATCCAAGCGCATTCAAGAAGTCAGGAGACATAGTTCTAGAGACTCCGTTGAAAGAATCATTGCCCTCCAAAGAGAGTGGCATTGCACACGTTTGCGAGAGTCCCGCAAAGAGAAGCTAGGGGAGCATCTCCCATTCCTTGGAAAGAATCAGAGAAGATACTAGATAGCTGACCCATAGAAGAACTGGTTAACGGGGCCCTTGTAGCGAGAGAGCGATTGGAATCATGGTCATCTTCATCAGAAGACTCAGAGTTTAAGCTAAGGCGAGAAGAGGATTGGACCTTTCGCTTCTTAGTTAAGGGGGCAGAGGATTTACCCTTGCGAGCGACGGTCCTACCCTTACTTCTAGTTTTCGCAGCAACAACTTTTTCAACTTCAGCCTTCGCAAATGTGTAAAGTTGAGAAACAGAGGCAATAGTATTGTTTTAAAAAAAAAAAAAAAAAAAAAAGGTGCTTCTTACTTCACTCATAAGCGATCGAAGCAATGTCAAGGTATCCTCCGACGGATCCCTTTTGTAGCTTCTTTTCAACCTGGTTATCTGAAAGATTTCACAAACTCAGCAATTGTAAAAAGAAAGTTGCGAAAGCAAAAATTTGGAGTAGGAAACATACTTCTTTTTCCTTCTCAGGCCATTTGAATTCCCAAGGATGATACGCTGCGAGATTCGCAGGAAGAACGTGCGGGCCCGCGATATAAGGACCATTTAAAATCAAGGGTACAACCCACCATTTCTCATCTTTGGAGTGGCGAGGAGTAGTATTATTACCCGGGTGCCAATCAATATCCTGCATGAGCAGTTTATCCTCAAGACATTATCCTTTTCTTCAAAGCGAATGCCCCAAATGAGATTTCGCATTCACCATAGTTATCACTGAGTAATTTTCAAAAAAGTTTTCCACAGTGTATTTCTCAACAGCTATCTCCAAGTCTGCGAATTTGGGATTTCTGACAGAGTTAGAGTATAAAGATCCTTTGCCTGCACCACGGTTCGCGAACTCAAGCATTAGGCGAATACAATCGCCACTTAATTGATAAATAGCCCTCGAGAATTTTTCATGGGCTAAGATTTCATAAAACAGAGGCAACTCTGGATCGTATAAGGGAATGGGAAGTCCCGCGAGAAGCTGACCTAGCGAGACTATAATCCTTTGATTATTACATTGATGATCAGAAAATAACTTTGTAGAAAGAATAGATGAAGGTTCTTGATCAGGAATGGTCGATAGAGTGAAGCCCTTCTCGAGCAATTTCTGGTTAACTTCATCAAAAGAAGTTTTGTATGCACGACTAAGGGCAGCCATTATCAGTATGGGAATGGATGAGAGGTTAAAGATAAAGATCGATGCTAGAGAAAGATGAAGAGAAGATTTGCAGTAGCAGGAACGCAAATTGCGGAAGGAGAAAATCAAAGAAGTTGCAGAGAAAAAAACTAAAGAACGAAAAGGAGAGGAAAAGGAAACTATATATAGGGAAAAAGATCCTCGAGAAAAACGAGGTCATTTAATGCGAGAAGGGACATGAAAGGTCAAGAATAAACGGTTGGAAGAGACGTGTCGAAAAACGGCTTTAATAGTTAAAAACGTATACTGAGTCAAACAGATAAAGATAAGCAATCGCAAGTGAACAAAAAGCATCGCTCTCATGATATTCTTCCCTTCGCAAGAAGAGTATGAGGAGAGATAGGAGACGCAAAGCTTGAACATCGCAAAAGAATAGAGGCAAGTACGTACTTTTCAAGTCCAAAGATTCTTTCGCTCGTTCCTTCATCAAATAAGACCAAAGATTATTACAACAACAGATTTTTCCTTAAAAATCGCTCTTCAAGCAATATTCAAGGAAAAAGAGGCAAGATGTAGGATCATAATATCGCAATGCATAGGGCTCGCGAGATCAATAAACGACAGTACCGCGAGGGAGTCGCAGGGAACTAAAATGAACGACGCAATGAGAAACGACACACAAAACAACTGAGAGACATGGAACCTGGCGAGGGTTAAGAAGTGTCGCGAGGTTGAATAAGTTGTACACTGGCGACACTTCGCGAGACATTCCCGAAAATAAAGGATAGCTTAGTCATCATCCACTATGTATTACCCTATATAAAGGGTCGAGTGAGTCTGTTGTAGGGGGGATCTTTTTAGAATTGTTAGGCAAGTCATTAGGAGAGAGAAAGTTTAAGAGTGTTTTATTTGCTAAGTGTAATTCTACTTCTCTTGTGTGGAACTCATGAAATTAATCAATAAACATTCTCAATTATGCAACTTTCAATGGACTAATTAATCGAAATATAGTGAGGGGTGTAGTGTGGGAAAACCTGCTACTACACATATGGTAGGATTAGAAACCTACAATATTAAACTGCAAGTGCACATCGTCTATAGTAGACAGAGCAAATACAGGTCGATCCCACAGATACTAGGGCGATGTAGAGTTGATTCTAAGGTCTTACTTCAACTGATTCAGGGAAAAGAGTAACACAAAAAGGTTGTTTTCTGGATGGGTTGTCGATGCGACGAGATGCTTGTAATGAGAAGTACAAACAACTTCTTTCATATTAGGGTTTAGTCTACGTTGTATCTCCCTAGAAGGTTTGGTGTCACTCTCTAAATAGATCTAATGCATACAAACAGTGGGACTTATACCCTTAATGTCTGTTATGGTCCACCCTAAAGCTTCCTTGTTATTTTGAAGGACGATTACTAGCCTACTTTTCTGATCACTATCCAAGTCGGATGCTTCAATTACAGGTAAAGTTTCAGATGGGCCTAAAAACGCATACTTCAGGGTATCTAGTAGTTGTTCAAGGTCCAACTTAGGAGGCTCTTCTAACGAAGGACTAGAGTATACTTAGAAACTGGTAGTGGTTCGAACTTAGGTTTCAATCCATTACTAGGGTCTATCAAAAGGGCTGCAACAAAGTATTCACCTCATTAATCACATTATCATCATCAAAATCAATCCCAAAGTGAGCTAGGAATTTCTCTAATGGATCTTCTAACAAAGTGTTTGGTAATGACTCCTCGACTAATGTTCCTATCATGTTTAACTCTTGTATGCTCGACTCATCTAGTTCAGAGGGTAGCTTACTAATATTTAAAATGTTTAGCTCAATAGTCATATTACCAAAATATAAATTCATAATACCGTTTCGACAGTTGATGATCGCATTGGATGTAGCTAAAAACGGGCAACCTAAAATCAACGGTATCTGGTTCTCTGGGTCAGGGACAGGTTGGGTATCTAGAATAACAAAATCCACTGGATAAATAAACTTGTCGACCTCAATAAGAACATCCTCTATCACACCACGAGGAATTTTAACATACCTATCAGCTAACTGGAGTGTTATCTGGGTAGGTTTCATCTGACCAAGTCCTAGCTTAAGGTACACATGGTACGGGAGTAAGTTCATACTGGCTCCTAAGTCAAGCAACGCTTTCTCAACACGGTATTTACCTATTGTGCAAGAAATGGTAGGGGACCCTGGGTTTTTATACTTAAGGGTAGTGGTATTCTGAATAATAGAACTCACATGGCTAGCTAGAAAGGCTTTCTTCTGGACACTAAGCTTTCGCTTTTCGCGTACACAAGTCCTTAAGGAACTTGGCATAAGGAGGAATCTGCCTAATTGCATCTAATAATGGAAGGTTGATAGTAACATGCTTAAAAACCTCCAATATATCATTCAAAGTGGACTCCCTCTTAGTTGGAACTAGTAGTTATGGGAATGGGGCTCTGGGAACAAATCCGGGCTTAATATGACCCTCATTGGTCTCTTTAGAGACTCTATCAGTCTCTTCATTTTCCTGGCTCAAAAGGGTGAACTACAACATGTTCACTATCAGGCATGAAACCTTGTTGTCTATCAGTCTACCACTCCTAAGGGGTTAAACAACATTCACATGATCTGATGGTCTTCCACCAACTTAATGAATTCCTCTAGGATTGGGTTGTGTCTGACTAGGAAACTTGCCCTTTTCTCTCAAAGTCTCATTTATCTGGCTAACCTGGTTTTTTAACTCGGAAATAGCATGAGAGTTAGCATAACCTATATTTTTACTTTCTTCCATCCCTTGCGCAATCATTTGGTTGATATTTCTTTTAATAAACGAGGCGAGAGTCTCTTCTAAGCTAGTGATCTTCTTATTTGAAGGGTTCTGAAACTGCGCCGGAGCTGAAGGATTCTTATTCTAGCCAAAACCTGTGGATATAACCTGAGAGTTACTAGACTGACCTTGACTCTGTCCCTTAGACCAATGAAGGTTTGGGTGGTTTATCCAACCAGGGTTATAGGTTTCTTAATATGGGTCAAACGTTGGACGGTTATAAAATCTAGAGTTATTATGAAGAGCATGGGCTTGCTCTTCAATATTCAGCTCTTCCCAAAAGGACTTGGGCTCTACTCCACCACTAGTATGACTTAATTCTAATACTTGTAAAATTTTTTCTATAGCAGCAATTTTGGCATCAGACTCATAAGATCCTTCTACCCTATTGACATTTCCTTTACTTAGAAGAATTGGTTTCTGGGGCTCCCTAATATTTTCCCATTGCTAGGTATTTTCGGCGATTTCATTCAAAAATGTCATCGCATCATCAACGGTTTTATTTTCAAACCCACTTGTGCATAAGGACTCAACCATGGTTGATGTCGAATACTCTAAAACCCTCGTAGAGGATCTGTACTAGCCTAACCTTTTCTAAACCATGATGAGGGCATTGAGCTATTAAGTCATTGAACCTTTCTAAATACCTATATAAAGATTCTCCCACTTGTTGAGTAAAAGTACAGATTTGTGTCCTAATAGACGATGTTTTGTGTCTAGGAAAAAACTTCTGTAAAAAGACAGATGTAAGTTGTTCATAGGTTTCAATTGACTCAGAGGGCAAACTATATAACCAAGATTTGGCTTTATCTCTTAGGGAAAAGGGGAATAACCTAAGTTTCAAAGCATCATCATCTAGGTTTTTAATTTTCAGAGTACTACAAACTTCCTCGAATTCCCTAACATGAAAATAGGGGTTTTCATTTTCTTTCCCTAAAAATATTGGGAGCATCTGTAGGGTCCCGGGTTTCAGTTCATAATTTGCCTCAGTTTCAGCTAACTTGATATATGATGGACGAAAGGTCCTAGTTGGGTTCAACAAAGCTTTTAGAGTTGCCATTTCTGACACTAAAAGAGGACTAGGAGTACTTCCTTCAATAAGTGTCAAGTTTTCAAAGCTGAAATTTCCGAAAACAAGGCTCTCAAAAGAAGAATCTTCGAGCTCCCTGCCTTCACAAGAATAACTACTAGGTTTTTCACTAATCAAACGACCTAGAGTATCTATTTTCCAAGCCCGTTCTCTAATAACCTCGGACATACACTAGAAAAAAAATTAAAAAGAAAAATCCTAAAAGGAAGGGAAGTTCTAAACAAACACACACAAGGATGACTCCACCAAAGCAAACCTACTGATTTCTAGCAAACAAAAAGCACGATGGCTCCACTTAGATTGTTTCTAGACCGGTTTCTACTCTTCCAAGAGGCAACTAGGTACAATTTTAGCAAACCTCGTAGGACGATCCAAATAAAGTAAGCCGAAGAGAATAGGGAGAAGCTCAGAGGAGCTTTGATACCCCCGACTTTTTGGCAACGCTTTACTGGGTTACAAGGCGGCTCTAATCGACTTCCAGTAATCTTCCTAAACTTTAAGCTAGGCTAACAAGATTGTGAATACCAATATTCCGATGAGCACGTGATAAGGTTTCTGTGGTCGTATGCAAGATAACTGTGCATCTCTCGCTATACAGAGGAACCTGAGTAGCAGAAGACACCTTCGCAGATCTACTTTATCTTATCCCAAGAGGGGATACCTCGACGGCCTAAATAGAAAAGTAAAGTCTAGTCTAGAGAGAGGCAGCTGGCGAAGGGACGGAGGTAGATGACCACTACACCAAATTCCTGGATTAGTAACAGGAATTCGTAACGGCTTATGGTCCGTTACAAAATTCCCGTTACAAATGGCCGTTATAAAAAATTCGTAACAGGCTGAAGTCGTTACTAATTTTTCAAAAATTCGAAACAGGATAAGCCGTTACGAAATTTTTTATAGGCATTCCAGTCACACGCTTGGTCACACTTGGGTCGTAACACTCTGAGTTTTTGCGTGTGCCATTCACATGCGTGACCTATTTTTTCCACCCCACACTAGTTGAACCAGTGATGTTTCTCCCCTTGGCTTAAGACATTTTCTCCCCCTTCTCGACTATTCCTCCTCATTTTTTCATTTCTCTTTTCTTTTTTCTTTTGCATCCTCTCTTCCCTCTTTCTTCTTCATTCAAGATTCATTTAGTATTTCATCATCTGTTAATCGATTATCGAGTTTAGGTTTTCGATTCGCATCTGTATTTCACTTTTATTTTCTCCTTCTGCCTCTCTTCTCTCTGTTTTCTTCCCTGAAGATTCACATCTGTTAATGAGGTTAGGATTTCGATTTCATGATTTTCATCATCTGTTAATAGATTCTGTTAATAGAGTTTAGGCTTTCGATTTCATCATATGTATTTCATCATCTGTTTAAGTATTTTGTTATCTGTTTTAGGGTTTATGTTTTTCGATTTTAGGGTTTCAGTTTATTAATTAGATTTAAGGTTTGTTGTTCAGTTTGAGGGATTTTCACGTGTAAATATTTATCAAAATCTCTCAAAAAGAAAATATTTGTGTTGGGGATGGGATTTTAGGGATTTGGGGAAATTCCTTATTTTCTCTTTTCTTCTCTATTTATTTTCTCCGGTGATTTTCGCGTCTTGGAAAATCAGCTGATAAGAGTCGATGTATTGACCTTGTTAATGTTCGTTGAAGATTAAGGAGTAATCAGAAACCGAGAAGAATTATGAGAAGTGGGTAAGAATTTGATAGGAATTTGGTTTGGAATTTGGATTGGAAAATCAGTAGAAAAGCTTGGTTAATGTAAGTAAGGTTTTTGTCCCTTTGCTTCAATAAAAGCTTCTTTGTATTCTTACTGAACATGCTTGCTTGATTAGATAAGTTTTATATTGATTTGAGATTCGGCTAAAAGATCGTTAATTTTGCTTACCAGCATATGTAGAACTTTGGTCAAATAATGATTGTGAGTATATAATTGGCATCAATTCAAATGGAATTTTTGAAGTGACTATGCATTTTCAATTCAACGGTACTCATGGCATAATACTACTTGTGTATCGAATATCATTGGACAAAGTTTTTCTCTTTAAGATTTGGTTGAGAAAGGCATGACTTGCCTGAAAAAATTCGTCCGTTTACGGACTAATGCTAAATTTCATAAATACTGCATTTTCATCTGTGGGAATTTGGGTAGTAATTTAGACCATTAAGTGGTTTTAGGGATAACTAGTTGTCCATGTTTAGTTTTATTCTGTGTTGTATACATATCCATGCATGTACCCCTGTACATGGTATGTGTCTCCACTAATAAGTTTCAGTGTTATAAGCCATTTATTGATCGTATGAACACTTATTTTAGCAGAAAATGCTAATGTATTCATTGGATACGTAATCGTAATATTTCGAATATGGTTAGACAATTGTGGCGATTAATTTAATTTTAACCTTTTAAACTTAGGGCATCAGCTCCCTGTAAGTGTAGTGCTATGAACTACTGTATACTAAATTAGTATGTGTACCCAATTGCTATGAACTTGGGTTGTGTACTAAATTGTGTATTGATGTCGATTAATCTTGCTCATTTTATGTGTACTTAAGTGTAGTGCATATTTAGGAATGAAATGAGCTGGTAAATGTAACCACCACTTTGTCAATGTATGATCCTGTGTACTTTGTCTGTGATTGTGTGAATAATCTTGGCTTGTTATTAGGAATGGAGTTACAGATTGAATGCGAGGAAATTGAAGCATTTGTAAGACAGCCTGACGGTTCTCTATTCAGTTGGTGTGAACGTTTCCAGCCGTATGAATCCCATATTCCTTACCTGATTCAGTTTGTGGTTAGGAAAATTATTATATTCATAGTAAGAAAGAGCAATAACCTATGTTAACAGGGGTGGTGGGGAACTATGGAGCTCATTCTACACCTCAAGTTGCTCATGTGAAAATGTTTGTCATTAATTATTATCCATTTTACTTTTGCTGTGTTAAAAGCGTAGAACTACCCACCAGTTAACTCATTTTACATCTAATAGAAAATCTTAGTATGCGCACATGGGTCAGTACTTACAAGACTAACTGAAATATTGTTTCGGGCGACATGCAGATAGCCTGGACAAATTGAAAAAGTTTGAGGAACACTAACTGCCGATGGATATAGCGGGGACTATAAGACTAATGTTTCCAGTGATGGAAGTGACGGAAACACTGCAAGAATAAGATTTATTCTTCTTTTCCTGTGGACACTTATTATCATGTCATGCTGCATTAATTTTAATTTACTTATATCAGTGGAAGATTTTAAATCTGGCCAAACTATTCTGCCCAATCCGTTGGTATGGTTCAGCAACATGCAGATCCAAACCAGTGGCCACAACTGGTAATATGTACGGATACAATGGAGATTATGAATCCCATGGATATGTTTCAACTGTGACAGTGTGGTTGAAGCGAGAAGAAGATGATGAAACTGCGAGTTCGGTGTTGATGTATGATAGTTGCAGATCAGTGTTGTTGGCGGAAGAGTTTGAGCGTCGCCTGAAAAGCTACAATGTAGTGGTAAGGCTCCAATATTGTCTGTTCTGAAATTCGCTACCTTTAGGATTTCTATATTTCTTTAATAAATTTAGGATTGTTTGTACTCTTGATGTTTATCTTATGTTTGCTCTTTTTTTTTTTTTTTTTTGCTTTTTGCTTAATTTTGTGGTTCCCTGCCTATGACATATTTTCTCATGTATTTATAAGTTTTCTTATAATGTTTTATTCATTGTGGATGTTTTGCGAGGTATTGCGCTGGTGGGAAGTGAACTGCAGTGGGGTTGGCAATATCTTATGTACCTTCTAGATTACCAGGTAAGTACTTCACTTGTATACTTGATTGATTTCCTGTTTCTTACAATTGTACTCAGTTTTGGTGAGAGAGCTTATGGACTCAGTTCTGTTTCTTACAATTGTATTTGTAACGGCTGTAAGCTGTTTCAACCTGCCACGCAGTAACGGCTCTGGTCTGTTACTAATTTGCCACGTAGTAACGGCTCTGGCATGTTACGACCTCATTGTTACAAAAAAATTGTAACGGCCTTGAGTTGTTACCACGTGTCAATTTGTAACGGCTCACAGCTGTTACTAAGGCCGTTACAACCAAAATTCGTAACGGCTCCATTGCCGTTACAAAAAAAATGTAACACCCACTTTTGCAACAGGCAAGAGCCGTTACCACCCGTTTTAGTAACGACCCAGTTCTGTTTCTAATCCCAGAATTTGGTGTAGTGGACACTAGTGGAAATCATCAGTTTCGCGACCGACAAAGCAAGTCATTTAACTCGTATCTATGACTTGCTTTGTCGGTCGAAGAAAGGGTCGTTGTTTGAGCGTCTTTTGGTCGTTGAGAATCTTATATCTTATATCAACGACCGATTTTAACGGTCAATATTTTATGACCGACTTCAATCAGTCATAGATATAAATCTTAATATAAAAAAATTGATTGATTGGTCAGTCTAGCTGATTTAACGAATCGACTAAATCAAATCAAACACAAATGAAAATCAAATGAGAATCAAATGAAAACCAAATTCAAATGAGAAACAAATAAAACTTAAATGAGAATTAAATGAAACTCAAATTGGAATTCAAATGAGAATCAAATGAAAACCAAATTCAAATCAAATAAAAATGAGAATCAAATTAAACTTGCACACAAATACTCATTCAATTTAACATTCATTGATTCATTGGTTTCATTACACAATCCATAACTTAATTCAATTTATACTTGGAATCAAGTTCATAGAAAAAAGGATATCAAATATGAATTGTGGTTTCAAAAGCAAATATTTGTCTCTTCTAATTGAACTGCTAATAACATCAGGAATACCGGAGAAATGTAAGGAAGACCTTCCCACTAAAGATGCAAAAATCAACTTCAAATCTGGATTGCTAGCTAAGAGTATGTCAATTTTTGCTTCGATAGTATGTCGTCCGGTGAGATGTTAGCATATAGCAAAGATATCTCGAAAGAGCAAGATACCCAATTGAAGAGGGTAAGATCTTAGTATAGTCAAAGAACTTAGATGTAGCTGACACTTAGTAGTTAGAATGATAGATAAATAACCAATTACCTGAGTTTTATCATCAGGATTCTTTGGAATAGCCTCAATCACTTTCAACATCAGCCTAATGCCCGACCGCCTACTATCTCGATGATACAAAGTTTAAGAATTAGATGTTGTTACAAGACAAAGTCCATGTCATAACAATCAAAACAACCAAATACGTAACTTTTCGGACACTGAAAACTGAGCTTGAGGCTCAGAACGAAGCATTACGATTTATAATAAATAACTTAAAAGAGCAAGTAACCATTGCATGGATCGAGAGATGCTGGAAAAAAATGATTAACATTCAGCTGGGTCACACATTTGTTTTCTGGATCATGTTATTACTTATTAGCAAAGAATACATTTTATTACCTTGAGAGCTAGTAGTCTAAGAGCAAAAGCCCTTTATTTTAAACCTTGTGTTCGATATGATTAATTAAGAGCTGGTTCAATGTGTGGAATGAATGGAGGATCTTGTAGATGTTTGACTAAGCCACTACAGCACCACCTAGGCATTAATGAAAGGATTTAATTGACTGAAGCTGGTTACATTAAATCTGGTTAAGAACATTCCAAGATTCTTCTACTGCAGGAGGAAAAAAAAAAGACGGCGATAAGAAAAATCACCACGAAATAGAATTATTACCAGTGCAAGCTACTTTGAACCATATGTAATAGCAAAATCGAAAGAAAAAGTAGACAGTGAGGACTTTAAGGTGTATGCAGGCTTTTCTTATAAACTATACCTATTAGATTCAAACACGCTTCCCCTTATATATTTATTATATGCCATAGTCGAATCGAATGTGGTCTCAAATTTCCGAGATCCGATTATTTGGAGGAAAATTAGAACAAAAAATCGCTTAATAATCCAAGCGAGATATCAACAAATCGGGACTTGGGAGACTATTAGATGTATCGTAGTGATTGAAGGACTCGGACTAAAAAACAAATAAAAAATTTCTATCAAGTCCAAAGTCAAAAAGCTCTAAAAAGAATCAATTTATAAGAACTGGAAAAACTGACAATATCAATTTCAAAAAGAAGGTTTAATCCTACCTTAGGTGTGATCATTGAACCGATTATACTTATAAAATTAACTCCGTCTTCGATTGTTATTGCATTGGCTACAATATAGAATATAAAAATATGTGAGACACTATGAAACATAGCTGCACAAAAACTAATAGAACACACGCAAAAGGACTTGAAGCGAAACCAAACAAAAATTAGAGAAATACAAAGTACCGAGCAGAGTCACAAGAACTACCTAATGAACTGACAAGGTCATGACTATACGACTCGAACTTGGAATGCAGGTGGCACCATTATGAAGTGTTATGATCAAAGTAATTGCGAAGTAGCAAGTTGAGTAGTGTTTCCTGCATTCCAATGTTATGTACTTAATTAGACTCAAACTAATAACCCATGATAACATAGAGTGTAATGGATACTGGTCTTTTTTTGTTGATAGTGGATCTTTAGAAGATGAGCTACAGGACAAGTTATGTCCAAATGAGCTACAGGACAGTTATAGGAAGTGAGAATAATTCTCAAAAAGCCTCGAAAACTCTATGCAGTAAGCCTATTAACTGGTCAAGTTAAGTTAAAAACATCCCAATTTTTGGTTTGGTAGATGGAACAAGTGTTGTACACAACTCTCTCAACAAACTCGGACTATCAAAAGGAAAAAGAAAAATCATTTCCTTGTCTCTGAAACCTTTTAAAACAACATAACTTTCTAGAATTTCACACAAAATCCGTTTATATAAATACTACTGTAACAATGCATCCCCTTGAAATAACGCATGCGCAAGAGCTTCGCGTTGTAACGAAGCAAGTTTTCTAACCCTTGCAACATCAGCAGCTTGAGATGATCATAACATCAATTATCAACTGTATTAGACTCGATAACATGTCCAGGAAAATGAAAAAAGTAAGAGAATGAAGCTAACCTGCAGTATATGATGGAAGAACATGATCCGATCTGTCAACAAAAGTTCTAGCACCAGATCAAGAATAACCCAGAAGAATGGCGTGAACCTGCAAAAAGGGAATTGAAGTACCAAATGCTGTGAATTTCTATCTTATCCTATAATCGATCGTGGACTACAACTACGAATGCAATATTAAGTGGTAACAACTGATGGGAATTCAGAGCAAATTTTGAAAATGAGTCAGCAGATGCATTAACTCCTTTGTGCCAGGAGGAGTTGATTCTATTTCACCAATCCTCAAGTTAGCTACCGAAAACCCACTATTTCAATTGGCTATTTAGAATATTTGCACATGACAGTGAAAACAAGCTAATTAAAAACACTATATAGAGGCTTTATCCGATCACGTTGAGAGTATCCCATAATTAAATTCGTAAAGGATACGAGAGGTTGCCTCACTTGGCGAGGATATCCACGCCAACTCTCGTGAGTCCTTCTTCCAAATTAAAATGTACTACCCGTAACAGCAACAAATTCATAAATAACACCATGAACAAAATTTTCACTTTAAATGTGCATTACCAAAAGTAGATGAAACATATGGTCCACAAAGACAACTAAGAAGAGAAACAAATAAGGATAATACTGCAATTTGAAGATTCAGTTGATGTTACAACCGTTGAGTTTAAGCATGCTGATTAGCCCTCTCTGACATTTCCAAGTGAAACTTCTGAATAAATCAACAGTGTAGTTAGCACAAGGAACCATATCATCTATCCCTTCACCATCAACTTCAAAAAAATATATACCTGAAACTCTGGTAGATGAGGGGGTACTTCTTGGTAATGCTGGTAAAGTAGGAGCTTCCGGGATCTCTTCTTGTTTACAGGTCGGGCCTCCATGGAGGCAAAGGTATCTCATTCATCTTAAAGGTAGTATTCTACTCCATCAGCTACAATACCATAAACTAACTCAGATTCCCTTTTTAAACAAACTCATGGCACAAGATAATTGAAAACAATAAAGGAAAATTGCAAAGAACTAAAATAACATAGATTTCACTTATATGACAACCGAACAAAACACTCAAATATGAACCCGAATCTAACGTAAAAGCACTAAGCAAGAGAAAGAATCTATACCAATGTACGCTAACTTCTTTATCTCCAATTCAGCTGCCACCTGCAAAACACAACCATATACAATTCCATCAAAAAAAACTAGAAAAAACTACAAATATATACAAGTCCAGGAAGCAAAAAAAAAAAAAAAAAAAAAAACCATAGATTCATAGGCGACGTGTTTCTCTCAACTGCCTTCAAATCTAAACTATCTAAGAAAAAAAAACATCAAAGTAAAATGAGTCACTTCGATAAGAAAATAAAAACAATAATAAAAAAAATCACCTGGTGATTAAGGGTTGTTGAAGTAACCAGTAATCTTACTCTTATGAGGAACAATAGTGATCTTATCACCAAGAGCACCAGCTTTATTAGCAAACTGAGTCATCTTCTATTTCTTCACCTAAAACCCAAACTCATGATATCAGAATACCCCTAAAACCCAAATTGAGAAACAAAAAACAAACTAATTAACTCACCTTATAGAACAGACAAGCAATGTAACATGCAATCTTATTAGCAAACTGTGTCATCTTGTACTTCACCACCACCACCACACCATCATCATCAGGAATCACAATAGGAACCAGTTAAAGTAAAACGCAACCCTAATCAAGAAAAATAACACTTAATCGAAACTCATACCCGAAAAATCAAAAGCTTGAAAATTTATCCCAACCCTAATAGTAAAAATTAAATTTCTGCAATTGAAGATGATGAAGAATATTTAGTTTAGATAATTACCCCAATTAATCGCAAGATGAATTTTATGATTGAAAACACCAGAGGAGGTGAGTTTGACTTTATCTGGATCTGGATCCATTGTAGAAAAAGAGGATGATGGAGGTATTGACTTCTATTTCACCTTACAGATCTGAATTTATTGTTGAAGAAGGAGATGATGGAGGTCCAACGAGAGCTAATGTTTAAATTTGAAGCGAGAAAAAAAAGAAGAGAAAGAGGTGAGTTCGATCAGCTGTGAAAAGAGATGTGAGAGAAGAAAAAATATTAATGAAAGAGATAAGGTTCTCTCTGTTTTAATGGAGAGAGGGCGATAGTTAATCGCATCCGTAGGTCAAATGAAGTCCCAAATCTCGAGAAAATCTAACGACAGAAACATCTAGGTCCATCGGTCGAGGAATCGGTGATACACTAAGTGGTAAAGTTGTAATAAAATTTTTCATACAACGACCATCTTTAACCGCTCATGAACTTCTCCGTGTTTTTGTTAAATCCCGGACTGTCTTGACTGGTCCAAGGTCGGTTGACTGTCACTGAGGGTCACGGACGTGGGTTGAGAAAACCCCCTTTTCCACTAGTGGGACATATCTAATCAGCATTAAATGCACAAATCTCTAATCTACACGCTTAATCAAAGCACGTGGAGAGAGATGATGTGGCAGAGTCTAACTGGCAAAGGTTAGCGGTGAACGAAGGTACAATCTGTACTAAGGCTGGGAAGTTCCCGAAGGAACGTGGGTCAGCTGAGGTGGCAGAGTCCGACTGGAGAAAGCGCGCGGTGAACGAAGGTACCATTCGTACGGAAGGTATATCAGGGAATGATGGATCCAAAGACAACAAAGATATACCTGGAGCAGAAGGGGCTATAAATACCAAGCTTCACCAACAAACCAATGGCATTCAAGATCTAGGAAAGAAGATCTATTCTTAAGCTTATACCTCTTTAATGTTAGAACTTAAGTATTTACTTCAACTTGAGTTCTCTTTATTACTTTGGGAAGCATTTAAGATCTTTGTAACCACCACAACTTAATACAAACAATCACTCATTACCCCGTGGAAGTAGACAAAAGTCGAACCACGTAATTTCTTGTGTCTCATGATAACTTAGAAGCATTTATATTATATTTGTGTTCTTTGTTATTATTGCGATCTTGAATATCTTTTATAACTATCAGTTCAACAGAGGCATCAATACTACATAGTATCCGATTCTATGAGTTGTATACATTACGTAGACTATAGGAAAATTAGTAGTCATAGTTTGGCGCTAGAAGGAGGGGGGAGGAAGATCCTCAACAACAACCTCCTGTACCTCAGCTTCCGCGGCTACCTCGAGACCCTCAGGAGGCGGAGAGGGCATAACATCAGGATGATCCATCCGCGGAGGTGGCTTAGTAGACGATCTAGGCTTCGGATATCTACGCATAGGCTTCTTCGGGAGCCTCATGATCCCTAACACCAACAACAAGAACAACACATCAACAATGGCAGACCAAAATTACAGTCGGCTCAAAAACACATTTGGGGCAAAAATTACAAGTACTTTGGGCATGGGTTTAATTAAACCAACCAAGGAAAACAATCTAGCCACTCCACATAGCAAAACAAGGAATGATTAGACATCCTAGTCAAAATCGCAAACCCGAAATCATGTAAAAGCAAAAATGGAGTAATACCCATTTTCTCAAGCAACACAGAGAACGCAGATAAAGTTACAAACAACGCATGCAGACATTCAAAAGTGTCAACAGCATTCAGAAGCGAGTGACCAAAATTGGAACAAGGCAAATCCAAGACAGAAATTCGAGCAACCAGAGAAGAAGCAAAAGATCACTTACTTGTATGTGATGATCGAGTGTTGATGAACAAGAGCTTTTGGGAATCGATGGAAGACCAACAGTTGAAATCCGAAAAAGAAAGAAAAATCTCTGAGAAAGGGATGGAGAGCGACAGTTCGAGGAGAAAGAATTGAGTTAATGAAATTCCTTCTCTTTATTCTCTTTTTATAGGCAGCTGGAGAATCCAAAAATTTGGATGTCCCGAAATTCAAGAGGAATTTATTGCATGAAAGGACATATGGGGACCACCAAACCGGTACGTGCAAAAATGGTGGCGTTAAAATCTTTGTAACCACCACAACTTAATACAAACAATCACTCATTACCCCGTGGACGTAGACAAAAGTCGAACCACGTAATCTCTTGTGTCTCATGATAACTTAGAAGCATTTACATTATATTTGTGTTTTTTGTTATTATTGTGATCTTGAATATCTTTTATAACTAAGCATTATCAGTTCAACGGAAGCATCAATACTACATAGTATCCGATTCTCTGATCTGTATACATTACGTAGACTATGGGAAAATTAGTAGTCACAAAGATACCCAGTACCATCCTTTTGAACGACTTTCCTATAAGCTCGTTACCATAGCGGTCTCGTTCTAGTCAGTATTTTAACCTTGGGTTCGCGATTGGTTTCGTTTTCCTAAAGCGGGCAAGAAGAGAACGGTGATGAAATCCGAACCCTTATCTTGTATGGCCAGTCCTTTCCCTTTACTAGAAAATTAAATCGTTTTCAATTCCTCAACATATATGCATACGAAGGAAGACAGTAAACCCGCTGACAGGGGATTCGCGGGTGTTTAGATAAACTTATCTCCCGTACCAGACGGGCGAAGAACCATTGCAGTCGACTCGGGCCACGACTCCTATGTCATGTACGAACCCGAGGGGCCGAGGCAATATCGTAATTGCCGTTCTTTTCTGCAAACAATTTGTATTTAATACTACCCTTCCGTAGGGTTTTAAGAAAAATAAAAAATAATGTCCCAGTGTCCAAAAATAGGAAGTGCAAAATAAAGAAAAATACAAATAAAAGATATCCTAATACAATTTCTAAGAATAAAATCTAAAGAAAATCTAAAAAAATTAAAAGAAAATAAAACTAAAATCTAAAAACCTAAAAAATTAGTGATGATACTGTCTGTTTTTTCAAGCGTCTGAAAAATTGTTTACTTAGTCATGACGCTGGTAGTGGTCTTGGTAGTTTTATTTTTCACAAATTAGGTGTTGTTATTCTAAAAGGGGTTGGTGCTCAGCTTGTTGCGCGGCTACCAACTAAAACCTCTTCTGTCAAATGTTAATCCATTAACTTTGTAAATTTAAATAATTTGCAGTTGAATTTATAAATATTATAATACTATATTTTGATTTTAAAAAACCTAAAAAAATAATAAATAAAAATGTTTGTCTTTCTTTTCCTTTTCTTTTAGCTTTTAGCTTTGACTCCAAGTCTTTTAGTCACCAAAGTCTTTGGCTCAATCTCTTTTCAGTCCAAATTCCAAACCTGTAGCACAAAGATAAGTATCAAAGAAACGTAAAAAAAACAAAGTAAAAACAAAATCTAAAAACTTTAGCTTAAAGGCAAGTCCGCGTCGATGGCGCTAAAAATTGATCTAATTTTCAATGGTATTGTAGTAATAGGTTTGCTGAGACTTGTGAAAGCAATAGTTTTAGACTCAATTAAACTTAAAAATAAACAAAATTTAATTCAAAATTTGATTTCAACATATTAAAAATAGACCAAGGCTCCGGATTCCACTAATTCCACTATTAATTTGTATCATAATACAATGATGTTTGCCACCAAACTGAAATAAATGGTCCAACCAAATTGAAGGCATACAAGACTGTTTTATCTTCAAAGTAGTGTCATACATATAAGTGGAAGGGAGAGTAGACTTACTTTGAATGTGGTGGTCGTCTTAGTGATGTCGTACTCTTTGAAGATGATACTACGGGTTTTGGTCAGCAAAGTCGTAGTCTTCGTCTAGAATCTAGATGACATGAATGAACTAAAAGTAGTAGTCTTTTTCCAAGTGAAAACCAACGGTGTAAGATTCAGTAGGTTGGTCACATGGCACTTATAACTGCAGTTCAAAAAAAAAAAAAATGTTACTTGGTGTGTACTAAATTCTATACAAAACAAAACACCTTTTACTTTTGAAACAGGATACCCCAAAGCAAGTTAGTAAAGCCCCATTAACATCTATGAGCAGTTGTGCTCGCCGTGTAAGAGGCGGTACTTTTAATCTGTATATAATGGAGGAGAGAGGTGTGTTTGAGAGCACAAGAAAGTTTGGAACCATGAGAAACAGAGGAAACAAAACCTCGATGGCTTTCTTGGTTACCACTAGTGCTTTTCTAGTAGTAATGGTTTCTTTGAGTTTTCCTCTTCTCGCAAATGCAAATAGATTCTATGATTTTTACCCACCCTCACCATCTGTTTATCACAAGGATAAATCTCCACCACCATCGTCACACCCTCCACCAACACCACCTACCCCGGCAAATCCATACAAGAATAATCCACAACCACCACCACCACCAAATAGGCCATACTACGTCCCACGGACACCTAGCCCTTCAAAGCCGTATACAAAGTCTCCACCACCAACACCTACCCCTGGAATGCCGTATGTGCAATCTCCACCACCACCAAATAAGCCATACCATGTGCCACCAACACCTACAACTGTAAAACCATATCATGCACGATCTAGTCCTGGAAGGCTCACATGTAATCCACTACTACCTGAGCCATGCTACCCACCACGAACACCTGGTAGCCCTGTATATAGACGATCTCCACCACCAACACTTACCCCAGCAAAGTTATATCATGTACAACTTGCACAATCTACTCCTCCGTATGGATATACGTACAGGTGCATTCGAAATCCAGATAAGCCATGTTATCCACCACGAACACCTGGAACCCTGTATATAGGCGACCGCCGCCACCAACTCCTATCCCTGCAAAGCCTTATATGTAATCTCCACTACCTCCCAAAGAAGCCAAGCCATACTACATGCCACCAACACCTACTTAATTTGTATGCGCCACCGCAGTAATAATTACGTACATGTTTGTGTTATTAGTTAAGAGTCGATAAATGCTAGAGAAGACGTAACTAGCATATAGGTGCAGTTGTGACTTGTTGAAATCCAAAATGTACGAACAGAAGATTTTATATCAAGTCTCTCTCTTCTGCTCTTGAGTACGTAATATGCTTGTATCACTTCGTAAAAGCCTTATTAAATCTACCATTTTATTTAAATGGTGGAACTTACATCCCGGGAGAACACAATTAATTAAGCCTTTTCTCTTAATAATTGACATAAAACATAAGCTTCAAATCATGAGTTTTCAAATACACCAACGCTCCAAAAACACACCATAATTGAAGTCTTTTCTTTTAATTAATTAAGCATTTTCTTTCTTAAGGGATCCCCTCACACTTTTATTATCACACTATTTCACACATTAGACGTCAATTTTGTTAATTAAAACCAAACCGTAACGGATTTGAAGTTAATATTTTGGGCATATGTTACTATTACATAGCTCTACTATCCTACCGAAAATGAGCGTATTCCGAGACGTATAACACCATCATCTACTACTTTAAAAATGAGACGTTGAAAATCTGCGGATTTCTGGCCGTCGAAATTAAGACCGGTAGATTGTGAGGTTTTATTGATTGAATAAATAATATGAAAACCCATACACAAAAGTGTGATATACAAGTTCTTATATACATATCAATAAGAACCTACTGAAATATTCTTTTCTTGGTAGGCAAGACTGCAACTAGCTATATATAAACTAGATTTCCTAATACAAAGATTAACATAAACATGAAACACTTGATATCAACGGAAATTGGTTGTTTGGAGATCACGTAACATGTGTTTTCCTTAACACGCCTCCTCAAGTTAAGCGGCCATGAATAAACGGCTAACTTTTTCCTCAAATCCTCATGACGAGTAGACCCAATACTTTTGGTGAAGATGTCAGCCAATTAACCTTTTGTGTTGACAAAATGAACATCCAGTTGCCTACGAGTAACCCTCTCTCTGACAAAGTGGTAATAAAGACTGTTACACCAAAGTGTTGGTGTGGAATAGAAACCCCTAGCTCGTGTAAAAGAGATTGAATCCAGATGATTTCTGCTGTAGCAGTCGCAAGAGCTCTATATTCAGCCTCGGTACTAAATCGTGATACTGTTGGTTGTTTGCGAGCACTCCAATAAATTAAATTGGAACCAATGAATATACAATAACCACTTGCAGATCTACGAAAATCAGGGCAACCAGCCCAATCGGCATCACTAAAAGCATTTAAGAAAAATGAAAATCATCAAACGCTCGTAATTGGTTATTGGTATCATCTTGCATAAACAACCCATATTCGTATGTACCCTTGAGATACCGAAGGATTCGCTTTATAGCAGTCCAATGATCTTCCTTTGGGTCATGCATAAATTGACAACTCGATTAACAGAGAATGCAATATCAGGTCGGGTGAAAGTCAAAGTACTGAAAGGCACCCACAATACTTCGATAAAGTGTAGGATCGGAAAATTTTCTATCACCACCATACTCAGTTAAAACAACCTCAGAATCAAGAGGGGTTGAAATGGGTTTGGCACCATCCAGTTTGCACGTAAAAGAAGCTTCATAGTATACTTTCGTTGTGATAAAAAGAGACCAGTGGACGAGCGACAAGCTTCAATACCCAAAAAATATGATAAGTCACTAAGGTCAGTGATAGAAAAAACCTTGTTGAGATCACTAACAAGTTCCTCAATAACAAAAGTATAAGAACCGGTGACAATAATGTCGTATACGTAGACAAGAATGTAAGTGACATTAATAGCGGTACGCCGTATGAATAATGAACTATCATCCTTAGAAATTTCAAAACCAAGATGAAGTAAGTGAAAACTAAGATGATGATACCAGTACAGTGGAGCTTTCTTTAGTCCATATAAAGTCCTATGTAGCTGGAAAACATGATTAGGAAAACGAGGATCGATATAGCCATGTGGCAGCCTCATATAAACCTCTTCTTGAAGAAACCCATTAAGAAAAGCATTCTGAATATCTAATTGGCGGAGAGAACAATTTTTAGCGAGTGCAGGAGAAATAATAGCATTATAGTATATGGTTTTACCACCAGAATAAACGTTTCTTGGTAATATATCCCCTCTTTTTGACTAAAATCCTTTGCAATAAGACGTGCCTTGCAACGGTCGATAGACCCATCTTCTCTACGTTTGATACGATAAACCCATTTATTTCCAATAATGTTTTGACCCGTAGGAAGAGGAACTAAGGTCCAAGTTTCATTGTTTAAAAGAGCAGTAAATTCGTCGTCCATATATTTCCACCAATGAGGAAGCGGGGAAGCTTGAGAGAATGTGTGAGGATCAAAATCTTCGTCCTTAGTTGAAGGATGTTTAGTCGCAGTGTAAATCTTAGGTTTAAGAATGTTATCCTTAGCACGAGTAGTCATTGGGCGTGATGGTGGAATCACAAGTGCAGGTGGAATAATAGGAGCAGGTGAAGTATTATTATTGTCTTGCAATAGTTGCAGCGGAGAAATTGGATTTAAATTTAGAGATGAAGAAGACTGTAGTGTTTCAGTTTTCAAATTAGAAATATGAGAAAAAAAGAACTTACTTTTAGAGACGGTGGAGGAGATACATGTGGGAAAGGCAGAGCTGGTGGAATTGCAGGAACATGTAAGGTGGTGGTCAAATAATGGACGGACATGGAGCAGCGGCAGGCGGTGGAGTGGTGCTCGATCTTGTAAAAGGAAAATGGTCTTCAACAAATTTAACGTGACGAGAAATATAAATTCGGTTACTCGGAATATGAAAACACATATAACCTTTATAAGCTGAATGATATCCAATGAAAATACAAGGAAGAAAACGTGGTGCAATATTATTCGATGCATAAAATCGCAAGTAAGGATAGGCTAGACAACTGAAAACTCTTAACCAAGAATAATCAGGATGCTTATTAAATAACTTTTCATGTGGAGATATGTTACCATATAAACACATGTTTTTGTTGATTGAATAAATAATATGAAAACCCACACACAGAAATGTGATGATATATATTTTTTATATACATATCAATAGGAACCTAATGTAACATTCTTTTCTTGGTAGGTAAGACTGCAACTAGCTATATGTGAACTAGATTTCCTAATACAAAGATCAATATAAACATGAAACATTTGATATCAAAGGAAATTGGTTGTTTGGAGATCACGTAACATGTGTTTTCCTTAACACGCCCCCTCAAGTTAAGCGGTCATGAATGGACGGTTAACTAGTTCCTCAAATCCTCATGACGAGTAGACATAAGACTTTTGGTGAAGATATCAGCCAATTGATCTTTTGTGTTGACAAAATGAATATCCAGTTGCCGATGAGGAACCCTCTCTCTGACAAAGTGGTAATCAATTTCAATATGCTTACTACGAGCGTGAAAAATTGGATTAACCGTAAGGTAAGTAGCTCCAAGATTTTTATAGCAAAGTTCTGGTGTAGAAGTTGTTAGAGCATTGCTCGGTCGAACTCGCATGCGTTGCTATCTCAAGCATGTTTGTCAATGTTAGTGATCAAAACTATAAGTCTTGATTTCTAGCCTATTTTAGCTAAAGGTCTCGGACTAGGATAGAAAGTTTAGTTGAGCTCAAGAATCCATGGCAATCATCATACAAGACGAAGGACTACTCAAGGAACTGGTGGAACTTCATCGACTAAAAGGTATGTGGAGACTTGAACTTATCTGTCACTCAAAAGTCTATTTACTCTATCTCCTACTCTTGAGACAAAAGTCGTTTTGATATATAGACTTTCATTATGCACATTTGCTATTTCGAGCCGAGTTTAACTCGCCTATCTATTTCTCGAAATATGTGTTGGTAAGCTTTCGCTTTATACAAATTCATCTTTACCTAGTGACGAAAGTCATGTTATGTTTCAATCACTTTGAAAATTGCTCGACGAAAAATGGTCTCAGAATAACGGCTATATAACGTTCTCTCGAGAATGTTTCAATGATTGAAATGAGATTTTAGATTACATAACCATTGGTAGGATATAAGCATTGTTGTGGAAACACATATATGTATAAGTCCTTATTCCTTGAACCAAAGTTTGCGAACTTTGTTGATCAAGAGAAATGGAATGTGGCGTGAGCCAAGTCCATGCGAACCACGAAAGTTCTCGACCCGAAAATTTCTGCTGGAGTTTGTGAACTCCTTCCGTGAGCTTAAGTCCGCGAACCCGGTCCGCGAACATGAGTAGGTTATATCTAAAATTGGTTATTCTTGAACTCATGTTTATATAAACTAAGGAATGCTTTTACAAACCGTGTCTATAAAGTTCATGAACCGATTCAAGTGAATCAAACCGTTTTTACTTCGATTAACTACACAAGATCTAAGAAATTGAACAACTCTCTAACTAGTTATGGTGAAGAATAATATGGTTGATATGAAATTGCTCATACGGCTAACCATTTGGTTAACTATTGTTGAACCAACAAATGTTAATGTTTGGGAACGGTTACATAAACCCAAAATTGGACATTTCATTTGTGTGTAACAAGCTAAGGTTTCGATCTAATAGTTGAGAAATATTAGCTTGAATCTAATCAGGTTTTCATCTAATGGTGAATATTGAATGCTTTGTTACTAAGATAACATTGATTGCAAACCCTGATTTGAAAGACTATATAAAGAAGAACTCTAGCAACTGGGAAACCTAATCCCCACATTCTGTGTGATACTAGTTGTGCTAAGCTAGAGTCGATTATCCTTTAACCTTTGGTTTCTTCTTTTAAACCAGGTTAATGACTTAAAGACTTCATTGGGATTGTGAAGCCAGACCGATACTATTTTTCTTGTAGTTGTGTGATCTGATCTTGCTGTTTCTATCATACGAGTTCAATTGGAATAATTAGCTTGAGATTTATATCTCCGATATGCAAGATAAAAAGAAATCACAAACACTTCATCTCATCGTTTGTGATTCCACAATATCTTTTTTCGTTGCGTCGATTAAGATTATTGTGAGGTGATTGATAATACTAGGATGTTCTTCGAGAATATAAGTCTGGGTTATCAATTGGTTCTTGTTCACCTTGATTTGTCAAAAGACAGAACAAAAACTTGTAGGTATATTCGTGGGAGACGGATTTATCTATTACCGTAGACTTTTCTCCCAGTGATGCGATTTGTTTATTAAAGTCTTCGACTTTGGGTCGTAGCAACTCTTAGTTGTGGGTGATATCAGCTAAGGGAATCAAGTACGTAGCATCCTGGCTTTGGGATCGAGACGTAGGAGCATAAATGTACCTTGGATCAGTGTGAGATTGGTTGGGGTTCAACTACAGTCCAAACCGAAGTTAATTTGGAGTAGGTTAGTGTATGTAGCGACTTAATACAGTGTGTGTTCAATCTGGACTAGGTCCCGGGGTTTTTCTGCATTTGCGGTTTCCTCGTTAAAAAAATTTTGGTGTCTGTGTTATTTCTATTCCGCATTATTTTTGGTTATATAATTGAAATATCACATGTTGTGCGTTGTTCAATCAATTAGAATATCCGACCTTTTGGTTGTTGATTTAAATTGATTGACACTTGGATATTGGTCTTTGGTACCATCCAAGTTATCTCTCTTTGATAAAGACTCGCAGATTTCTATTTGCTTGAGTAAAGATCAAATTGAGAGATTGAGATATAAACTCTTTGATATACTTTTCTCTAGATTGAGTCTGACTGTCTAGTTGATTCTCTAGAAAGTATATTGGAGTTTTTCCATACAGATTGCTAAGCGAAATATTGGGTGTGGTTGTTGTACCCCTCTTTTTCAATTGGTATCAGAGCAGGCAAACACATTCGAGACCTTATAAGTCTGTGTTTGTAGCGATCTGAGGATGGACGATACTATCTCCGATAAACGCGTCACCAGAAATAAAAGCTCTGTCTCGTCTGCTTCTATTAAAGAGAAAGATTCTTCAATCTCAAATATAGACGAACCTTGTGTTCAAACAAGACAGACATGATGCGACATATGTTTTTCCGATTACCCTTCAAAAGAGTCTATCTCTCTAAATGAATGGGAAACAGCTAAAGAGAGTGATTTGATTCTACACCTTGCTAGAATTCAAGTTGATAGATTTAATCGGTTAAAACAGCATGTCAATAATCTCATTGGTGTAATAAGGGACTGCAATTTCAAAGAAAATACTGAGGATCACTCCTCCCGTATGGTTCTCGAGGCAAGCCTCAAAAAGGATGACACGGAAATAGAACATCGCTTGAAGAAACTCTCTATTCAAGGATGTTCTAAGCAGTCTAATATACCAAGTACTTCTGCTACGACTAAAAACGTTCCAGCTCCAGAAGTAAAACCGGAATCCCTTCCTGTCAAAAAGAATGTGTCTGAATTTCCCATTGATCAAGGGTGTTCCACATCACATGGAAGGAAGAAATCTCCTAACAACGTTGTTAAGACTACTTTGTGTAATCACTTTTTTGATCAGAAAATATGCCTCTTTTGCGATGCAAAAGGCTCTGCTAAACAAAAGAGAAATTCCAGGTTGAATAAAACCTCCTTGGTTCAACTTCAACACACCTTAGACTTGATTCTCAAAGGTGTAACTGACATTCGTATGACTAAACCAGTTGGTTTTCGTACTTATCCTGTGTATGTTACCAGGAAGGTCAGTTCAATGAGTTCCTCAAATGTCCTGAAGCAGAATAAAAGTCTTAACAAGAATCGCCTGAGAGAAGATCAAGTTAATTCCTCCGGAAACAACTTTACCCTTGATATGAATGAAATCCCAGAAAAAAGAAGGAAAAATGATGATGTGAGGAATAACCTGATGGAGATAATTGAAGAATATAAAGAAATCGTCGACAGGTTGTCATCCTCCTCAAGTCAAAATGCTTCTTGTAAGAACTCTAACTATGTCTCGTATTTTGATGACAGTAAGTTTTATGACAATTTCTCACATAAAAAGGGATCTCTCTCTAGATTCATAAGGAAAAAGAGACTCGATCATAAACACAGTTCTTTTAATGAGCTCAGAGCTCATACTTGTGCTAATTAATCACAAGGATTAAGAACTTGCTCATAAAAAAACCTGTTGAGCAAGATGTGTAAGAGTCAGGTATATTGTGGCATTTTTTTGTTCTGCTTAGTTGAGCTATCCTCTTATCGTTTATATCTAAACTAGTGTCTGCAAAAGATTTTTGCCTTAATTTTTTTTTGTAGTGTCCATTATCGTTTCTCTCCTTTTAATGCAAGTCTTATTGCAATTAGGTGGTCTGCTACACTTGTGCTCTAAAATTCTTCACTAATGTTAAGAAGTTTATTGAGACATTTATGAAGTCCTATGTAGCAAAAAGTTTTTTTTTGTTTTGTTCCTTGTGGGTCAGGTTGTATTCGTATGTGTACACGCGTTACCATCACGAGTCAACAGTTTGATAACCCTAAAAACCTTCTTCCATAAGAAACCTTTAAATACCAAACCTTTGAGTCACGTTTTCATACTCTGGGTTATTGTGTTTCTGTCAAGAATGACTTCCTCTTCACCAACTTGTGGTTTCGCTAGAGACTTTCTTGCTAAAGGTATTGGTTTTGAGTCCAAATGGAGGAAGAAAAGAACTCTTGTTGAAGATGATCATCCCAATGCCTCATGTTACTTTGCCTATACACATGAGGATGTCGAGAAAGAGGAGATGATCTCTGCTGAAGTGGTTCATGACTTTCTTAAATATTACAAGGAAGAAAAACTGCAGCTTGTTGACACCTTGAAAAGTCTTAATGTGTTAAGAACTGAGTTGGAAAAGGTTACGTCTGACCTTGGTCTCATGAAAGCACAAATTAAGGATCTTTTCAATGAAGATATCTTTTCTAAAGATGCAGTAGATGATGTCGATCACGAGTTCAACGATCTCAAGACTCATGAGGATCCAGAACTGTCTATATGACTTCAGTTCATGTCCGGCATTGGCATAAAAGTGTGCTTTTGTTTTAGTATGCCTAGTAAATCTTCTATTTTTCTGTTTTTTTTTAGAAGAATAACTAGAGTTTGGAATAACCATTATTATGATTACACATAGCTATGTCCAACATTTTCATCTTCATGTTTTTAGATTTATTGGTTTAAACTCTAAATTTGTTTGGAAGATGATTTTTGCAATATTAATCTTTATGGTTTTATATATTGCAATTGTTATGGGATATGTGTGTTTGCGTCCGTGAACTATGATATACCCATACCTTGTCAAAAGTAAAGTCTTTCATAAGTAGATAATCATATGTTGATAAAGGAATGAATGGACTTTTGACAAATACAAAAGTTAAGCCTATATTGTCAATTATTGACGTAAGATAGGTTAAAATCTTTTGTTTGCAAGGATTATGTCTATTGTTTGTCTTTGTGCAAATGGAGATAAAATATAATGAATCCTTGTGTATTCCGCAGTAATTGATCTTCCTTGATCCATATTTTATGTATTATTGTGAGGCTCCGTAATGTGTCTTATGTTGAGCACTAAACAACCAAGTTGATTAGTTTTAGCTTTTTTGTTGTTCCGTAAGGTACTTTATGTCGAGCATTTTTGAACTAAATTAATCATCTTGTTTGGTTATTTAGTTGATAACTCCATAAGTTTTCTTATGTTTGAGCGTTTTTGACTGGGTTGATTATTTTCATGATTAACTTAGTCATTGCTCCATAGATTCTCTTATGGCGAGTATGACCAATTAAATTGATTACTTTTGTGATTAGTTTGGTTGCGTATTTTGATTAGATGAATTATGGGTTCTCTTGTGATTAATCTAATTGAGTGTTTCTGAGTCTCCATAAGTTCACTTATGTTGAGCATAATTGGTTAAATTAATCATGAATTTCTTGTGGTTAATTTAATATTTTGGATTCAAATTCATACTTGTATGTGATTTGTTATGTCCAAAGAAATCCTTATTTTGTTTCGAAATTAAGGTCGCTCTTGTTGTTCTTTCGGGAATGACATATTATGGAGGAGAGTTCTTTTTGAACTTGTGCTTAATTGCCAAATCTTTGCGGGGAGTGCGGCTATATGGAATATTATAGGGGTTGTCTTGTATCTTTAAACTCCTTGATGAATGCATTTAGCTTCGGCTTTATGATTGCATCTAAATAAGATGATGTGTGTTTCTTTCTTTCGGTCATGAAATGTCTCTTTCGGAAATTTCATTAGGATCCCGTTCTTGTACCTTTGCCAATTTTATTGACAAAAAGGGGGAGAATTAATATGTAGTTCGCACTACAAATACATATGGTTTTCGGACCATTATGTAAGGGGGGGTGGTTTCCATGTGAGATGGAGTATTGACTAAGGGGGAGTGATACATATCACCATAGTATTGTTGTTGAAGTTGTGATACAATTGTACTTTGACGTTGTGTAATGATACTATGACATTGTATAACAATGATTGAGAACTCTTGTTTTCTTGTTGTTACAGATTTTCAACAACGATGATGCTAAACTTACAACCTTTGGGATCATTGGAGTACTTGGAAGTGACGAAGATTTCGAGTAATGTTGAAGATTAGACATGTGGAATAGGAGCTACAAAAGTTAATTTATTTATTTTTTGTATTTCATATGTATTAATAGTTTTGTCACTAAAATTGACAAAGGGGGAGATTGTTAGAGCATTGCTCGGTCGAACTCGCATGCGTTGCTATCTCAAGCATGTTTGTCAATGTTAGTGATCAAAACTATAAGTCTTGATTTCTAGCCTATTTTAGCTAAAGGTCTCGGACTAGGATAGAAAGTGTAGTTGAGCTCAAGAATGCATGGCAATCATCATACAAGACGAAGGACTACTCAAGGAACTGGTGGAACTTCATCGACTAAAAGGTATGTGGAGACTTGAACTTATCTGTCACTCAAAAGTCTATTTACTCTATCTCCTACTTTGAGACAAAAGTCGTTTTGATATATAGACTTTCATTATGCACATTTGCTATTTCGAGCCGAGTTTAACTCGCCTATCTATTTCTCGAAATATGTGTTGGTAAGCTTTAGCTTTATACAAATTCATCTTTACCTAGTGACGAAAGTCATGTTATGTTTCAATCACTTTGAAAATTGCTCTAACGAAAAATGGTATGTGAATAACGGCTATATAACGTTCTCTGAGAATGTTTCAATGATTGAAATGAGATTTTAGATTACATAACCATTGGTAGGATATAAGCATTGTTGTGGAAACACATATATGTATAAGTCCTTATTCCTTGAACCAAAGTTTGAGAACTTTGTTGATCAAGAGAAACGGAATGTGGCGTGAGCCAAGTCCGCGAACTGGCAGAAATTCTAGACTCGAGAATTTCTGCTGGAGTTTGTGAACTCCTTTTGTGAGCTTAAGTTCGCGAACCCAGTCCGCGAACTTGAGTAGGTTATATCTAAAATCGGTTATTCTTGAACTCATGTTTATATAAACTAAGGAATGCTTTTGCAAACCGTGGCTATAAAGTTCATGAACCGATTCGAGTGAATCAAACCGTTTTTGCTTAGATTTTGTCTTGTGTAGTTATATAAGATCTAAGCAATTGAAAAACTCTCTAACTAGTTCATTTGAGTCATTTGAACTAGTTATGGTGAAGAAGAATATGGTTGATATGAAATTGCTCATATGGCTAACCATTTGGTTAACTATTGTTGAACCAACAAATGTTAATGTTTGGGAACCGTTACATAAACCCAAAATTGGACATTTCATTTGTGTGTAACAAGCTAAGGTTTCGATCTAACAGTTGAGAAATATTAGCTTGAATCTAATCAGGTTTTCATCTAACGGTGAATATTGAATGCTTTGTTACTAAGCTAACATTGATTGCAAACCCTAATTTGAAAGACTATATAAGGGAGAACTCTAGCAACTGGGAAACCTAATCCCCACACATTCTGTGTGATACTAGTTGTGTTAAGCTAGAGTCGATTCTCCTTTAACCTTTGGTTTCTTCTTCTAAACCCTGGTTAACGACTTAAAGACTTCATTGGGATTGTGAAGCTAGACCGATACTACTTTTCTTGTAGTTGTGTGATCTGATCTTGTTGTTTCTATTGTACGAGTTCAATTAGAATAATTGGCTTGAGATTTATATCTCCGATAGGCAAGATAAAAAGAAATCACAAACACTTCGTCTCATCGTTTGTGATTCCACAATATCTTTTTTCGCTGCGTCTATTAAGATTATTGTGAGGTCATTGATAATACTATGTTGTTCTTCGAGAATATAAGTCCTGGTTATCAATTGGTTCCTGTTCACCTTGATTTATCAAAAGACAGAACAAAAACTTGTAGGTATATTCGTGGGAGACAGATTTATCTATTACCGTAGACTTTTCTGTGTGATACATATTTGTTTATTAAAGTCTTCGACTTTGGGTCGTAGCAACTCTTAGTTGTGGGTGAGATCAGCTAAGGGAATCAAGTACGTAGCATCCTGCTGGGATCAGAGACGTAGGAGCATAACTGTACCTTGGATCAGTGTGAGATTGGTTGGGGTTCAACTACAGTCCAAACCGAAGTTAATTTGGAGTAGGCTAGTGTCTGTAGCGGCTTAATACAATGTGTGTTCAATCTGGACTAGGTCCCGGGGTTTTTCTGCATTTGCGGTTTCCTCGTTAAAAAAATTCTGGTGTCTGTGTTATTTCTATTCCGTATTATTTTTGTTTATATAATTGAAATAACACATTTTGTGCATTGTTCAATCAATTAGAATATCCAACCTTTTGGTTGTTGATTTAAATTGATTGACACTTGGATATTGGTCTTTGGTACCATCCAAGTTATCTCTCTTTGATAAAGACTCGCAGATTTCTATTTGCTTGAGTAAAGATCATATTGAGAGATTGAGATATAAACTCTTTGATATACTTTTCTCTAGATTGAGTCTGACTGTCTAGTTGATTCTCTAGAAAGTATATTGGAGTTTGTCCATACAGATTGCTAAGCGAAATATTGGGTGTGGTTGTTGTACCCCCGCTTTTTCAGAAGTAGAAACCCCTAGCTCACGTAAAAGAGATTGAAGCCAAATGATTTCTGTTGTAGCAGTTGTAAAAGCTCTATATTCAGTCTCAGTACTAGACCGTGACATTGTTGGTTATTTGCAAGCACTCCAAGAAATTAAATTAAAACCGAGGAATATACAATAACCACTTGTAGATCTACAAAAATCAGGGTAACCAACCCAATCGGCATCACTAAAAGCATTTAAAAAAAATGAAAATCAACAAATTCTCGTAATTGGTTGTTGGTATCTGCAGCTCGCATAAACAATCCATATTCTTATATACCCTTGAGATACCGAAGGATTTTATTTACAGCAATCCAATGATCTTCCTTTGGGTCATGCATAGATTGACAAACTCGATCAACAGAAAATACAATATCAGTTTGGGTGAAAGTCAAGTACTAAAGGACACCCACAATACTTCGATAAAGTGTAGGATCGGAAAATCTTGTACCACCACCATACTCAGTTAAAACAACCTTCGGATCAAGAGAGTTTGAAATGGGTTTGGCACCATCCATTTTTGCACGTTAAAAAAGCTCCATAATATACTTTCATTGTGATCAAAAGAGACCAGTAGATGAGCGACGAGCTTCAATACCTAAAAAATATGATAATTTACCAAGGTCGGTGATAAAAAAACCATGTTGATCACTAACAGGTTCCTGAATAACAGAAGTAGGAGAATCAATGGCAATAATGTCATCTATGTATAGTAAGCAAAACCAAATTTATAAAAGTATAGCTGAAACAAAAATTATCTATGTTGTGTACTTTAGAGTAATCTAAATACATTTATCTCTCTAGAGATTATTATTAATATGTTTTTCTTAATATAAAAGGATTTTTATCAATTGTCACTGGGTGCTGAAATCGTCCTCCAATTTTTCAGGCATGTTATTCAAGCAAATTGAATTAAAAAACTAGGTACACATTGAGGTTATTATTTTGTTTTATTTTGAAGAATATGATAATAAGATTCATCAACATATTGAGGCATTTTATTTTATTTTATTTCGAAGTATGATTACATCATATCGTAATACATCAAAGATGAGTACAATGAGAAAATACATACATACCGTTTCAAGCATAAAAATGATATTTGAAAGATAGCGTGCATGTGAAATATTTTGCTATTCAAAATTGTCGTTTTCATGAAGTTTATATATGTAAAGTTTAGTAGTTATTTAGAAAGATAGGTAAAGTGGGAATAAGACAAATAGTATAGTAATAAAATTAAGGATGTATTAAAACTAAATATATGCATGCCAATCATATATGTTTAAATATTATAATGTTTGATCGTCAAGAATAGGGATAAACTGAAATAAATTGTTATATATATGATCTCAGAATGGATTGAAATGTGAATTTATTAACAAAAATAAAATAAAAATATATGGGAAAAATTTGCTCGAGCAGCTCATCACTATAAGCTCTAAAGATCAACTTTAGAAGGCTCAAGATCACGCTTCAAAACCTGATTTTCATCTGAGAGAGTATCAGTTTTGGAAACTTCAATATTAGCAACTTTGAATTCTTTAAGAGAATCAATCTAGCTTGAAGAACTGGAATCTAATCATCTTTTTCTGAAAGGCTTTTTTTAATATTTCTAATCTGCGTCAGCAAACAAATCTGGAGCTTTGAAACCTAACTGAAGTTTAAAGTAATTTGAGTGATTAGCTTTAAGCTTATCATAAGTTTTACGGCGTCTCTCAAGTTAGGGCTCATACTTATCAAATTGATTCGCATATCCCGCGGCTAAAAGTCATGAACTATAAAACCAAATTCAAAAGAATGGTAAACATAAATAAATGAATAAAAACTAAATAAGATTTATTCAGGAAAAACCGGAAGAAATGTTGTTTCAGTTTCGAGAGCTCCGTCTGACTCATATCGAAGAGAAAATCAATCCTCGGCAGATTAAATTAAAAATATAGATAATCTAAAATGACAGCAAATTCAAAGCTGGACAAAATATACATTAAAAAGATGAAGAGTAGAAAACTTATGAGATTTTTTTTTTTTTGACGAAAAGGGTGAATTTATATTGAGGAAAGAAGGATCCAAACCATCACTACTACATAAGAGCTCTAAGAAGCCTTCAAAAATATGGGTTCTTAACTCGTTATGCTAGAAATCTAAGGAGTAACCCGTTAAGAAAATTGTTCAACTTACTTACTTAATGATAGCAGCTTACAATGATCTCACAATGACTTGGATCCTTATCTTTTAAAAATTCTGTAAGATGAGGGATTACAAAACAACATGTGTTCTATATGATTCAAATAGTTCTACTTTGTGACTCTCTATACGCCTCCTCTTTAAAAGTTTTTATTGCTCATTACTATGTCCATTTATTATGATTCCATCAGGTTTTCAAAAGGACAAAAATTTTATACGTCCTTATTTGTTGAGCATATGAGCCCTCATCATGCACCTTACACCCCTGATTAAATTGTGTATATTTACATCAATGAATTAAACTTATAAAGTGTTTCATATGTACAAAGTACACCAATACTAAAATTCAAGCAAACAACACAATTCTTCTGATAACTCCATCATCTGTTCATATCTCCAGGGATTTAAAGTGTGGAATAACGTAATTATTGTTATCGTCTTTATCCTAATTAACTTAATTCCAGCTACCTATGTACTTATTTTTGATCAAATAATATGTATACTTCGGACCGGGTGTTTAATGAATGGGTGATGTACCACCGACGTCTAACCCGTAAAAACAGTGGGGTTTAGAGAAAACCCACATCCAATCCACCAAAATACATACACCCACTAAGATTCGGATTGATCGGATCAAATTGGCAGATATGATTGTTTTTTGCTCACTTAGTATCAGTCAACCCAGTTTGACGGACATAGTCAAATCGGTCAACTCTGGTTGGAAATGAATCGTATGGAAAAGACGTTGTAGTCCTTTAACTTAACCAAAGCCATACTCTCTCTTGTATTCTCCCTGATTTTTCTTCCTCTTCTTCGTTGGGTAAAAACCGTAGCAGAGAATTTCGAGCGAGTGGGAATTTGAATCCAGGTAACCTAATAACATTCTACTTGCATCATGTGATTAGGTTGATATTAATTGTGTGTATGCTTAGCACAGACTACAGAGTCCCATTCATCAATTTTCCCATATTAATTTGTTATTCTTTGCATGCCAATTTTCAGTTAAGTTCTTGATTTGATTTGATTTATTTTTGTTCCCCAATTTGTCAAAATGTACTGATTCTGAATTTCTTTGATTTTCATTTGGGTAATCTGTGAATAATGACCACAACTTTGGGATTGTCACCATCGACATCTTCAAGTGCTCAATTGCGTCACAGTGTTATTCATCCTGCTTCAAATTTCTCTAAAGAATTACTTCGAAACGGTGTGTTGCAGTATTACTAGTTCTTGGTTCATGTACAATCCAAAAACGGTGAGAGGGATAATATTCATACTTCAAAACACATAGATTTTCTCAGTTCTCACTATTTAACTCCTAAGATTGAAACTCTCCATAATCCACTCTTGGAGTTTTAAAGCAAAAGGTAAGGTTTTCTTCCATTTTCTTTCCTTAATTTACCAATTATAATGGTAACTGATTTTGGCTGGGGTTGATTTAACTTTCCAGAAAATCCTCACTTGTTCTTACAAAAGTTGGTGCTTTGATTCTCAATGGATTGTGTTACTTTTTGTTTGAAGGTAGGGGTTCTTTTATTTCCTTGTAATTGGGCTTGGATTTATTTGCTTATTAGTCCCTTGGATTTTTACAAAACTTCGGCAAAAATGGAAGGAATGGGTACTAGAACATTTCACTTTGATTCACTTGTACCAACTTTTTTTTTTCGTTGCACACATGTTACATCTGGCTTCTAACCAATGTTGCAATTTCAGGTACGAGCAGACTGAATATGTTGATAGGGAAATGGAGCAAATGACAGAACATACAATATCAATTATTCATACCTTGAATGCTAGTCAGGTAAGGAAAAAATTTCCCATATGAAACCTTCTTAGGAGCTGTTTAAGTACAAGATACTCACATTCTCTTCAATTAGGGAGGGGACCTTGATGCAGCCGATGGGGTGAATCCGTTAGATGTTGTTGTATGCATTTTAAGCAATCAGCTCAGTTCACTAATGTGGATTAATGAAAATGTTGGTACACATAATCATCACCCTCATACCTAAGTCATGTTATCGTAATTACCCAAGGTTTATATTATCTCTTACCTCTCATCACGCATTCACTTTATTATTTAATGTCTAGATGTACTCCCTTGTGTAGTATAAGTTAATTTTATTGGGTGATTTGGCTTAGATTTTCTTGTAATCTACCTGTACCTATTTTAATGTAAGCAACCATGGAACATCGTATACCCAAATTATTTTATACGACTGTGTTAGTGTGGTACCTAATTTATTTTATACGATCCTTTGGTTTATCAGCATAGTTTGTGTTTATCAGCATGTTATTTTTGTTTGTAGAAGCAAGAATAAGATTGTCCAACTCAAATTAGAAAGATGAAAGATTAGTGTCACGGTTAGTTGGTTTAGCTTATTAGATGCAAGTTTAAAGGCCTTTGTGATGATCTGTGAGGAAAATTTAAGTATTGTTACTCTCATACTTTAAAGGGATAAACTTTACAGAATTGGAGAAGTCAAAATAGAATGCACTGGGCATTAATGTTTGTTCGGGTTGGATTAAAATAGTTCTACTAGAATTTAAACAGTCAGACTAAACCAAAATTACGTGTGACTCGGCCGACCAATTTAATTTATACAACCGTCTAAGCCAGGTAACCATTTTAATTTATACGACCATAGAGCAACATACCCAATTTGTTTTGTACGACTTCCTTTGTAGGACACCTAATTAATTTTATACGATAGGAATCCCAATTTGCAACAACAGTCTTACCACCAAATGCAATTCCTCCGATAGTCCCACTTCTTGAACCTAAGTTAAACACCACCCATGTTAGATGAGTTTGTAGAATAATTCATGCCTCCGGCCTCCCCCATGCCTCAGTAGTAAAACTACCATCTGAGATTGTTGCCTACCAATGAAAATAAATTTTGAAAAGGAGGGTGACATAATTAGTTTGAGCAAGCTAATTCAAAATGTTAGGTTGTTGACCTGTTGTTACATGTTTATGAATTAGACCGGCAGACATTAATTGCAGATGGTATTCTAGGACGCTTTAATATCTTTGATACAACCGTCTGAATCAGCTACCCATGTTAACTTCCATGATCAGGGACGGAGGCATTAAGGGATAACCCCACTTGATTTTGAATTTCAGTTAAATTAGGCTTGGGTTTTCTGTTAATATTAAGTCTTGTGGGGGCAAGTATGATTGGTAAAATTGAAATGACACTCTCTTTGAAAAATGTTTAATGCGAGTAAACATGATTACAGTAATTTTTTGATGGTCACTTGTGTGGAATAGTCGACTGATCTCAAAGTGAAAACGCGTGGAACTCAAACTTACTTTAAAATTAAAGAAAGCGAAAACTATGTCTGTGTGGTATATTTATAAACATGTGTATATAGATTGGAATGAAAAAGATTATCCAAAATAGGTTAGCGTCAGTTCAGGCTTATGGGAATGTAGTACGAAGAGAAGTCTGTAGTAATGGAGATAAAGGAGTAAGAAGAATGATGACAAAGAATTCAGATATCCATTGCTTAATGTTTTTTTCTTCTTTTCTTTCCATAGTTTTGACCGAATATGGGTTTGATGTTTTAAATTAGTGAACAACCTTCATTTTTCTTTGTTGAAGCTTATTACTAGCAGTCGATGTAGTCAGAATTGTCTTATTATTACGCACAGCGCAATCATAAGATCATTTTTGTGTTGATATCCAATAACGTATGTTCTGGAAAGGGGTAAGAATTTTTATATGGACTACATTTGAATTATTTGATTCATGCTCTGGTATTCACTACAAGTTCATTTGGTTTTCTACTAGATGTCAAAATTTGGTATAAGCCTTTCAATCACAGTCTTGCAGGTCTATATTTGTTTTCCTAGGATTAAGATATCATGGGACATATAAAACACACTGTTAAAAGGTTCATGCGGCATATTCGCACTCGATCATTTTTCACCTTCTCTTAACTATAATAACACCAATACATAATCTTTATTTTAACTTGTGTTTTGTTTGCAAGGACGAAGGGACTGGCTTCCAATGCGATGTCGATCCGTTAAGAGGTGATGGGTTCCAATGCGCTAATGGAGTTACTAACTCCCAGTTGCACTAGCATCCGAAGGCAAAATACTTATATGGGTAAAAGAAAATTTTCTTTTCTAATATCATAAAAGTTTTCTTGACCCCAGAGTAGAAATGCCCTGGCTCCGTCACTATCCACGATCATCACAACAACATTCCCAGTTTATTTTATACCACCGAATTAGTGTAGTACCCAATTCATTTTATTTGACCGTGAAAAATAATGTCTCTTCATTGATAATTTTATGTCATGGATACACTACATGCAGTACCAAAGTTGTTAATGTTGCGGTTATATCCTCTGATTTACACGCCTCCCGTTGACATCACTTCTGTCGAGCATGGCTTCATGACTGTATATGCCATATAGCAACAGAATGTTTCCCAACTCTAGCTACGTACTCCAAGAGCACTGGCAATACTGGCAACTCTCTTTCAAGTATTCAAACCCATATGTTTGCATTACAGCTGCAAGATACAAAAATATATATAAACACACTTTAGTTCATACGTCTTGACCAAGTATCTTAAGCTTATGGTCTTCTAACTATGATTTGGTCTTCACTTCACAATAGAGGTAAGACACCATCACTTGATTTCTTCTTCCGTGTACGTTCACAACTATGTCTCGTACTACTATATTCCAACACTAATACAAAGACTAAGGTTGGGTTACTAACTGTGGTGGAGGGGTAAAAATAGAAGAAAAAATATGAAACTTACTAAATTTTGACGGAAAAACTCACTTGTCCCTCCACTAAGTGTAGTCAATATCGGCCATATCGGCGAAATATCGGATATCGCTCTGGAGCGATACGAGAAGCAATATATCGGCGATACGATATCTTCCTAATAATATCGGACGATATGAGTATCCTTGAATTACCATTTTAGAAATTTTTACGATAATCCTAAGTATTGGTAAATTAGTTGTTTAAGGTAAACATTAAGGGTATTTCCGATAATATCGACCGATATCTATAATGACTTTTAAAGTATGGTTTTGATTAAAATTGTAATATCCTTGTTTAATTACCATTTTAGATAGTAAACTTTAAAGTTGTTGAAGTTACTCTTTTGTGTTTTTGATAAAATTAATGGTAGCTATTACTATATCTTAACAAAAAATGTTTGCTATAAGATTATAGTCTTAAAATTTGGAACCGATATTGTACCGATATTCAACGATAATATCCCCGATATAAAGTCGTACCAGTGTATCGGTCCCGGCCGAAATAAACCGATATCCGATATTAACTACATTGCTTCCACTTGGGTTGAATCAAACTATGTCCGGATCGGTTAGAAAAAGCAAACGTTGGGTTTTCCCTGACGATAATGTAGTTAATCTCGGCCAAGATGGCCGAGATACCACCAATAATATCGGTTTCGGTGTTTCATCGAGATGCCGATATTGCCGGTATTAGCCGATATTTCGCCGATATTGGCCGATATCCACCGAAATATCGTGTCCCGGTACTCGACCGATATTCACCGAAATCCGATATTGACTACTACATTGACGATAGCTCAATCTGTTTCACCTTAAGTCCACAATGGATCGGTCCATGGAAGAAGAAAGGGGTAAATATGGAATGATGAAAAAATAGCTGGCCCAGCTTTTATTGCGTGTACCAGGGGGTTTTCACTTCTATTCCCTTTTTCTTCTCGTGCAGTCGATTTTGGGAAGGAAAACAAACGAATTCTTGGGTTTCAGAGTTCCAGAAAAAATTAGGGTTTATAAGTTGAACGAAACAATAACAACAGATCTTTGTATCGATTGAGATTCCATAATGGATGTGATTAAGACTCAGCAGATCTCGGCGAGACCGATTGAGAAAGTGATAGTGCATCCATTAGTTCTTCTGAGTATTGTTGATAATTACAACAGAGTTGCTAAAGACACCAGGAAGCGTGTTGTTGGTGTTCTTCTTGGTAGTTCTTTTAAAGGAACTGTTGATGTTACCAATAGCTATGCAGGTATGGTTCTAACTTTTGTTGATTTTTTTCTCTATTATTTTTGCCCTAATTTTCTTGAATTTAGGTTTAGGAATATTAATGCTAGTAGATGTTGATTGTTAACTAAGTTAGGGTTAATATTAAGTTTCCTTCTCGATAGATTTGATTAATGAAATTAGGGTTTACACTGTCAACATTATCAGACCAGTGCCATGAAATCTGTGGAGCTGTTAGGGTTTGGAGTGAGATGACTGAATTATGTTTAACCAGATTGAAAGACTTTGAGTTAGTTTACTGAGTACTGTATTTAGAGTTACAGTTGCATTTTGTCCTCTTGGTGGCTCAGAGTCATGTAATTGGCTGGGTTTTTGAAGTTCAATATGTATTTGCGAGGGTTGTGTTTGATACCATTTATCCTGCTTACCTAAATCAAAGACCAAAGACAAGGTCTGCAGCTTAATGTTGGTTTCACGAAAATCAAAAAAAAAAGAAAGATAAGGTTATAACAGTTTTGTTCCGCAGCATCAACTGACAATTTCATCATTCTTATATGCAATAAAATAAAAATTTATTGGAACTTCTGTGTGAAACTTCAATTTGTTTTCATCTCGTATCATCTCTAAAATCTACTGTTCGTATACAGCAAAGTTACTAAAAGGTTTGCCAAGTAATAAAATTTGATTTAAAATTGCATAACTTGAAACATATCCTACAGAGCATATTTGGTTTCAGGCAAAAATATAACAAGATCCAGTTCTCAATCAACTACAACAAGTTTGCTGTATTCCTCACCAGAGATTGCTTTTTCCATCATTCCTACGGGTGTAATTTCATTTAAATCCTTACCATCGAGAAAAGGTTTTATCATATTCTTTGAGAACCCGCTTGCCAAAGCCACACCTTTTTGCTGACCCAACACTGGAGTTGATGAAGAGTCTCCGCAACATTCACATATCCATTCTCCCTAAACTTATTCTGTATCACCTCGTAGTCAGTCTCCCATTCATTAGCAGCTGAATCCAACCTCGACTCGTTGAACTCCATATCGCTAAAAACAAAAAGTCGCTTTATCATCTGATCTTCCTTCAATTTCCCATCCCCTGCAATTTTCAGTATTAAGTTGAACACCTCTGGAAGTCAGTTGATTCTCCCCAAGCCATCCATTTAATGGATGTCGTCTTTGATCTCAAATCATCACCTTCAATCTTGTGCAGTTGAGGTATTTCACTGAAAGTGATAACATGTCCTTTCCATGGTTCTTGGGTAATTTCTGATACTAAAAACCAAGGGCAACAGAGACATCCATTGGAGTTCCGTTCATACTACCAGATACATCACAGATTGCTAGACAGTCATTTAACTTTCCAATTTTTGACATGTATTTGCGAGTTCCGTTCATCCTCGTAAATACGTAGTTCTCTGGGTGTTAGTTGTCCTTTTTCCTGCACAATATTCAATGTGAGGAAAAGAATTGATCAAAAAAGTGATTTGTAAGGTCTAAAAAAGTGATTTATTGAGCAGTATATGAATTTATTAGAAGATTGTTGTTTACTTGCTTCTCTGTTAGTAATGTTTCTTACACAAAGTAAACTATCATCGCTATCCTTTGTCGGTTACTTTTGCTCTACGTTTGACAATTTTGTTCCACTTTGCAGTGCCCTTTGAAGAAGATGACAGGGATCCCAGCATATGGTTTCTTGATCATAACTACCATGAATCTATGTTTTCCATGTTCAAGAGAATAAATGGTATTGTTTCTTCTCTCATGTGTAGACTGCACCTCGTATTCAGCTCTGATCACATTGATTGTTTTTTGTTTCAGCCAAGGAACATATTGTCGGTTGGTACAGCACTGGTCCAAAACTGCGAGAAAATGACCTTGATGTTCATGCATTATTCCATGAGTAAGATAATTCATCTATATCACCCGAGAAATGTTTTATTGAGGATGTTTTCCTTCTTCAATGTGGATTTATAATCAACTTTTTGTCTTCTTCTCGCTGTTTTATGCATTCTCAATCAATATCTGGATTCTTAATAATGTATGCTTTTTTGCTCGTGATATTCCAGTTATGTCCCAAATCCTGTTTTGGTAATCATTGATGTGCAACCTAAAGAATTGGGAATTCCAACTAAAGCCTACTATGATATTGAAGAAGTCAAGGAGGTAAGCAAATTTAACTTGGACATGGGTACAGGGTGCAAGGTTTCTTTGTTGACATATATGTATGCTTTTTTGACTAGCAATAATTTTATGAAAAGGACCAGAAAGCTAAGAAATTTGAACTTCGAAACATGCCAAATAGAGCAGAACCACTCCTTAAACAAACTGAAGATGTACACAAAGTTAGCCTCCAATGGTGCAGCAATAACTGAAGATGTTACACACTGAAGATGTTACACAGAACGTAGATTATAAGAATAGTACTTAGCAGAAACTTAACTGAATAGAATTTAATAATAAAATTAACTGCATATAGAAGAGTTTTAGAATTTAATAATAAAATTAACTGCATATAGAAGAGTTTTCGTAAACTTGTTTATACTAGGTTTTCCTATCTAAGAATCCTAAAGAAAGATTATTTAATCGTAGCCTTCGAATTTAAGAAAGCCACATGATAGTCACATGACGTATTAGCGATCACATAACTTAAGTAAGTAAAAAAAAGAAACCTATTTTTGCTCCTGCATCAGCCTCCCAGCTATACGCCAAATACTTGGAACAGTGTCCCCAAAACAGACTATACCACGAGTCCAGAAATAGATGTTCGCCTTCGTTGTGAAAATATGGTATCTTTCAGCAGATATTGGCTATTCTTTCAAAGAAATCTTCTACAAAGAATACGATAATGATTTCTTTATTTTTCTCAAAGGAATCATTTAAACCAATTGGAATAAGATTTCTTCATGGATCCTAGACCAAATTATGTTCGCAGTTAAAGTTATTTTGCATCCTAAACCAAATTATGTTCGCAGTTAAAGTTATTTTGTTTTGCTATCAATCTTTTGTATTTGATTATGCTCGATCTATAATCTAATCTTGCAATGGTAACAGAACGCTACGCAGAAAAGCCAGAAGGTTTTTGTACACGTGCAATCAGAAATTGCTGCTCATGAAGTTGAGGAAATTGGTAAGCTGACAATAGTTACTGATAGTCTATTTAAACCTCTTATTTTCATCAGGGATCTTGAGAAAAAATATACTCAGTTACTATTCTGGTTTTATAATTCAATCTCGTTCATTGCCTTTTTTTTATGGCTACAGGAGTGGAGCACTTGCTCAGGGATGTAAAGGATACTACCATTAGCACCCTTGCAACTGAGGTATTGTTTCTGCAAAGGGATCTCAGTTTTTAATTTATTTTATTTCATTAATGCTCTTGAAGCCCAGGAATGCATCTAACTTTTTGTATGGAATGGTTATTTTTAGCGTTTAAACTATAAAGTTAGTCTTACTGTGTAGTAGAAAGGAAAGGAAATTATAGGACGAATATAATTAAATTCTGTGCTGGACAGGTTACGGGCAAACTTGCAGCTCTAAAGGGGCTAGATGCACGTCTTCGCGAGATTCGTGGTTATCTTGATCTTGTAATTGAGGGAAAACTCCCTTTGAATCATGAAATTATGTACCATTTGCAGGTAAAAGCTTGTATTCTTTTATTTTATCGTCTAGTACACTAGCATTCTACTCAAACTTATGTAGAGTTGATGGTTCACTCAAGTTTCTCACCTAGCTTTCGATTCCATGGACACGCCCAAACTCGGGCCTTCTAGTGAATTTTTTTTTTGGCACATTGATGCATAGATAGATTCAACGTTCTTGTTTAATAAGCTTTTGGAACCTTCACCTACTCACAAGCCTGTAAAATTTGGAAGAGTTGAAACTCCTTGTTAAAGCATGCAATACAATCTTTTCCGCAATCAACAGAAACTGAAAAGTGGTAATGATACAGTCTTTGATTGTCTACAGGGCAGAAAAATTACAGATTTAAATCTTTTAACCCTTAAGTAGCCACCAGTACAAACCTTTCTCAACTGTGCATGTGTCTCTAGTTTTTGTCTCCTAGCTATCTTGTTAAAAATGAACTTTGACTCTTTGTACTTCAGATTAAAAACATGATTGAATGCTAAATTCTGTATAATAACCATTTAAACCTTTTCTGCAGGATGTGTTCAATCTTCTTCCTAATCTCAATGTGGCCGAGCTAATCAAGGCTTTTGCAGGTAATGTAAAGATTTGGATTTTTATCTTTGGTTTGTTTTTTGAATGTGGATACATCTTTTTGTTTCAGATTTTTGAAATATTTTTCCTTTAACTTGGACAGTTAAAACAAACGACATGATGTTGGTGATTTATCTTTCTTCACTCATCAGAAGTGTAATTGCTTTACATAATCTGATAAACAACAAGGTAATAATCTCTATTCTCGTGGAATACGACATCCTTTTCGTCATGCATCCTTCCATAAGTTTGTCTCTTCTTGTTCTTTTCTGTGAAAGGATGTGTCAATTTATTTTGATTACTTCATCAAATTTTAACATTATGGGATTCATTACAGATGCTAAACAAAGAACACGAGAAAGCTGAAGATGCTAGTCCAGCAGCTATCCCAGCTGTCGCAGGGAGCTAAGAAACTGTAGTGATGATGTTTATCCCGTGCGACATGAAGTTGCAATCATTTCAAGACATCCATGCTTCTACAAGGGTTTAATGTTCTATTTTTGGACCCCCTTCTGTGTCAGGAGCCCTATGAGCAGGATCATAGACTATACAGTCCTTAGTTTGGTTAAATTATTTCAAAAATCTGATACAACATGGGTTAAACAGCAACTTTCAGAATCAGAACTCTGTTTAGTTTTTGTTACACAATTTCTTAGAATTCTGAGACCATTTAATGTGGTGCGCTTTCTTTGTCTGGGAGCTGTAATTGGATATGCTTCCAAAGTATGTTACAGTTTCAAGTTACTTTGGTTTCTAGAAGTTATGTTCACTCGAATAGAAAGGCTATTTGAACTCCAAATTTGACCTGACTGCATTCGCAAATGCAGATCAGATCAGATTTCCTTCTTCTAATTCGACCTGACTGAGTTCTGCATTCGCAAATGCAGATCAGATTTCCTTCTCAGTATACCCTTGAAATTTAAGGGATATCAATATTCCGTTACGATGTTGTTTAACGATCGGTCGGTGGTTGACTTAAAACCTCGGTCAACAGTTGACTAAAAACTTAATCAACAGCCAAGATTTTTCTATACTACTTTCTTCCATAAACTTCCTTAAACGGCGCTCATTTGGTTTAAGGAGCTCTGTGAGTAGAGCACCGAATAGGAAATAGAGAGGGGGAATTTAGAGAAGTAAATTCCAGTCTTCTCAAACTCTTTGGAGAAGAAGGACAAGGACGGATTTAATAGAAAAGCAAACCAGTGGTATGTATTAGAGAAGTAAATTCCAGTCCTTTTTTATTCTCTGGGTTGCTCAAAAACCCTCTCTTTTGTTCTTCTTTTTGATTCGTAAAACCCTAATGTCTAGCGCTACCTCCTAACTCAGAATACTTGCTAGCTAAAAATCATGGGAAAAGCTTCTAGAGATAAGAGGGTAAATAACGATATCTTTGAATCTATTTTCAGTTCATTTCTTCTTTTCTGTTCCTGCCAATTTTGGTTTCGACTGAATACTTCTGTTTTCACAAACGTTAAACAGGATATCTATTATCGAAAAGCTAAAGAAGAAGGTTGGCGTGCACGAAGCGCTTTTAAGCTTCTTCAGATTGATGAAGAATTCAATCTATTTCAAGGTATTTCCCTTTATTTCTCTTTACTTGAAGAAAATTGGGTTTTGAGTTCCTACAATTTTAGTTTGTAATCTTAGTTGATGTTTAATGTTTGTTTGTAGGAGTGAAACGTGTCGTGGATCTTTGTGCAGCTCCTGGTAGCTGGAGTCAGGTATATTTGATTCGAGTAACTGTCACCTGTTTGATCTTTTCACTATCAATACAAAAACAAATTTACTGTGTCGGTAGCTTAGCCTAGATGATTTGATTTCGTCAAAAACATCAATGGCATTACATGAAATTATTTTTCCTTAGCTGTTAAGGGTTTGTAAAAAGATACATTACAATGACAACGCCTTTACATTATTACATTCCTTTGAACTTGCTGTATGTGTAGGTGCTTAGCCGAAAGTTGTATCTTCCTGCCAAGCTCTCACCAGATAAAAGGTGAAGTCCAGTGATTATTTTTTACCTGTCTTTTGTCTTCTTAAAAGATTAGACTTTGCATTGACATCAATGTAATTCGACATATTTGTATTGTAATTGTTGTAGAACTTTACTCACTTAATATTTTGCAGGGATGGTGATCTTCCTCTTATTGTTGCTATTGATTTGCAGCCCATGGCTCCAATTGATGGCGTTATTCAAGTCCAGGGTGATATCACAAATGCGAGAACAGCTGAAGTGGTAAGTCTCTTTCTGGAATATTATACAACCTTGGTACTTAGCAATTGGGAGTATACACTCATAGCGCTAAACCCAAAACACACAGATCTGAACTATTCTGTTCATTGGTTGAACTGAGTATTTTTACGGAAATTAGATGCTTGACTCAACCATTAGTGACTCAGTTTTACACTGGAATAAAGACCTGCTTTTTTGAAGCAAATATATTTTTTTCGAAGCTGGAAATAGCTGACCATTTGCATCTGAATTTTGATTCTTTTTACAGGTCATCAGACATTTTGATGGATGCAAGGCTGATCTAGTAGTCTGTGACGGTGCTCCTGATGGTTAGATATAATTACCCGTTGTGAATGTGTTTTATTTGATTATATTTGGTTAATACTTTAACAGTGCAAATTTCACTATGCTGAATGCAGTTACTGGACTTCATGATATGGATGAATTTGTGCAGTCACAGTTGATATTAGCGGTGAGTAGTGTGATGTCTATATGAACATTATCATAATCCTATTTAGGTGAAGCCTTCTGCTAAATGTTATTGTGATTTTCTTCTATGCATGAATTAGTAAATACCATTCAATTTGGCTAACCGATGAATGTGTAGAAAGGCTACCCACTCTTGAACAAATGATTGAAATTTCGAAATTGGATCGAAAGTAATGTGACTGTAATTTCTTGTTACCGTCAGAGGTTTCTAAGTGGGAGCAAACAGTCACAGTCACTTGAATTTGTGGCGTCCAGCATCCGAATATTAGCAAAAATTATAATTATAATTCCAAGAATCTCTTTGAATGTAATCTTATCGTTGACTTATATTTGCAGGGTTTAACCATTGTTGCTCATATACTTAGAGAGGGTGGAAAGTTCATTGCAAAAATATTTCGTGGCAAAGACACAAGTCTCCTGTACTGCCAGGTGAGTTGTTTTTTGTTATATATCTGTCTGCCGTTCTATCTTGGGGAATTGCACCCATACATTCTTATGCTTATATTAGTTTGAAGTTACCCCTGAAATTGGTATGAAAGATTTCTTGTTGCTTTCTCTGCAGCTGAAACTGTTTTTCTCAGTTGTAACTTTCGCAAAACCGAAAAGCAGCCGCAATTCCAGTATAGGTGAGAATAATGACCCCATTTCATTTTTCCTATTCACCTTCGTGTTCTACATCCCAAGTCAGTTCTTAAGAATGATGTCCTCTTTTCAAATGCGTAAATCTTTGTTATTCTCTGATGTGGACTCCACTCAATTAAATGGTAAAAGTTCTATATTTTGCTTAGCATATTCCATATATTCTACTGTAGCTCGTTCTACGATCAACAAGGATCACTAAATTTTTCTTTAATTGAGAGTTCATTTAGCTTTGCTGATTTGAATCAATAGCTACTAAACTATCTCAAACTTTTTGTACTCCACAATACAGAGGCATTCGCAGTTTGTGAAAACTATTCACCTCCGGAAGGATTTAATCCAAATGATTTACACCGCCTTCTGGAAAAGGTGGGCACTCCCTCTGGAGAGGATGACCTAGGTAAATTTCTTACCTTACCACTAACCACAATTTTCATATTGATAATTTGACCAAGTTCAGATTCTTTCTCAACTTTTTTCTGCATTATCTCTTCCAAAAATATAAAAAAATAGTCTTCTTTCTGCATTCTCCATCTATTGTGTGACAATGTTGTCCAAATCCAAATCGCCGTTAAATCGGAAACCATGTATCATTTTATACAAGCTATTGAAAGTCCAACCTTGTTATGTTGGAGTCCTATTTGTTTAGCTCTCCTTATACATGGCAGCCGACATCATTGGTATATCCGATTTTGAGCTACTTTGTTGTTGTTGTTGTCGTCGAAATGTCTTGGTGTAATGAATTTCAAGCTGAACAGTGTATTATTTGGATGATGGCAGATTGCAATAGTGGTTGGTTGGAAGGGCCAAATAAGGTTTACATACCATTTTTAGCTTGTGGGGACCTTAGTGGGTTTGATTCAGATCGTTCGTACCCTCTTCCAACTGTTGCAGATGGAACTACCTACAAGAGCTTGGATCCAGTACAGCCCCCTATAGCCCCACCCTACAAAAGAGCACTTGAAATGAGGAAAGCCTCCAGCCATGGAATCCGAGAGGTCGATAACATTTGATCAGTAATCTCCTTCTTGGGATTGTCAGATTTTGATAGGTAGTTCTCTATTCTGGACATTTCCTTTCAGGATGCTTGATAGCTGATTAGTTCAGAACCATGTAATGCATGCTACTATAATTTATAGCGTAACCGATAGCTGTTGTTGTAGACTTAAAAGGACCCATTCAAACCTTTCATGTTGTTTTGGAATGATAACCAGTTACACTTAAAGGGTTCAAATTGACTGTTGATAACTTCACAGTGCCTTGTATTCCACTTGGAAGCTGAATCACAAAATACACCAAGAAACATTGACCTCGCTTTAGTGCAAAGGCAATGATAACTTCACCTTTGATTTCTTTTCTTTCTTTTTTTTCTCTCTTTTCTTTTGGTAGAATAAGTATCAGTGGTAAAGTTATTACAGAAGTATGATAGGATGCTGTACTAATCTGAGTTGTTTACTGCATTATGTTGCGCATGTATTAGTAGTACTGAAACTGGGAAGGTAAAAGACGCATCGGATGTGCGACAGTTTCAGATAGCATCTTTTACTTTCCAGTCTGTCTCAGATAGCATCTTGCACTCTCCAGTCTGTGGTAAATGCTGAAGATAAAGCTTGATGTCCATACACTATCCCTCTGTAAAAGAGAATTAATACAGTAATACCAAAATACGCCAAGAAACATTGACCTCGCTTTGCCTTGTATTCCACTTGGAAGCTGAATCACAAAATACGCCAAGAAACATTGACCTCGCTTGTGCAATGACATAAGTGAATGTACCTCCACTAATTTGATTTTTTTTTTCTTTCTTCTGTAATAAACTTATTACAGAAGTATGATCGGATGCTGTACTAATCTGAGTCGATTTACTGCATTGTGTTGCGCATAGGAGTCTAGTTCAACCAGTCAGCGGGAAGGTGAGGAGTCTAGTTCATAGGATTAGATGACGGGGGAGGGAGGTGAAATGTTTTTCAGACCATCGATATTTAGGGAGATGCTGTGATGTTTGTCAGATAGATCGTCATCCAGACGTGAACCCAACCCAAGGCAGTCACAGATAGGCAAGAGAGGAAGAGATGGTTTTCTGATCCGGATGCATTGATTTTGCACTAAATGTAAAAGGTCAAACATAGTTTACCACTTTCATAGCACCTTCCGGTATCTAGCTTGCCGATCCACCATGGAACTAACTGTACCTCTGTCTAACGGCAGCTCTTAGGAATGTTCGTCCATCATACTCGACTTGCTTAGTCTAACACTTGAGGCGTATTAGTAAGCTATCTCTGATATGGATTCCACTTAGTCAACCAGTAAAAGTTCCATGTTTTTGTTAGGCATATTCCTTAGGAGTCAACTGTGGCATGTTCAATGTTGATGGACTAGGATCGCTTCTTTTTTTCTTCTCTACTTGGCTGGTTATTAACTTGCTGACCTCAGTATATACTAATTCAAACTTTTTGTGCCTTGCAGAGATAATTTTCTTATTATACCTACCTGATCACCAAACACATTTCCGCACACTTATGATTAACAAAGTTAGTTCGGATCTTTCAACTTGGATGTTGTTTCAACTACTTTCCACATCGTTACGGCATTCAGGTCCAAATCGCCTTTGCGTCGTTTTATATGAGCCACTGAGAATTCAACCTTATTTGTGGTGGAGCCGTATTTGATAAGATTTTCATATCAAACGACAGTTGACAGCATTGGTGTATCTTTCTTTAGACTAGCTTTTCTTTTTTGAAATGTCAAGCCTAAACAGTATTTCTTTGAATTTCTTTTGGGGAATGGCAGATTGCAATAGTGGTCGGTTAGAAGGGCCAAGCAAGGTTTGCTTTAACCATTTTTAGCTTCTGCGGACTTAAGTGGGTGTGACTATTTTTCTTTTTTCCTTAACACTGGTCTACACTACACCTTGGTGATAATCGGATTGCTAATTACACGCCAACAGGACACATTGCGCGATCATTTGGTGTATCCTCTTTTGGGGTAGGAAGCGAGTTCGCAAATAACCCACCAGAGCCTGGATCCAGGATGATCTCAGCTTTAGCTTACAAAAACAGAACTTGAAATGAAGAAAGCTTCCGGCCACTGAATCTTAGCCTGGATCCAGGATAACTTTGATTTGCAACCTGATTTGCACATATTTACTTATTTACACTGCTTTAGAAATTTAAACTTATCTTAAACTTAAAAAAAAGCATTTTAAAACACCTACGCAATTAAACATATTATCAAATTATACGGCTTATAGCTTAAAAGGTAGTTTTAGAAATATCTTTGATGTATTCTTGTCAGTTCCACACTGCTTGAAATCTTATTTATTAAAAAACCTGCAATTTATTATCTACGGCTTAGCTCTTTGATGTATTCTTGTCAGTTCCGGCAACTCTCTCGTAATAAAATTTTTCACTTTTCAGTAAAAGAAAACAAACAGATATTCTAAAACGTCCAATTTGATCTTGTGTTAAATGCGACGTTTGCAAAATTATGCACTAAATTATCGCATCATAAGCTAATGATAATAAATAGACAGCATAATGGACCTCACGACCGTGTAATGGAAAAAATTAAGACTCCAAGAAATCAAACAATATATCTTTTCCTTTTTTTTTTTTTCAGATCATCATCTCTAATTTCTGTCACAAGAAAAAGTACTTACAATCTAGTTCTTTTTTCATGACGAAATAAGAGGAAAAATTTGTACATGTAATAGCATCCATTTTTCTATGAGATTAAAAAACCAAAATCAGCATGCAGAAACAGAATTCGACCTCTGAAAAGAAGAAGAAGAATTGATAAACTGGATACAATCTTCAATAGCTTCAGACTGATGAGAATCGACATGATGATGATTCACATACGATCTCGACCTTGCTAAGTTGCTATAGTGATTGGTACTCGAAGACGAAGAAGAAGAAGAAGGATACGAAGACGAGACTTTGGGCGATGTTCTTCGTCTCCTTAACGACACCATCCTCAGAGCTCTTACCACCTTATTACTCAAACGGCATAAGAAATTCATCGGTGAGAATCCTGTCTGAGACGACGAGGAAGATGATAACGAGCTTTTCGGTACGCGGAAACCACTGATTCCGGCAGCTCTTCTTCTGTTACCACCGGTCACTCTGTAATTTGTTTTCAGAGATATGTTGGCTTTGTCATTGATGTCTGGACTGAAATTCACTCTCCTAGAACTAGAACTAGAACCATTGCTCGACATCTTGTACACAACTCAATTCAGATAGATAGCTAGATAGGGAGAGTTTTGAAGGTGGAATTGGTGAGATTTTCCTGTTTGAGGTTTTGGAATGCTGGGTCTTTAATTTATTCTGAAAAGAAAAGGATGGAGTGAAGAAATGGAATAAAGAAGAGAAAAGAAATGAAATGAGAATTGAGTGTGAACAATGAGAAACTCTTAAATATATAGAGGAGGGAAGAAAAGTGTTGCTAATTCAAGGATTCTCACTTTCTATGTACAGGCTACAGTATCCAAAGGAAAACAACAAAAGAGAGAGAGAGAGATTTGTTTATAATAAAGAGAGGGAGGAGGAAATGTTGAAATTCACAGACCATTTCTTTCTTTCTTTCTTCTCATTGAATATGTTATATCTGCCTGCCATCAATTTCCTTTTCATGATTCATTCATGGACCTATTAATTTTCTTTTGAAAACGAATTGACCCCACAATCTCCTCTCGAGTCTTGAGAAGACCAAGGACTGAAAAACCGCTGATACAATCCGTTAATGTTATAACGGGTTTTGAAGTAAAGGTTTGGATAACGGATTGGTTCATTGGTTCGATTGGTTTTGTACAAAGTGTCTAGGAAAATAATTTTACACTTTGTTTTTTCCGGACGTCTCTGAATCGTCTTAATCTAATTGATAGCATCCGACTTATTTGGATTTAACTCGATATGTTTTTCTTTTGAGTCGGATCTGGTTTATCTGACTCAAAAACACGTGAGTCAGTGACATGGTTCCATGGGTCAAGAGTATCTTATTACCCAACTCAAATGAATCCGAGTCAGGGGTTAGGTCTGAGTCAGATTGCGAGTCCGATCTGACTCAAAATAAAATAAAAAAGAAACGATCTGACATCTGACTCGAGCCAGTCAGATTCAGATGCCGAGTCAGCAAAAAACATACACACTCTTACATTATCTACATGACAATATCCTATAACAAACACTAAATATATCATGAAATGCATGTGTCACTGCCATATACTCTGCTTCAGTAGTTGAGAGAGCCACCGTAGACTGTAATATTGATCTCCAACTAACTGGTGTCCTTGTTACGGTAAATACATACCATGTAGGCTGTAGTTGAACGTCTCTTGTCCAAATCACAAGCATAGTCATAATCCACATACCAACACACAACTAATTGTTACTTCCATCCTTAATTACAAACTCCAAGCCAACATCAACTGTACCATAAAGATACCTCAAAATCCATTTCACATCTTGCCAATGTCTCATACGAGGACAATGCATATAACGGCTGACCATACTAACTGCATGTGAAATGTCTGCCCTTGTACATACCATTGTGTATATCAAGCTGCCAACAACCTCAACATATGGGACTTGGGACATATACAGTCGTTCTTCTTCAGTTGTGGGAGACATGAGAGCGTTCAATTTAAAATGAAGAGAGAAGGCGAGTACTTACGGATTTAGTTCCTTCACGGACACCAAAATTTTGTAACACTTTCTTCAAATATGCCTTTTGAGACAAAACAAACTTTACCCTTCTCTTTGTCACTTTGAATCTCCATACCGAAAATCTTATTAGCTTCTCCCAGATATTTCATCTCAAACTCAAATGAGAACTTGTGCTTCAAATTATTAATCTCTTTCTCGTTACTTGATGCAATCAGCATATCATCGACATACAATAGAAAATATATGAAAGACCCATCATATAGCTTCTTGAAGTATACAAAATGGTCATACTGAATTTTTGTGTATGTTTGGCATATCATAAACTGGTCAAGTCGCTTGTACCATTGTATTGGAGACAACTTTAGTCCGTATAACGATCTCTTCAGTTTACATACACAATCTTCTTTTCCATCAACCTAGAACCCACTCGGGAGAGTCATATAGATCTTCTCTTCTAGATCACCGTGTAAGAAGGTCGTCTTTACATCAAGCTGAACTAGGTTCAAATCATATTGTACAAGCAAGGCCAACAGAATGATGAGTGTTTTACCACCGGAGAGAACACCTCATTATAGTCAATCCATTCTCTTTGGGAATAACCTTTTGAAAATAATCTTTCCTTGTAGTGTACTTGATTCATCGAATATCATTCTTTCTTAGCATATACCCGCTTGCACCCTATGACCTTCTTACAGTATCCATGTGCCATTATTATCAAGAGACTTCATCTCATCATGCATTGCACCTTCTCGTTCTTTACTGGTAATGCATATACCTGCATACAGCTTCTAAATAAGAAGTAGGAGTACCATCTTTCTTAGCATATACCTGCGTACAACTTCTAAATAGGAAATAGGAAGTAGGAGTACCATGTCGGTTTGCTGGTTGTTATGGTCTTTGTGACCGTAGCTTCTGTATCTTTCATTGACTTTGCTCATCTTCCTCAACAACGTCATTATCATTTGGAACTTCAGTAGCTACTTCTCTTGCAGACCCCATGTATTCAGAAGTATTCTTAACAAATACAGACTTACCTAGAAGTGGTGGAGTTGTATCAATCTCCACATGCTGTAAAGGCTCACTAGTACTGGTGCTTATGTTCTCCACTTGCCGGGAACCCCAAGACTTTACCGTAGATATTTCATCAAATGTGACATCTTTATTCATGACTATCCTCTTCTCAACTGGATTCAAAATCTTGAATACTTTTACTCCACTCTTTATACCCATAAAAATTCCTTTCACGGCTCGACTATCATGCTTGTTTTCACTTACATGATACCACACAGGGGAACGAACGATATGAATTGAGTCATAGTCATAAGCTGGTTTACCAAACCACTTCTCGATAGCATTTTTACCTTCTATTGCAGCTGATGGCTACCTATTAATGAAGAAGCACGCATAAGTAATTGCCTTACCTAATCCAGTATTAGATAATACATCGTACCTTCTCCATCAAAGTACGATTCATGTGTTCAGCTACCCCATACTGTTGCGGTGTCTTTTCAATTGTGAAATGCCTTTTTATCCTCTCATCCATTTTCCGAACATAGTACTTTGATCTTTCTGCCAGTTTGAGTCACAGTTGCCTTTTTCCACCTCACAAAGACTTCTAGGACTTCATTATACACGCCTAGAATAGTCATCAATGAACGACACAAACCAATTTTTTCCTCCCAATGATGCATTCTTGGAAGGACCCAACATATATGGGTGAGCATTATAGGTGTGAATAATCCACAGATCCAGTTGGAGCAATCCTAGGCAATGTTGCATCAATAACAGGTGAAGTGCGAAGCATCGAATCATTCTACCCAAGCTCGGCGCGAGAAAAGAGATACCACAGGAGCCCGTGAGGCCAATACGTGTAAAGGTAAAACTCGGACGTGATGGAAGAGACGCATATTGATTACTAGGGTAATAGATGATCTGACAAGGTAGTTGAGAAGATAAGAAGGATCTGGTCAAAGTAAGACTCGGGACTAAGGGTATCAAGGACGACATCGTCCACAACTCACTAAACAACCAACATCGGGTAGAAGGACGTCGGGAGAAGGTACCACTAGTCTCAACTCAACATCTCGGGAAGGATATCGCTCGACACCCGAGAAAAACATCAAGGAAGATGTACCGCGACTCACACTGTAACTTGGATGTGTCGTCATGTATGGCTATAAATAGAGAACATTGTAAAAAGCTACGGACCAGGCAATTCAGTGAGAGAGGAGAGAACACCAAGAGCTTTGTAGAGTGAGTGAAGAGTTTGTTAGTGAGAGACATCAATTGTAACCTTGAGTCAAGTAATAAGATCATCCCTTTACCCCCGTGGACGTATGTAATCATGCCGAACCACGTATATCTTGTGTTCTTGTTCATCTCTTGCTTGTTTACTTCAATATGTATGATTGTAGTTCTTTGGATGTAGAGGTAGGATTTTCCACATCTACAAGCATAGTCAAGAACTCCACTAGTTTTATGGATTGATGTGCCAAAGCTTGTTTTTGTTTTCTTTCCCTTCACATAATGTTCACAAAATGCTAACTTGTAGGAATAAAGTCTTGTTGAATCAAACTATGCAATGAGTTCTCACCAAGATGTGAAAGTCTCACATGCCATAGCTTCATTTTATCAGTAGTTGCGCACTCGATGTGTTCAGAAATTGACATATCCCTAGTGGTTGTACTTCCATTCAAGTAGTACAAGTTATGATGACGTGTGCTCTTCATAATTACCATAGATCCAAAGATTACCTTTAGAACACCATTTTTAGCGACTAACTTATAGCCCTTAGCTTCTAAAGTTACGAGTGAAATCAGATTCTTCTTTACGGAGGGTACGTGTCTTATTTCCCTTAGTTCTCTGACCATATCGTTGTGCATCTTGATCTGGATATTATCAATCCTAATCACCCTGCAGGTATGATTGTTTCCCATACGTACTTCTCCATCAAGCTCTCGGGAATGGAAGGAATAAGTGCGGGATATTCGCTGACGGGCGGTGTGGATTAAGAAAAGTGCTAGGATTTTCAATACGGCAAATACAAAACTCCGGAGAAGATCATTGGTGTGCAGGAATTAGCATCTTCAGATATATCTCTATAAGCATTGTTCTAAACAATTGGGAAGTTGGAACTTGGAATGCATAATGGAGATTTCTTTCTTTGTTTCTTTTGATAGCTCTTCTATGAGTACTGTTTAGTCTGTTTTTCAACAAACTTTGCCTCCGTGAGTCAAAAATGGAAAAATGACTTCACTCACTATTGTTACTTATTGCCGTGAGTATGTGATATAAGTCTGGTAGCGTCCATTATTTTGAGATACTCGCAGGTTAAGTCATAAAATTTCCGAATATGCTAGATGTCCCCATTGCGTCCCTATTAATAATTTGCTCTTCCAGATCAAAATTGATGAAACCAAAGGTCCAGCACCTAATGGTTTAGAGTCATAAAATTTCAATACGGGTGTACCAATATAAATGCATCAGCGCTACAGACAGATCTTACCAAAGATTTGTGTCATTTGCTTAAGCTTGTCCATGGAACAACAAACTTAAAATCTCAATCATGGACCATGGTATGTCTTTGAACGGTTTCATTTAGTCGATCCCAATACCAACACCTCCCATACCATGGAAAATTGTACTACATTTTCGTTTTCAGCACAGCTAGATATGGGCTACTAGTCAATGACGTTTGTTTTTTTTTGAAGCATAGTCAATGACGTTGGTCAACACGTCAGAGAAAATGTGTGTTTTTGTTAGCATTTTGTCTGTATACAAATGTCATGTTCCCCGATCCGTGTAAACGAGGTCATGCACTAACTTTGTCGAGCCATTTTCAATCTACCACTTTTTAGGAATATCACGCGGACCTGCATTTTTGCGGATGTCACATTGTCAGAAATTAATATCATTCGCATTTCAGCACGTCATGACTGTTAACTTTGTGCACACTCATAAAACAATTAGCTGTGACTGCGAGCAAAAACTTCAATGCTTATCTGAACAGAGTGACATGATAAAACTAAACTGCATCTGTATCCATATTTAAGTAAGATGGTTGGATTTGGTGTGAAATTGATGACCGCCAAAGGGAGGATTAGGTGACAGAAAATCCAGTAAACAAAAACACGAAAGCAAAGAAGAAGTAGAATGTTGCAAAAGAGTCTTTGCTGAAAGTGTAATGTGGGTACGTAGTGGTGGTGGAGCCATTGGAAAAAATCAATGAGAGCATCTTACGAAATGAACATATGTAGTGTAATGTAGTGTCTTGTACACGACAAGAAAGCGAGTGAGACAATGTTAAATTTTCGTACACCACCACCAACAAGCGTTGCTTTTAATGTGTGTTTTCCTTTTGCCCCACCCACTGTACCATTTGTCAAGTTGCTTTGTCCCTCTGCCTGGACTAGTCAATGACTTGAAATAAAGAGGAACGGGGAAGGCAAAAGGAGACACTTCTAGGAACCCTGATTACTTTAGTGAATGGGAATAGTTCTCGGTCAACAGTATACCAAGTATAGACAGTTTAGGGGACTTCAAAATTCTACTACTACTTATTTTTTTGGTCAAAAAGATTAAAGATAATCATTCCTTCCTAACATTCAAAATACAAATCCATGAGGAGTTTCTTGGTAGATTCTTTTGTTTGTTTAACTTCTTTTCTTGACTTGAGGAAATGTTTTGGTTCTTGGCATCTTTCATTTAATTTAAGACATTAAAATTATGTCTTTGTGCTGCTCCATTTTCCTATGTTAGTGATGCTCCTTAATCTTCAAACAAGTCCTATATTATTGTGTCGTTTGTTTAATCATGTTATTATAGTAGTCTAGTCTCTAGGTATTGCTCTCAAACATTGGGAACTAGTGCTGCTCAATCTTCGAACAAAAAGGTCACTATTATTGTGTCCTTTTGATAAGAACTCATGTGTAGAACTTATCCCAAAAACCCATCTATGAGTTAAGGGTGCGGGGTGCCCATGAGCCCTTTAAACACCCTACTTAACCTTGGATTAGGTAATGTGGGACTAAGGACCTTATCATTCCACCACGCTTCCAAACCAACGCCCACGTTGGCTAGACACTATGCCCATACATAGCACCACTCTATCGACACTCACCCGATGGCTTAACCCACCTACCAGTATTCAATGGGTAGACACCATGCCCATACATAGTGTACGATGGCTTAACCCACCTACCACCCACCTTAATCTAGCCTATAGGGCTGCCTTCGGTGGAGCGGGCTTGGGGCATGATGGTTGGCTCTGATACCACTGATAAGAACCCATGGGTAGAACTTATCCCAAAAACCGGTCTATGAGTTAAGGGTGCCCATGAGCCCTTTAAACACCCTACTTAACCTTGGATTAGGTGATGTGGGACTAAGGACCTTATCACCTTTCTTCTATATTTAACTCGGTTACATAGAGAGATGAGATGCCACTCGGTAACAAGAAATGCGTTACTGACCTATGAACACGTTACACGTTTGTAGGCTACTCCGTGAAACTGCCTGGAGAAATGTGAAATGAAATTAGTTGAGCAACGTTAACGTCCAATAGGGACGGCCGGAATGTGCACCCCGGTTTTAGAGGGGGTGCACAAATTTGGACTCATCACTCAATAATGGAAAAATAATAACAATCAAAATGCATTTAGATTTTCAAAAGATACACAACATGTTTCTTAATGTTGCTGGTGATAAGCATCGTTTCGTACGAGGTATAGTTAACCCATGTCTATCATCTACGTATGTTAAGTGGGTTTTATCTTCACGGGCACAACCAAGATTGTCAAACATGAGTAGTAATATGAATCGTTTTCATTTTCAGAGAATCCAAACGTACGAGAAACAACGAACTGTAGATTCGTTGTCACTTTATACGTATTTTGGAAACGGAAATGATAACTATACTCACGGAAAATAAGATTAATAAACTTCTCCACGAAAAAAAACAAAAAATATTTCTGAAGAAAAAGGCAAACCTCGTACATTAATCTTTTTCATAAGTGTTACAGGACTGGACTGACAATTGAGATTAATCTTAATCATTACAAGAGTTACTGAACTTAAGCTATCACATTCAAAGCTTTGGACTCTCCACAGACCAAATAATTCAACTGTTACAACCATTTTCAGATGTTAAAACTAGACAGACATAACTAGGTTAAATGGGTTAAATAGTCATGTTTAGATTGTTAGAAACAAAACCAAACAATTCAACATTACTGTACAAGGCAAGGATGTCAAGATCAGTAAAAAAAATCCATCCACTTCTTTAGGTTTTTCATAACTGGGTTAAACGGCCATGTTTGAGGTCGTAGAAGAGAACACCATGCAATTTAACATCACTGCACAAGACAAAGAGGTTAAGATCACCAAATGATCCATCTATTTTCGGGATTTTTCATAAGTAAGTTTAATGACCATGTTTGGGTAGTTTAACAACAATGCAAAAGGCAGTGAAGTTAGGATCAACAAATGGTCCATTCATTTCTCTAGATTTCCCATAAATAGGTAACTAAAGTAACAAACTAAAACTAAATTAAAGTAGCAGGAAGTAACAAATTGGGTCTGAATCGGTCTGAAGTGATCTGAATCGGTCTAGAACGACCTAAATAGGTTTTTGTCAATGACTGAGTCTGAATTTGGTGTTGAAGCTGTTTTTGTTGCCGCTATTGTTGAAGTTGTTATTGGTGTTGTTTTTACTTTCATTGCTACCACTGTCGAAGAAATTGGTGTTAACATTGGGTTATAAAACGTAATATAAGTGCATTATTGTCACAAAAGTAGCTCGGTGGCGATGGTGTTAACGGTAGGTTTTATTGGCGATGTGATATGGCACACAGAAGCGATTTGAAAAGAAGGAGAATCCATTACTTAAAGTAACCGGTAAAACACTCCAATCCAGGAGCAATACCTCTAATCCAAGAGTTAATGAGAATAACAATGTTTAACCAACAAACTTTAACAGTTCCATTAATCAATAAGAGTGAGCTAATCCAAGCTATCTTGCAAAACAGAAACGAACAATACTTATAACCTTAAACTGAACCGAACTACACATAAGTGTAGTTTATCCTAATAACCCATCTCCTGAATATCATATTGAATGATTCTACTGACTTATATCTAAAGCTCATAACTTATTAGACTTTCGTAACTAAATAATCTAACATAACTAATGTAAATCCTAACAACTTGAATAGAACAGGGACTACGGATTGACATAAAGGCTCGCAATGAAAAGGCTTCAGGATATGTCCCATATCAGGCTCCCCTACTATGACGAAACTCGCCTCGAATTTACATAGAAAATGACAAATCGAAGAGAGAAACTTATAACTTCCACTAGTGACACAGCTTGATATGGAATTGTGCATTGGTATCACTAGCCATTCCGCCAATAAATTCATCTTCAAAATATTCTTCAAATGCATACGCCAAGTTAATAGTTGGTGTCGCTTTGTGTTACTGCCACATCAAAGAAACTCCCATGACAACTTCCATGCAATCTCTTATCGGCAAACCACGAATGTTGGTGTAAAAATAATAGGAAAATTATCCTCATCAGAAGTTTTCGCGACATTAGTCTCCTCTTGTTTAGTTAAGAGATCCTGCAAGCCGTCTTCATTTATTGTCCGCGGCATACTTTCAGCCCTTGCATCTTCCGAAGGTCGTTTACCTGGCATCAACTTGACTTTGGTCGGTTCCCATATAAATTCAATGTTGGCACGACAACTCGCGTGAACCTCAAACAACCACGGGGCACCCAACATAACGTCAAAATCGTCAATATCAACTACTTCACAAAATATTGTGTGAGAGTAACACTTACCGATTGCTATTGGAACTTTGCAAACACCCAGACAAGTAATTAATCCATCTTTGTTGTTCACCCATTTAATCTGGTCCAGGATATGATACCAATCCATTTCCAACCCCAATGATTCAATCGTTTTAATTGACACCAGATTTTGTTCACAACCACCGTCGATAACAAAATTCCAAAGTTTTCTTTCCAGTATATATCGACCACGTAAAGTATATGTTTGTAACTGCATCTTGATTCTTGCATATAAATTAACTTTCTCCCGGCTAGGTACTGATTGGAAGGTTTGATAATTATCCCTAACGTAACTCACACTTTTTATATACCACTTAATTAAAACGGACTTTTGAGAGTAAAATAGTCAATGGGCTTAATGTGCGTTAACGAGTCATAAAAATAAAACCCAACAACTTATAGTATCTAATGACCTCACGGAACAGACCTTTTTCTTGGACACAAGGGTTTCAGTAAAATCACTAGATGAAGAATAAGATACGTACCAAAACAGAAGTTTCAGACGATGAACGCACGTCTTCCCTTCTTCTTTCTTTTGTTTTTTCTAAATTTTTTTTTTTTGATAAAAACCTAAAGATCACAGGAATCCTAAACTGATTCTTCTAGGTGGCCTCACAGACGAACATCGAAGGAAAACCTGCTCTGATTACCACCTAATATAGCACAAGCGGAAGCGATAAAAGAGAAGGAGAATCCACTCCTTAAGTGATGATAAAATACTCCAATCCAGGAGCAAAGATGAAGATAATGACTCTAATCCAAGAGTTAAAGAGAATAACAATATGGTGTTTAACCAACAAACTTTAACAGTTCCATTAATCAATAATCGTGAGCTAATCCAAGCTATCTTGCAAAATAGAAACGAACAATACTTATAACCTTAAACTGAACCGAACTACACGTAAGTGTAGTTTATCCTAATAACCCATCTCCCGAATATCCTATTGAATGATTCTACTGACTTATCTCTAAAGCTCATAACTTATTAGACTTTCGTAACTAAACAATCTAACAGAACTAATGTAAATCTTAACAACTTGAATAGAACAGGGACTTCGGATTGACAGCAAGGCTCGCAATGGAAAGGCTTCAGGATATGTCCCATATCACGATGGTGGTTTCTTTCGATGGACGAAATTCAGATTGTTTCGATTACCTTTCATAATTAAAAAAAAAAAAAAAATTGCTTCGATTTCATCTTCTTTTCAGTATTTTTCATGAATGGGGGTTGATGGCCTTGTAGGTGACACTCTTACTTTGGTGGCGGTTGGTGTTTATTGGAACTTTTTTTTCTCTTATTTTAACCCAGTGACTTTTGTACACTCTTGGTTGTTCTTCCTTGGCTGTAATCAACGACATCGAAGTGTAGCGGTGATCGAACTGTGACAATAGAGATGCAATTTCCTTAGGTTTTTGTTGGCTTGAATGTGGATGGGTTTATTAGGTTTGGGTCAACCTCCTCTTCTTCTTTGGCCAATGCTTTGGCTTGTTGTGTAAGAAGACTTTATCCTGGGTCTAGTTATTATGCTTTCTTGGAGTGTTTTTAGCCGTTTGATTTAATTTTCTTTGGATACATTGTATACCCTCCGTCCCTAATATAAAAGTGGAATGTTAGAAGGAGAATTATAATCCTAAGATGTCTTTTGACATATATATATGATCAATTGTATCGAGAATAATAAGACAAAGGATAAAAACAGGGGGAAAAAACATTAAATTTATAAAAATCAAAGAATTTCTTAATCCAAGGGATTTCACCTTTTGCGCTTATATACGAGGGACAAAGGGAGTAACAACTTTCTTATTTTGTGTTAAATCTATTTTATGATTCTATAATTTCCTCGAAATGCGTTCTTGATAGAAGTTGTGATTCTGATGATGAAATATGAACCGTTGGATGATTCAGTAGTATTCCACGTGATGTGTTATGTAGTGACGCATTGATCTCTTAATAAATTTTGCCTTTGCTTGTCAAAAAAAAAGTGTTATTGATGGATGCGAAATTTCCAACTGCTTGATAAATCGGCTTTCCAAGAATTGTTGATGAATGGGGGGTGGAACACTCTGGTGCCTCAATGGATAAGAGTTACCGCAAATTTCGATGGAGAGAGAAGGATTATAAATGTGTACCTTTCCAATTGAATTCCACCTCTATTTATAGGTTATAGATGTATTGTATCATGTCCAACATTCATATGGATACATCTTGACTACGTATCTGGACCAAATGCACTCCAGGTTCATCCCGATCTAAATCAATTCCCCCTTTTTCTAGGGATCTGTAACTTCCAGAATATTTGCCGGATCTTACCATTAACTGATTCAACTTTTTTTAGGGATCTATAACTTCCAGGTTTGAATGGAAATCGAGTTTTAAATTTCCAGAAACCGCACGAGGGAATAGGCGGCGCCTAAAATCACTCCAAGCACTGATAATGTGGCTACTAAGCTATTTCTTTGGAAAGCTACTACTAAGATGGGAAATTCTCCGATAAAGCTGCTAGTACCTGGTTAACTCATATGTGTCTTCTCAGCAACTGATATCCCCATTTTTAGGGATCTATAACTTCCATGTTTGAATATGGACCTGGTTTTATCTTGTATAGAAGATAGCAGATTTGGTTACTAACTCTTCATGAGCTAAGACTTCAACCCATGACCAATTTGGTCAATCTTGTATCTCGATCCGCCTCGGCCGGGAGCGAGACACTGATACAACGAGATCTTGGGGAAATTCTCGGCGAAAATCTAGGAATAACTTTCCGATCCTTGTTCCCAATTTTTTTTACATGTATGTCAAGTATTTGGTACAAATGTGCACACATATGCGTGTAAAGCTTGTATAAATCCAACGAAACCACGCCATTTAAAAAAAAAATAGAAAACCAAGATTTGAGTATGACTCATCTCGGCCGATAAGTGGGCGAGTCAGGCAAGATTCGTGTTTAAATCTCGGCTCGCCAAGATTATAAAAATCATTCACTGTAGGGTGCGACCGAGAATATCGCCTAAATCTCGGTCGGGATTGACTACACTGTCCATGAGTTAAATGCTTTATTTAAGGTTGATAGGCTGAAGATCTATCATGCACAGTTCACATATATGGTCCAAAGACTCCAAACATGTACTAATTGCCAATGCCATGCCATTGCCATTGCCAGTTGGTTAGTTCATCAAGTCATGGGTCCTTTTTTGATTGTCCTTGTAGTGTTGGCCAGGCAACTGTCGGGTGTTAGTAGTCACATGACATGCATCTCAAGAACCTTGTTGTTTATTATGGATGTGTCTGGTTGTAATGTTGTAGCTATATTGGAGCTGTATATTTAATGCATCCGCTTCTTATATCAACAACAAAAAGGAAGAGGTGAGTGGGGGTCGACCGAACCCCCTTTCCTCCATGTTGGTCCGCCATGCCTTAGTCATTATGGGCCTTGTATACGAGATGGGCATAAGAAACTCTTAATTAGCGACTCTGCTGTTCCCAGGATGTTCCTAGTGGCTACGACCACAATGGCAACTCCTCTTACAACAACTACATAGTGAAGCACTTGGCCATTAGGTCAACTTGGTTTGTGATGGTGAAGGAGAAGAAGAAGACGGGGGTAGGGGTGGGATAAGGAATTTTTAATTTTGATAAATTTCACCAAGAGTCTCACCTCATTCACCCATACAACAACAACTACATGGGATAATGTAAGATCAGTTGAGCAACAAACATTAATCACTTGAATAAAGTTAACAAGATATAATCATATTTATGAAGGCCAAAAGATACAGTGTTTCAGTGTTACAGGTGAAGATACTGGAAAAAGCATCATTTCGTATGAGATATGGCTATTGATGATATATCGCAAGCACCGTACATTGCAACCACCAAGTTGGAGCCAGGAGGATAAAAGCCTATCTAGCAGATTGTCACCCCAAACTTCAATAAACTGAAAACAAAGTTTCCTTAGGTTCCTATTTGCTCTGTTAAATCTGTAACTCCCACATCTCTAATGCAAATGATAGCTCAATTCAGTCTTCATCTTCATTTTCAGGTTGGACTGACTGTTCAAATTCTGCATCCATGATAACCCCATCCATAATATGTAAAACCATGTCTCTTTTCCGAAGATCAAGACGTTTCGACCTAACTCTATTAACAACCAAACTTCCATCTGGGTCTCGAGAAATATATAATGTGAATCCAGATATAGAATCAAAAGTAACCTCCTTTCCAACCGGTACATTAACAGAAAGTAGACTCCTCGGAACAGCTGAGAAAGCTAAAACACGAGAGAGTATAGCAAAGGTATTATCATTCTCTTTTAACCCAACCACACTATCATTCACTTGCAGTTTCAATTCATTGGTGAAAGCTTTCACAGAAGGAACAAAGACGGTAAAAGCAAGATCTGCAGGCAACATGCCAATCATTATTTCCCCAAGTTCACTCAAATTTTCTTCTTCGTTCACCACCTTTCTATTTCTCAAACCTCTATGAGACCCAAACGTTCCTTTACGTTGTGCTACATCAGGAAGCTTAAGCAACGAAACAAAAATGACGAGAAAACACGACACTAAGACAACCACCCATACAAACACAATCATATTGTTTAACAGCCAATTCTTCCTTAACTTCTTTGACAATTCCATTCGATCATATAGTACATTAACAGTTCTAACAATCTAGTAGTTTTGTAACATTCACAATAATATCACTCTTTATCATGCAAAACAAGCAAAACCTCAGCGCCACAACCAATAACAAAATCCAGGAATTCTTTCACTTCGTCAGTATCTCTAAACGCATGGGGTGTATTAAGATCACTGTCTAAATTATACCAAACCCCTTGTATTCTTCTAACTGCGACCCAATGTCTAGATTTCCAAAGTCCTCTAAATTTGATAACAGGAATATTTAGAATAATACCCATCAACACATCTTCAGATTTATTAAGATCAATAGAAGACGCACCATTGCGTCGATCATGCCAAACTACAGATTTACCCTTTTGTTCTAAAGCTGAAATCAGAACATTAATATCATAATTCCCTGTAATTGAATTGTGATGTTGCTTGAAAATTAAAGGAACCCATTTCTGATTTTCTCTATTTGGATCAACAAGTACAAGTTGTTCAGCTACAGTGTTTAGGTTTGCACGAGTGAATGTATCCTTTTCCTAATTTTATATCAAAATAACATCAAAAATTGAAATTGGAATTGGAAATTTTGAAATATGGTGAATAGAAAAATTAAATCCTAATCAAGATTTTATTGATAGACTTACTTGGAAGAGATTGTTGAGAGCATGCAATAGACAGAACTGCAGTTTCTGTTTCTCATGATAGATTTGTGATGAATTCTCCATTCGTTTTAGAAATCTCTATAAGCAACTTTTGAAGGCTCGAGCTCGGCAATTAAGCAAGATGACTTTTGAGAGACTAGGGTTTCTGCGATTAGAAGAAAAGTGTAGACTAGCGAGAGGGTATGAAGAGAAAAGGAAAAGAATGGACTGGAGTAAGCAGTCCATCTGGTAGTAACTTTTATCTGTTGAGGCCCACAAGATCCATTCCCTCTTTCTGACAGACTCATGGCACTAACATCTAGGCCTGCACACGGTTCGGTTCGGTGCGGTTATTTGTTAAACCGTTCACCTAATCGTGTATAGTGCGGTAAGCACATTTAAAATCGTAGCCGAACTCAGTAGTATTCGGTTCGGTTATTTTGCGGTTAGTTCGGTTTTAACCATAAATAAAATGTCAGAAATTCTGACAGATTTTGTACTTGCACCTGCACCTGTACTTCCATTCCATACTTAACAAATAACAACTAACAAGTAGATTAAACAGATCCATTCCATACAAGATTCTAAACTCTAAAGATCAGACACACACACAATGAAGTCCAAAAGCAAGGAGTCTAAACTCTAAAGATCAAACACACACACACAATGACACAATAGTCTTAAAGTTTAACATAAGAAAAGAAAGTAGCACGAAGAGTCGAAGACAAGTAAAAGACTCCAGAGTCCGGTCCATCCAATTCTCAAGCCAATAATCCCCTTAATCCTCATCCTTTCCCAAAATGTCTGCAAAGAGAAAAAACTCAAAAGTCAGATCAAAATTCTTCACATCATGGGTAATGTACTTCACATGTACAATAACAACTAATCCTTCACATCAAAATTCCACAATACAATAACAACTTCTATGACCTCCAAGGTAATGAATCTGCCACTTTCTCTTTAATCTTCATATGCAAGCCCTAAGCAATTACAGAATCATAGATAATGAAATTGAGTGCAACTGATTGCAACTCCACTAACCATGGAGATAAATCATGATATGCAAAATAAATGACAACTATAAAAGGGTGACTGCATTCACAGTTCTTTCCCTCATTACCAAACAGACAAGCTCTCTCAAAAGTAGTCCAATTTAGAAACTCTAACTGGATTCATTCAAGTGACAAACAGTTCTTCTTTTTTCTTAACAGAGACATGGCTATGGAAATAAGCAATACAAAAAACAAGCAATACAAATAAAATGAAATTTTGAAAAGCAATAGGAATTTTAAGTCAAAAAAGAAGAGAAGAGATTCCATTACCATCTTCAATGCTGGCATTGTCATCTGGTACATAGTCACATATGAAATCAAGAGAGATAGGTTTCTGCAACCGACTTTGCATACGAGAGAAGTGCTTCAACGGTCCCGCAGATAGCGAGCTTCTCCATGGAGTAAGAATGCGCTTTCGTCTTCGAATGCGGACTCAAAACAACGAGGACACCGGTATTTCCAAAATATCCTTCGCCATAAGTGATAGTACCTTATACTTGGTACTATTAGCCTGCCACCATGCCAGAATATCAAAATCCCTGGTAGATGTTTCACAGTCATCAAGCAAATACCTTTCAAGTTCAGACTTTGGATGAGTAGAGTGAACAGTCATTCTTCGCCTTTTCTTCCTCGACTCAAGCATATCCTCAATGTTCTCTTCTTGCACACAAACTGCCATGTCATCTACACCTGCAGCAGTTGTTGACCCAGTACCTAAGACATCAGCACAAATGCACAATCAATATTAGTAAATGGTGATGATAACAAAATTTATAATATCTAACAGTAGAACAAAAGCAGATAACTAAAGTTCAAAAGCTGATGTCACCTTCATCTACATTAGCATTTGAATACATGGTGTTGTACTCTTCATAAAGTCTTCCCATGTCTTGTTTCACAGCTTTCAAAACAGTCCCAACCCTGAAATCTTCTTGCTCATACAAACATTCAAGATCAAACTTCAAACTAGACTCTTTCTCTCGAGGATCAAACAACTTAGCAAAAAACAGAACATAGTTCATATCTTCATAATCCCCCCAATATAAGTTGTAATTTTAAACATTACTTCTGCCATCCTAGAAATATGAGCATCTCGGTTTCCTATAGCTCTAAGACGAACCAACTGTTCATGAATCAAAGCCAACTTCCATAAAAACTCATGTGTAGTAACCTGTGTTGAAGCACAGAACTTAACAGTAGCATCAAAGAAGATTTTTAAACATTTTACAAGACTCCTAGCGTATGACCAATCTGCAGCATATGGAGCATGATGACGGGGCTTGTTCCTTTTCTTCGTATTCCTCTTTTTAGTTACATCTCCTTCACTTTCAGATTCACTAGAACTAAGAAAATAATCATCATCATCAATTACAATAGTGTCATCATCAGGATTAGGTAAAGCTTCATATTTAAATTCTTTAAAAATATACTTATCTCGAAAGCTCTTATCTTCTCTTTCTAACCTCTTAAAGACCTTCTCATATGGAATGACAGCTTCAAGCATTAGATATAGCATTCCACCGGGTCTTCACATCCAAGAAAACCATCTTCTTACAATCAATCTTCTCAAGAGCAGCACATTCTTTGAATTTGGCCAACCTAGAGGGAGATCCAGTGACATACTTGATAACTTATCTGATCCTGCTAATTGACTTGTGATACAACAACACATCATCTTTAACAACAAGCGCAAGAACGTGCGCAGCACACCGTACCTGATAAAAGAATGAAACAAGGAAATATCAGTAAATTGTTCTAAAATGAGTAATAACAAATGTACAAGCAAACATATTTACAAAGTATACAAGCAATGTTACTGGTTTCATAGTTATATCAATCCTACAGATGTAAAGTAAATGAAATCAGAACTGCGGAACCCTAAGGATGGCAGGAAAACAGAAAAGGTATGCTAAAAATAAATCTATCTCACTACTCTCACCATCATATGCTACTGGTTTCAAAGCACTTTCTTTTGTTTCACTAACTCTCACCATAATATGCATCATTAATTTGCACAACAACAAAGGTAAATAGATCCCATTAACAACTTTAATTTGCACAACATATGTGACAACTTTAGATAATTAATACATTTCATGTTTGGCTGTTAGCTTCACTTCATAAACCTTGCTTTGAGCTCATATAATAACCTAATCATTAGAAGAACTGAAGCGGGGTTGAAATGAGCAGTACTCAAATGGAAGCAAGTGCAATTCCTTCATTGGCCAATTGTAAAATATTAACTTTACATAAATGAAGCATATATAAGCACATTAAAACTTAGTCAATGTAAAACATGGAGGTCCACTACAATCTCAAAAGCTAAGTCTAAATGAAACAATTAAACTACTGAAAAAGAAAAACAATCTAACCTGCATGTATTCAGCTCTAACTGTTGCTCCTGTATAATTGATGACACTAGTTTGAAGATACTCGATCGCCACAGTATTTGCACTGACATTGTCCAAAGTCACACCAAAAAGATCTTCTAGCCCCCAATCCAGCAAACATTTCTCAGGTGTTTTACCAATATCCACTATAGTATGACCCTTGATCTGGAAAAACATGATGATTCTGTTTTGGAGCTTCCAATGAATATCAATGAAGTGCACAGTCACACAGATTTAGTTGAAGTTGTTTGGAGAGGTCCATGTATCAGTTGTGAGAGATACTCTTTGTTTACTTTGCTTGAAATATTTCTTCAACTTTTCTTTCTCATCTTTGTCGATTGTTAAAAGATCTCTGTATATGGTCATCCTGCTTGGCACCTTGATTCTAGGTTAGAACTATTCACTGTATCTTCTAAACCCTTCTCCTTCTACAATTCTAAATGGCGGTTCATCTATTATGACAAACTCGGCCAATCTCCTTCTAAACATATCCTTGTCATAGCTAACAACAACCGGTTGGTAGAGATCGTCTGGTCTTGGTGGTGGAAACACTAAACTTTGTTGACCCTTCAGCTTCTTGTTTGTATTCTCAGGACATGTGCCTAAATGTGTCTTCATGCTGGAGGTGCCATTTCCTCGACTATCGGCTTGCAACTTCTTCTTGCAGTGCTTACATTATGCTTGTTTGTCATTGAGCCTTACAAAATCATTCCATACTTTCGACCTCACTTTTCCCTTCTTCTTTGGTTCACTTTCAGGTGCAGGGTCCTGTGTAGCCTGCTGTGTTTCTTGTGTAGCATCAACTTGAGGTGTTGCAGAAGCTGTCACTTGAGTGACTCAGCTGCAGGGGATTAAGAGGCTGTAGATGCACCTGCCATCTTGCAGCTCGATAATGAAACTGAACTTGATCCAAGCATTACCACTTACAGCCCCTGCGAAATGTAAACAAGTTAGTTGAGTTGGAAATGGCTAGCAAGTTCTCAATACAAGCACACATATCTCTGCAACAAACATCATTTCCAACATTTAGTTCTTAATACAAGCACACGTATCACTACTCAAGAAGATAAGGAAGAACAAATCATTCTACTTAAGATCAAGCAACAATATGGGAACCAATCAGCATTACAATCATGGATTTCATCATCCAACCCTACCCACTGTACTAATTGGTCATGTATAATTTGTAACTCATTAAAACCCTTTTGCTTATAGTCACTGACTCACAGATCACAAATCACTTCAAGGGTTTTACATCAACAAAACCTTTTTCATAATCAACAAAACCTCATAAACACTGAAGATTGAACTCAAATCAAACAGAACAAGTCAAACTGAAGCACTAATTACCTGTTTGATCTGACAATACTCTTTTAATGAAGAACTCCAACTGCTGGTCCTGCTCTTCAAGGTCTGAGAACATAAAAACAAAAAAAAAACAATTATAACCCTAAATCGATTGATAAACAGTAATCGATTGACAACACAAATCGATTGATAAACAGATATCAAACCATCTCGAGAATCAAAAGAAACCCTAAAAGAAAAACCTAGAAATTGAAAAAAAAATCATCAAAGAGAACACACTTACTAGATTATAGAGGTGGTGGTGTTCTTAAGTCTTGAATCTTGATGAAGGTGGAGGAGGCGACTATATGCTACTGGTGGTGAATCTGGTGATGGAGGCGACTGGAGAGAGACGGAGTCGGAGAGGAAGTGAAGAAGAAATGAAGAAGCTACATCTTAATAGTTTAGGTTTTCCACTATTTATACTCTAAGGTTACTCGATTTTAGACGGCTAGGATTGATCATAATAGAAATAAATCAACGGCCTATAAAAATCGGTTATCGGTTCGGTTAGGGTGCGGTTATTAGTGGAACCGTTGGCCGAATCGAAGATCTAACGGTTATCAAAATTAAAACCGTCACTGACTGTTGGATTATCGGTTCGGTTCGGTTACGGTTCGGTTAGTGCGGTTATCGGTTCGGTTGCGATTATCGGTTCGGTTCTGTGCAGGCCTACTAACATCGATCAAAACAAAACAAAAAAGACTCATGGCACTAACGTGTAAGGACAAGCACTATGGTGAAAAAAGTAGATATAATTGGTAAAAAACAGTTATTATAAGTAAAAAAAAGTATGAAAAGTTGTAGGGTAAAACTTAAAGAACCAGAAACTGATACTTAGTTTCCGTGAAAAAAGTCACGGATACTCGGTATCCGTTTCTACTAAAAACGGAAACTGAATTTCCGTCATATTTCCTACTACCTGGATCAGATCTGATCCACTTTACTAAATAAGGAAGGGATATCCCTACTCAAGTAGGGATATGGGACCATAGTGGTTGGCAAATGGATTTTTCCCTACAAATGAGGGATAAGGAAGGGAAAATGGGCACCATAGTGCTTGGCCTAAGCAGCTTCTATTAGTGAACATAGCTGAATTTGAATCTATTAGTGACACCAAAGAAGCAATAAAAGAAGAAAAAGAACTGTATTGTGAATTCTGAAGATTGGCTCCTAAAATTTGAAGATGAGTCATACCTGAATTCTTTACGGTGGTGGTTCTTTTAACCAGAAATCTAACCTGTCAGGGACGGCTTAATTAGGCGCTAGTGTGGATCTTTTGTCATATTTTGTGTATGAGCAATTAGGATTTGGTGACTTGAACCTCACTAGTGGTACATTCCAATTGGTAGATAGGTCAATTAAAATTCCTAGAGGAGTTGTAGAAGATGTTCTTGTACAATTTGATGTTTATTCGGTGGATTTCATGATTTTAGATACACTATCTGTGGTAGATCCTAGTAGACAGATTGATATTCTTTGGCAGATCATAGTAGACAGATACACAACCCGTGACAGGTTGATAGCTTTGTTTATTTTAGGATGATCTTTCTTAGCAACCGCTAATGTGATCATAAATTATAGCAATGGTATGATGGAACTTATTTTTGGTAGTTGGAAATGGAAACGACTGTTTTTATCGTTGCACGTTATTCCCCATTCGTATCCAATCCGAGCGTCCGCATATTCAATAAATGCAATTTCGTCGGATGTTGAATTGGATGCGGATGCTAAGCTTGAAATCCGTCGTGTATTCAACTAGATATTGATGATGCTAAATCCGGTCTAACATGGGCCATGTTGACCCCTGATAGAAGCTCGTGGTAATAGTTTGCTAGAGCTCTGGACTTAGGAGTGTGAATAAATTTGTTGACATGAACCGCAAACGAGGCCTTACCTAAAGATATGAGTTGATGTGGACTATGAACCCGAAAGGATTTGTGGTTTGTGGTTATGAGATAATCTGATGGAAAGAAATAGAGTCACGTAATTCTTGTTTCTGAAGGGGCTACAAGATAAGTTAAGGTAAGCTAAAGCTATTTCGAAATAAAATTCAAAATATTTTATGCATATAGTTTTCTATAATGATAAATTATCCTCGTCAATTACGTATTATCATATAAATTAGTTAAATTAAATTTGTAGCTTAGAATGGTGAGATTAACTTATAATTAGTTATTTGGAAGAGTTATACATTTTTAAAGATTAGAAGATGAATAAGTTATTTTCTAACACCTTAGATTTTGATTTTGGTTATAGAAACGAGTGATAGTGAGAAGAAGTTTGAAGTAGGTGAATATTCATCTCTGAACCAAAATAAATAAATACACACCTCTTGAAAAGGATCCGGTTATGACTGATCATTTATGTCATCAAAGTATTTTAACCCCAACTCAAAGTCTAACTAAATATACATAGATATAAAGAAAATGGAGACTGAAACCAACAAAATGAAGAATTAAATACTGAAAATAGTCACGGAACTCATAGTCGATTGTGAAGCTACACATACTGATTTTAAAACATTTTCATAGTTGACTAAGTCTAAATCTTTTCGACCTAGACAGTTATATTTCTATAAATTAAGACCCATATTTTAAATGTTGAGTGGGATATAGGTTGATAATCTTATAACCTAGCCGATTGTTGTATTCGGCTAGGTATATAGTCTAACAACCTAGACGATTTCGGTACCCAACTTTTTTTTTCTTCGACTCATTGTGGTATTATTTTTTATAGACCATACGATAACCTTCACCAATTGATAATGAAACTTATACACGTTCACACGTTCCCTTCACTAGTTCAACAACTTGGTTTGTTACCAATAAATGTGTCTCCAAGTTTGAAAGTATATCATGTTGATTTCTAACTTTATATTTTGTGTTCTTGTAGACCAGTGTTTTTAAAGACAATATAAAGCATTAAGCTCAAGAACAAGAAAAAGATGTGTGTAATAGTTTGTAATAATCGAGTAAGAGACCACATTTCAAATAATATAGTTAGAAGTACCAAAATCTTGTAAAAAGGGGTGTAGAGTATAAAGGAAACACCATAAGGAAGAATATCAATACTATTAAGAAGATGAAATGACCTGTCAATATCCAATATGAGCTCAACACAAAAAAGAGATGGTTCATTAGTATCGTTGACGAAGGTCATCATAATCACTGAACGTCAGAGAAGTTTCTCGGACATCCTTTTGTTGCAAGGCCAACTCTCGAAAAATTTGAGCAAGTAGATTTGCGGAAACATAATTTGTTAAAACTATTAATATCCCTGGATATTTGTTAAAAAATAACCACCTATACAACATCAGGAAAAATTGAGGAGAAAAATGGAAAGGTGGGGAAATTATGCAACCGTTAATGTATTTGGGGAAGAATCATAAGTAGACGATTTCCATGGTGATGATGAGAGTTGAGAAAGTGAAATATATATAGTGGCTTATTCGGAGTTTGTATAATTGGATCAACGATTCTATTAAGTTATTTTAATGGTTCGCATACACAAAACCAACAAGTATAGATGAAACACTCACTCTCCTGCAATAGTTAATCTGGTGGATTATTCAACACCAAGGAACAACAACAAAGGACCTAATTGTTGTTCATTAGGTAGTAGCAAAGAGGGTAAGAAGAATAAAGGGTAGTATATGAAATAGTTGATGCAGGTGCAAGAAGTAGTCATAAAGTATGCAGTAGTTGACAGAAAAAAAATTGTTGCGGTAGATACACTTTGTTGTAGGAGATACCTTAGAATACCTGAAGTATGATGGTACAAGAATATGATACCAATTTCACATAATTACACGTAACCAATTAAGTGAATATGATTTGAAATTAGCGTAACTCTAATTAGTTTTCAAACTTTGACCACCAGGCAGCAACATCCAAAGTTGGAGTAACAGTACAATCAGTTGTAAAATCAAAGAAAATGATGAGCAGGCATGATGATGATTTGATGATGTTATGCAATATGGAGCAAAATAGTTTATCAAATCCTCCTGTGACAGTTCACAATTAGTACCTACCATTTTTTTTGCATAAATGGATTAGATAATACTGACGGATTTCTCAAAGTCATCTCATTCATATGAAGCGGAAATGCAGAAGCTTCTAACATTTGTTTTTGTAAACCTAGGCAGAAAAGAAAAAAAAAACTCTAAAAGGACTGAAAATGAGAGATGAGATTAAGGAAAAAATTTTGCACTCGCAGTGCGAGTTCAAAAACGAATTCGCAGCATCACAGTCGTTGGATGTTGCAGATATGACATCACAGTCGTTGGATGTTGCTTGATATGATATAAGTTCATAACTGTGGTTAAGTCATGATGTCATATCCGCAACATCCAATGGCTGTGATGCTGCGAATTCGCTATTTGAACTCGCACTGCGAGTGCAAAACTTTTTCCTGAGATTAAGAAGCTTCTCATTTTAGTCGGTAGTTAATATGTTTTTGATAGTTAGGAAGTCATCATCGTCATCGTCTGATGATCTATTTTCGAGTTCCCGTTTCTTTAATCTGTTGTTAATTTTTAAAATTTTGTTGATAGGTACGAAGTCATAGTCGTCGTTGTAGTCATCGTCTGATGATCTATCTTCGAGTTTTCGTTTCTTACTTGCTGATTGCTTTTGTTTGCTTTTCGATTTTGAGACAGGCTTTTGTTTATGTTTCTTACTTGTTGATTACTTCTGTATGCTTTTCGATTTTGAGACAGGCTTCTGTTTCTTCTACTGTTCCAAAACTTTCTTCGTCTCATTTATTGGTAACAAGCCACGCTTAAGCATCCTGCCTCATCAACAAATATCACTCACATGTATTCAACTGAAGTATTACGTTTTTTTATTTATATTGTTAGTTTAATTTAGATTAAAGTACATAGATCTCAACAAATAGTACACAGAGAACCTTTCTGGATCAACCTGAATTCTGTACAATTTGGTTCTGTAAATAAATCATCATTTAGAACGGAAGTAAACAAACAAGATGATGATGAACAAGATCCAAAAATCCTCCATGGCTTATTTTCAAGCGGTTGTACCATCTATTCAAACAAAGTTAGATCAGTTCCTGATCCCGCCACAACCACAAACACCACCTTACCCCACTCCACAACCACAAACACTGTCTTACCCCCCTCCACAACCGCAAACACCAGTTTACCCCCCTCCACAACCCAAAACCCCAATTTCCAACCACATGAGCCATAGTATCACCCTCAACCACAACTACTACTTTATCCACCACCATAAAAACTGATTAACCCACCAAAATTGCCACTCTATCATCAACAACAACATCCAAATTTATTCAAAATATCCACTAACTATCCACCGCTGCAATAACCTACATATAACCAAAATCAACCCCAAACGCCATCACTGTTTCAAGTAGATCAACCCAATTTTTCTGATTTTCTTGGTCGTTCAATTCGGCTGAATTTTCTAGATTGTGGTGGTGACGACCCTAGAGGTTGGGTATTTATGGCTGATCAACACAAAATTCTAAATGGAATTCTATACGAAAATATGGTGCATTTAACTTCTGGTCACTTGATAGGGCATGTCATTCTATGGTATCAATGGTTAACCAAACCATTAGCTTTCCAACTTCGCAAGAATTTTGTAATTCTTACTGTTATAGATTCAGTTGTAAGGAAGATGATGATCCGAAAGGTGCATTAGTGAAGTTTTATCAAACTGGAACTGTCCGCAAATATAAAACCATATTTGATCGACTTGTAAATCGTTGTTGCGCCTTACCGATTTTTTTTCTAATTCGTTGTTTTATTTCTGATCTAGTGGAAGATATCAAAGCAGGTATAAAATTTTTTTCTCCTAAATCATTAAATCAAGCATATGTTATGGCAGAAAGATAAGAAGAAGTTCTTGGTGCGTTGGTATCTGCAATTTCCAGAAAATGTAGTTCTCATTCACCACCCATCCAATCCGAAAAATCATTACCTAACCAACCAACCCTTTCATTACATGCACCACCTAGTGTTAGAGGAAGTAGTTCAACTCGTTTATCTTTTGGTGTATCTGGAGTGTCATACTAAACTCCTAGTTACTCCTAGTTATATTTATGGCTTTTACTGCCTTTACTTTTGTTGCTTTTACTTTCACTGTTTAGGGTTTAGTTTGTTTACTGTTGTCCTCCTCAGTTGTTCCTATATATTGAACAACTCTATCTTGTACTTGCTTACGTTTTAATCCAACTACTTTTCAGTCTTCATAACTTCTATCACCTAGTAAGGGGACTCCTAATCATTCTACATTACCTAATTCACTACCCACGAGAGCCTGCCATTTGAGTATCGCTGAGAAACTATTTATGTTTTAACTATGATGAACAATTCAAACCGACTCATCGATGTAAACAACCTCAACTATTACTATTGGAAATGGAAAATGACAATGAAAATCTCACACCAGCAAATGAACTTGTTAAGATCTAGGCTAAGGAGTTAGCTATGTGGGCTTCCAACTCAAAACCAATTGGCAATGAGTGGAGTGGCTCCACACCTTATATATTAAGATCTAGGCTAAGGAGTTAGCTATGTGGGACTATTTTATAGTTTCTCCAACATGTTTTTTTTTTTTTTTTTTTTTTTTTTTTTTTTTGATTGAATGGAGGTGAGGGCTCTTGGCTACTCTCTACCTCTTCTACTCAATTTCATTTCATTGGAATTACATTCTCTTTCTTCATCTCTTCTTTATATACTAGGTCTACATAAACCTAATACAAAAGCATGTGGAACACTCACGTGTACTCACTAAATTACTACTAATCTTAATTAGCTAAGTAACTTCACATTAACTAACAATCTCCTCCTTAATGTGATGTTCTACTACTCCTAGTAATTCTCTAAAATTTTGAAACTTGCCTTTGGGAAGTGCCTTGGTGAATATGTCCGCCAATTGGTCTTCCGTCTTGCAATACTTGAGTTTTATCTCACCATCTTCAACCGCTTCTCGAATGAAATGGTACTTGAGTTTGATGTGCCTTGCTCTACAATGCTCAACCGAATTTTTGGACATAGCAATTGCCGATTTGTTGTCACAAAAGATTACGGTGCTTTCTTCTTGCTTCTCTTGAATGTCTTCCATGATTCTTCTTAGCCATACAACATGAGATGTAGCTATTGATGCCGAAATGTACTCCGCTTTCGCCGTGGATTGAGCTACGGTTTCTTGCTTCTTTGATGCCCATGTGAATATACCCGAACCAAGAGAAAAGGCATACCCCGATATACTCTTCATGTCATCAATACATCCTCCCAAGTCGCTATCACAATAGCCAACTAATTTGACATCCAAATTTCTTGAATACATGATTCCAAAATTCATTGTTCCTTGTATGTACCTTAACAACCTCTTTGCCGCGCCAAGATGTAAATGACTAGGTGAACTCATGAACCTAGAAAGCATACTTGAAGCAAACAAGATGTCGGGTCTTGTATGTGTAAGATACAACAAGTTTCCAATAAGACCTCTATAGTAAGTCTCACCAACCTTTCTTCCTCCATCATCTTTCTTGAGTTTCTCATTCACTACAAGTGGTGTAGATGTGGGGTTACAACCAAGCATACCAAATTTCTTCAATACCTTTTCGGCATACTTGCTTTGAGAAATGAACACTCCATCTTCACTTTGATGAACTTCTATACCAAGGAAGTACTTGAGCAAACCCATGTAACTCATCTCATATTTCATCATCATTTCTCTCTTGAATTGCTCTATCATATGAGCATCATTACCCGTAAAGATAAGATCATCAACATACAAGGCAACGATGAGAATAGACGTACCTTTAGTCTTCACATAAAGTGTAGGCTCACTCTTGATTTTGTTGAAGTTTTCTTTTGAAGTATCCATCTATCTTACTATACCAAGCTCTTGGTGCTTGCTTGAGGCCATACAAAGCTTTCTTCAACTTGTATACTTTGTCCTCTTCTCCTTCCACCACAAAACCTTGTGGTTTGTTCTACATAAAACTCTTCATGGAGTTCTCCATTCAAAAATGCCGATTTGACATCAAGTTGATAAAGTAACAAACCTTTTTGGGAAGCCATAGCAATCACGGCTCTAATGGTGTCAAGACGAGCAACCGGTGCAAAAGTTTCATTGTAGTCGATACCGGGTTGTTGTGAGTAGCCTTTTGCCACCAACCTTGCTTTGTATCTTTGAATCGTTCCATCCACATTGTACTTCACCTTGTAGATCCATTTCACACCAATAACTTCTTTATCACTTGGCCTTGCTACCTTCTCCCATGTATCGTTCTCGTCAATGACAAAAACTTCTTCTTCCATGGCTTTTATCCAAACCGGTTCTTTTGATGCTTCTTCAAAATTTTCCGGTTCAACCACACAATAGTTGCATCTTTCATACACTTCACTCAACCTTCGCAACTTCTTTGGTACCGACGGTGGCGATGTTGATGCACTAGTACTTGGAGACATACTTGGAGATGCTCCTTGTCTTGTATTTGGTGGTGTTTGAGGTAGTTCTTCCTAATCTTCTTCACCTTCTTCAACTTCATTTGTTGCTGAATTTTCTTGCTCTTCATCAACAATAATGGTTCTCTTTTCAATTTTACCTTCTTCCCAATTCCATGAAGCCCCTTCATCAAACAAGACATCACGACTTGTAATCATTGTGTTGTTCTTCAAGCTAAACAACCTATAACCTTTTGATTGAAGGCTATAGCCAATGAATATACACTTTTCACTTGCTTCATCAAGCTTTGTTCTCTTCACCTTTGGAATTTGAGAATAACACACACTACCAAAAACTTTGAGATGTCTTACCGATGGCTTTCTCCCACTCCATGCTTCAAAAGGAGTTTTATCCCATACGGCTTTTGTTGGACACCTATTTATCAAGTAGATGATCGCTGTCGTATGCGTCAAAAATAATTTCACTTTCCTAAAGTATGTGATAAGAAAGAGTTCGTATCCACGGGAGGCGATTGTAGTTATTTCGTAATCAATTTCTTAAAGTAACCAATTGGGGGATTTACGAATTTTTAAGTAAGCAATAAAAGCAAATTAAAAGCAAATAAGTTGTAGAAAATAATCAATGGAGAGAGATATTGGTCAAGGAATTCATCTTCAATCTTAGACATGTGCTTGCATATATGATTAGAATTACGATTTAATCTCTTGTGTTATCAAAAGCCTAGAGAATCAAGAAAGCAAGATAATCTATTAATTTCTCAAGTTCATCAACACACACATTAGGGCTGCGTATGTGAATTCTACCTAAAGAATAACCTAACGCCTTGCGCTAATCAAGTTCAATTCCTAGGAGCATTAAGTTTCAGAAATAGGCTAATCAATGCAATTGTCATGCGTTGTGCATAACAATTCGGACAATGGTCAAACTCTACATATGATTACGAGAGTGTATCACTACAAACCGTGAACATATCATGCTACTTGTATTCAAGGTTATCGCTTGATGAAAAACCCTAAAATAGCTATGGACTAAGATGCAAGTTCAATTAATTGGCCACTTAACTAATCAAACACCATAATCCTATCACAATACTTCAATCATGTGATCATAAAAATAGTAGAGAATTGAACGATAATCAAGAGAGAAAACTAATACATAAAGCAAACACAAGTTTTAGAAATCGGACTACATCCTTAACCAATAAAAGAGAATTTAGCTAGTCATAGCTATGGAGTTCATCACCAAAAATATAAGTTGAATAAAGAATAAGATGAACAAAAGCAAACCCTAGTTGCGTAACCAAAAACGGCTCTCCAAAGTTCCAAGAATAAGATGATAAGATGATTTCCAAAAGTTGTAGAATTCCTCTTTTTATAGCCTTTCCTCCCTTCCAAAATTAGGTCAAGCCTTCAAAGTCCAATAGATAAAAATCCACCAAGCCCATAAGAGAGAGAAACCCGTGTAGAAAATACGTCCAAAAAGTCGTCGCCGGAAATCGGCCGGAAAAGTGCCCGGAAAACGGCTCCGGTGACCGGCAAAGTCCTCCCGGTCACCGGTTCAGCGAGTCAACTCGGTCGGGTCATCGGGTCAGCTCGGTCGGACCGAGTCAAACCGAGTCAGAGTGTGTCAGGGTGAGTCAGGGTGAGAGTCAGGTACTGACTCGGCTGACTGAGCTGATTTGGCCTTGGCTCAGGCCATTGCACAGGCCTGTGCTGTGTTGCACAATCTTTGTGCTTCACCATTTTAAACTTCAGCCATCATGGCCTTGGCACCTACTGCAATTCAAGTGCAGCTTCCTGCAGTATCTCAGCCATTCAACAACAGCACCATTATCATTCTCTCTGACTGCAGTACCAATGACTTCCTGCGAAGCCTAACATCACCAACAGCTGCTCATTCATGTTATTTGAGCTCCACATTGTGCCTGGCCATTCCACTTCCCACTGCAATTCGGCATTTCCTTGAGCTTCTCCCCATATTTCTCTGCCTACCTCCATCTCGGGCACCACGGTTCGACCATACTTGTCACAAAGGACTTAAGCTTTACGACAGTTGCAACTCGGCACTACCGCTTGCACGACAATTCAACCCCATGCGGTTGCATCTCCATTCTCGCACCGCAACTATACCGACTCTAGCTCACCGCACCAACCAATACACTGCAACATCAACTACGATGCACACTACAAGTCACGAGGCTTTGCCGCAAGCAAGTTCAGCTATGCAACCCGGGCATTGCACACAAACCCGCTCATCTGCATAGTTCCTAATACACTCGGTACATCTGAGTCTCCTCCACAATCTCCTGCAACTCAACAGCTTCTACCAGCTCATTCTGCTGTGATGCAACTTCAACCACCTGCAGCCTAACAAACATCTAGGAACCCATTTCACCCACACCCTGCACTCAACCTGCAGTTTGAGTTATACAACCAAAAATAAAACTATATAATCTGCACTGACCATTCTTAATCGCAATGCAATCCACCAATTCGGTTCGAGCCCTGCAACACCAATTATCCCCACCAATTTCGGATCGGTTCCTTTATCTCAAGCCATCACCCGAAATTACACCATTGAGTTCAAAGTCACCTAGTTTGAGCTTCATACCACCTGAAACTTCTAATTCTTCTTTATCAGCAACCAACAACTCTTCAAAACCCATCTGAGCTCGAATCACATTTGAATCAAGCCCACTCTATGCATCTTCTCATTGATATTTAACCTTGTCTGAGACAAACCCACACAGATCCATCTCCCAACACAGCTGCTCCATACATCCTGTAGCTCAGTTCCAGTGGCCAATTGCACCACCAGCATCATTGTTGCCTTAGTTCGGCTCCTTCACCGATCCAGTATCTAGCCGAATTCCACCGTGCTCGAGCCCATCTCAGATTCCATGATGTTTCAAACCATAACTCCAATTTCATAGCTGCAACTCAACCAAGCTCATCTAACCCTCAACTCAGAATCAAACCCAACTGTTCAAATCTCTTTATTAATTTCTCCACCAGAAGCTTACTCCACTATGAATTTATCAATTTCTCAAACCAACAGCATCCTCAACTTCTCAATTTCAGATTCAAGCACACTTTGAGAAATCCTGATTTCACCTAAACCCCTTATTTGTATTTCATTCCTCCACCTTCCAATAGCCCTAACCTTCTATACCACGACCTAATTTCTTCACAGCCACAGAAACCCATAGACTCAATCATCTTCTTCATCTGTAACTTGAATAGATTTACATACCGTAGCCATTAACAGCCTACTCAACTTGAACCCATCTCCTCCAAGACCTAAGATCCAAGCAACACCTTTTTCTTTTCCGTTTCAACAGCACAAAATCCGATCTCCCCATCGTGTTTCGATTTCACGGTAATGGTGCCGCCTCACTCTCTTTCAGGCAAAAATGATTGAGAAATAAATGAGATCGAAAATTGGTTTCGATCTAGGGTGTAGGAACTAAAGTTCGATATTCACACCCCTCTCCTTAGAGACCCCAGTAGGTGCCCTTATAACAGATGGTCACCCCTTAACCTCAGCTGGCTGCTTTTTTTATTTTTCCTCCAAGAGGGTTACCCTTTAACCATGATTCGTCTCCAGATAGTGTTCGCCCATTTTGCTCAAATTGAGTGACTTCTTCTTCTTTTCCTCATTGCGACTCCAGAGCACCTAATAACTCAAAAACACTCATAAAATACCTAATTCACAAGAAAAATAGCAAAGAAAGCGTAACTACTAGATAGTAAATACGGTGTATTCTACACCTATCAGTAGACGGCGGTGTTGACGGCTTCGGCCCAAAACACTTTAGGCATACCCTTGCCATGAAGCATGGACTTCGCCATCTCCATCACGGTTTGGTTCTTTCTCTCGGAAACACCATTTTGTTGAGGAGTATAACCCACGGTTAGTTGCCTTTCCAAGCCTTCATCTTCACAAAATTTATCAAACTCTTTGTTGTTGTATTCTTTGCCTCTATCACTTCTTAAAACTTTGATGTAGTGACCACTTTGCTTTTCAACAAGGCTTTTGAACTTCTTGAAGATGCTAAAAACTTCGGATTTTTGTCTCATGAAGTACACCCAAGTCATACGACTTAAATCATCAATGAATAAGATAAAGTATCTATTACCTCCATGAGTTGGTATCTTCATTGGTCCACACACATCGGTATGTACCAAACCAAGAAGTTCTTTTGCTCTCCATGCTACACCTTTTGGGAATGGTTGGCGATGATGTTTCCCAAGTGCACAACCTTCACATACTCCATCCTTGTGGTTGATATGTTGTGGAAGTCCTTGCACCATGTTCTTGTTGGAAAGTAACTTGAGACTATTGAAATTCAAATGCCCAAGTCCTTTTATGCCATAACCATGTTTCATCAATGGTTTCCATCCTCAATGCAACATTCTTCTCCTTTTCAAAGATAATTGGAAAGCTTCTATTTTTCTCCATCTTGATACTCTTCATGACTTGTCTCTTATTGTTGTGCTTCTTGTCATAAATGGTGCAATATCCATCTTCAAAATGAACCGCATACCCAAGCTCCACAAGTTGCCCAACATTAAGCAAATTTTGTGCCAAATCCGGAACATATAACACATCTCTAATGTATTTTGCTCCATTGATAGTTTGCACGCAAATTGTACCTCTTCCGTTAGCTTGAACCATGTTTCCATCCCCCATATTCACTAGAGAGTTTATGGATGTATCCATGTCAACAAACAAGCTCTTCACACCGGACATATGAGTTGTACAACCACTATCTACAAACCAAACTTCACTCTTGGAAGTCACCATGGCACTTTGACAAGCATAAAATAAATTTTGTTTTTCTTCTTTTTCTTCCGCTCTACCGGCTTGTTCTTCATCTTCTTTGTATCTACAATCTTTCTCCAAATGTCCATACTTCTTGCAATTGCGACATTGGGGCTTTCCTTTGTTCCAACAATTCTTCTCCAAATGACCATTCTTCTTGCAAAAATTGCACCTTGGTACTTGAGAAGTATCACTTTTTGTGTAGTTGTTGGAGTTAGCTCCTCATTTCTTCCATTTTCCCTTTCCATTGGAGCTAGATGAAGAATCGCCCTTGTACCCATTTTGCTTCATTGCTGAATTTTTGAGTTCAAGTTCAACTTTGATTGAAATGCACTTTCAATTGATTTTTCCGAGTGCCTCGACACCCTTTGTTCATACACCTTCAAAGAAGCCCATAATTCTTGTGACTTTAATGTAGAGAAATCTTTAGTCTCTTCTAAAACCGCCACAATGGGTTCAAATTTCTCTGGCAAACAAATCAATATCTTCTCATAAATTCTTCTTTCTTCCATCTTCTCACCACACATCAACATATTATTAACAACTTCAACAACTCTTGAAGAAAATTCATTCAAACATTCATTCTCATTCATTTTTAGATTCTCAAAATCTCTTCTATATGAATGTAATTTCAATTCTCTTACCTTCTTATTACCTCCATACTCTTGTTGAAGGATATTCCAAGCTTCCTTAGCTATAGGAAAATGGATTACTCTTGGTAGAATAGTGTCTCCAACTCCTTGTTGAATGTACATGGATGCTTTTGCATTCTTCTTTCTACTCTCCTTAAGTAAATCCTTTTGGGGTTGTTCTAGATTTGATGTATCTTCAACTTCATCATACCAATTTTGTACAATCTCCCACACATCTTGTGACATGAACAAGGTCTTCATTTTGATGGCCCAAAAATCATAATTTTCTCCATGAAAAAGTGGTATTGAAGGTTGTTGAATGTATAAACTTGAGTTACTACTACTTGCCATTGATTTGGTTGATGATTGATTGAAGAAATTGGGTTTTCTCTTTTCTAGATCTAGATTTTGAAAACTTTAAATGTTGCTGATTTTTTGATTTAATGGGTAGAAATTGATTTTTTTGACTCACCAAGATCAAATCTAATAGATTTAAGCTCTAGATACCATGTTATAAGTGTGTGGGCTTCCAACTCAAAACCAATTGGCAATGAGTGGAGTGGCTCCACACCTTATATATTAAGATCTAGGCTAAGGAGTTAGCTATGTGGGACTATTTTATAGTTTCTCCAACATGCTCCCCCTCCACGTGTAGGGCGGAGGAGATTAAGCCACTACAACGTGGACCTCTGTACGGGTGAACGGGCAGCCCTTTGGGCATACTTTTCATTCCACTCTCATACGGGTCTAGCTCTGATACCATGTTAGAAGTGTGTGGGCTTCCAACTCAAAACCAATTTGCTATGAGTGGAGTGGCTCCACACTTTATATATTAAGATCTAGGCTAAGGAGTTAGCTATGTGGGACTATTTTATAGTTTCTCCAACAGAACTAAATGCAGAAGATGAGTCTATGGTAAAAATATCTTTGATTTATAATGCAAACTCAAGGGTCTAGAACTATGAAACTTTTGGGACACATATCTAAATACCAAGTAACAGTAGTGGTAGACTTTAGCTTTGCTCATTGTTTTCATCATCCCAGAATAGCAACAAAATGTGGTATATATACTATTAACTGTCATCGTATAAGCATCACAATTGCGCATGAGAGCAAAGTGCTTTCTCCTGGTCATTGTTCCACAGGGACGGAGCTTAGTGTAGTTCAGGGGTGGCCCCCGCCTCCCCTGTTTCTTGATAATTCATCATAAACCCTTAGGAACTTCTGTTATTTAGAAGAGAAAATTGTTAGTTAGCCCCCCTTGAATTTTTGTTTTGCATAATTAGCCTCCCCTGAAAAATATTTCTGGCTCCGTCCCTGTTGTTCCAAGGTGAAATTAGTCCTCCAAGGACATACTTTTACTTTAGATCTTTATATTCTCCCTAGTTGTGGTTTGTACGTGATTGCGATCCGATTTTTATTAGTCAGTTTTGGAAGGCTTACTTTGCTCGATAGTGCATTAGATTATGTTATTGTATTGGGTATCTTCAATATTTACGGGTGAAAATGCGGGGGTCTAACAACCACACCCAACAATTTGTTTGGAAATCTGAGAGGACTTACTCCAATACACTTTCTAGAGAATCAACTAGACAGTCAGATTCAATCTAGAGTGAAGTATATCAAAGAGTTGAATATTTATGTTTCACAATGTAATCAATCTCACACTGATTCAAGGTACAGTTGCGCTCCTTACGTCTCTGATCCCAGCAGGATACTAGTTACTTTATTCCCTTAGTTGATCTCACCCAAAACCAAGAGTTGCTACGACCCAAAGTCGAAGATTTGATAAACAAATTTGTCTCATACAAAAAAGTCTATATGATTGAATGAATTTATCTCCCACAGAAATACCCAAGAGTTTTTGTTCCGTCTTTTGGTAAATCAAGGTGAACAGGCACCAATTGATAAACCAGACTTATATTCCTGAAGAAAAACCTAGTATTATCAATCACCTCACAATAATCTTAATCAACTAGCGAAACAAGATATTGTGGAATCACAAACGATAAGACGAAGATGTTTGTGATTACTTTTATCTTGCCTATCGTAGAAATTAATCTCGAGTCAATTATTTCAATTGTACTCAATACGATAGAATCGGGCAAGATCAGAACACGCAACTACAAGATAATAGTTGGGTCTGGCTTCACAATCCCAATGAAGTCTTTGAAGTCGTTAACCTATAGGGTCTTGATTAGAAACCTAAGGTTAAAGGAGAATCGACTCTAGTTATGCAACTAGTAACACACATGGGGTGTGGGGATTAGGTTTCTCAGTTGCTAGAGTTCTCCTTTATATAGTTTTCAAATCAGGGTTTGCAATCTAAGTTACCTTGGTAACAAAGCATTCAATATTCATCGTTAGATGAAAAACCTGATTCAACCAAGCTAATATATTTCAACCGTTAGATCGAACTTAGCTTGTTACACACAAATGAAATGTACCCTCATTTAGGTTTATGTAACCGTACCTAAACATGTACACCATGTTGGTTCACAAATAGTTAACCGAGGTTAGTCATATGATTACTCTCATATCAACCTTATTCATCTTAACCATAACTAGTTCAAATGACTCAAATGAAACTAGTTAAAGAGTCTTTCAATTGCTATATTCTCATAGAAGTATACAAGAACACAAGTGAAGCAAAATCGGTTTGATTCACTCGAATCAATACATGAACATTATAGCCACGGTTTGCAAAGATTGCATTCCTTATTTTATAAATGTTTAGGTTCATGTACACAACCGATTTTAGAAAATAACCACTTAAGTATGCATACGGGTAAACATACTTTGGTAACTGGTTTGAGTTGGTTTGGATTTCCAAACTCAACAGAAATTTACGGACGTGAACTTCCGTCAGTATGCGTACATGTACGCATACTTAGCAAGTCTCCATCAACCAATTAGTACACACACAAATATGTATACATTTGGTTCCCGGTTTTTGGACTTATACACAAATGTGCAAACACACTATATGCTTATATCCAAAGATGGTTACATGATTCTAAGCTCTATATTTCAATTATTGAAACATTCTTAGAGGATGACAATAGCCGTTTTCACACACTATTAGCATCAAAGCAATTTTCAAGATATTGAAATAATCATTATCGAAATATTCCAAGTATTACACCAAATGATTGTATCACACCATGTAAGATGTTACTCGGCAATTTTCTCATGATATAAGATGAACTTGGTCGAAGCGAAAGCTTGCCAACACATATTTCGAGAAATATGTAAGCGAGATAAATTCAGCTCAAAATCTCAAATGTGTATATGGAAAACTATATCGTAGTAGAAATAGATTTTCCAAGTGATAGATGAGTTCAAGTCTCCACATACATTTGTCCATGAAGTTCCACAAGCTCCACTTAGTAGTTCTTTCGTCTTCAAGTGATGAACGCCGTGAAAACTAAGATCAACTACGCAATCTATGTCTTAGTCCGATACATCTATAAGTAGGCTAGAAATCAAGACTTATACTTTTGATCACTAACATTGACAAACATGCTTGAGATAGCAACGCATGCGAGTTCAACCGAGCAGTGCTCTAACAACGGGTAACTATCAAAATCACTGGTTACGTTGGGCTGAGTTTTGGTTCAACACATCATATCCCAATTCTCTTCATATGTCTCTATTCCAAGTTGTTTATGGTCACCATCCGCCTCAGATTGATTTTCATATCCCGGGTATTACTAATGTTCATGTTGTTGATTTTGCACTTTATAAGTGGGATAAGCTACTGAAGCACTTTATGAGCAGGCTAACAAGGATGTCACTAAGATTCTTATTCAATGGGAAGGGAATTTTGTTGGTGGTGATACTTGCGAGTTGTATGATGATCTTATCGGGTGTTATTCTGAATTAACGCCTTAAGGACAAGTCTTACTTGGAAGTGAACTGCAATGTTACGAACCTACAATAGTTGTACGTGTGAGTAGTAGTATGTGTGTTATTTGTGTGAGTAGTATTATGGGAAGATCAGTTATATGTATTCAACTATCTAAAGGACCAACATGAATTGTTATATCAGGAACCTGTATAATGTTTCTTACTCCAATTAAACTATCAATGAAGAAGTATTATGTTTTCTATTTATACTGTTAATTTAATTTAGAATAAAGAAGATGGATGTTAGCAAAAACAGGTTTGTGTTTGATCTTAATGTTGGGATCTTGCAACAATGAAAAAAACGTTAGATGTATCAAAAGTAATATGTAAAGAAGTAGTCTGAAACAACTTGACGAGGGCAGAATCACAGGTTCAACTAGTTGTCCTTAACACATTAGTTCGCGGGTATACTCGAGATGAGTAATGCTAAACCCCTCACAACAAAGATGTGTCCAGGATAAGACTTCCCGATATAACTTGAGTTAGCACAATGCAAGTTACCCACTCTTGAACTCAGCAACATGGATGGAAGTAAAACGGCGCACAAAAACAAAAGAAAGAAGAAGAAGAAAGGTAGACAGAAAGATGGTCGCTGCTTATGTATTTGAAAACAGAATTACGAGTTGTATTTATAGGAAAAGATACATGCAAATCAAGTTAGGTTTTGGTTTTCTTCAAAAACAAGTAAAACACGTAAAAGGAATTTTCCCATAAATAAAACTCTTAAGAAAATATTTTTGGAATAAATTTCCTAAAGAAAAACTCGCCAAAAATAAATACGAGTAGAAGAGGGACTTGGAGCATGGTATACACGCATATGCATGGGTGGAAACATGTATTTTTTTGCCCACCCGATCCACCCACGTTTTACAATACATCCATAAGAATATGGTTATATAGTGGAGCACATTTTTAGTTTTCCACAACGTGGGACTAAAGGTTCCATTTCATTCACTCAAAAAATGAGTGAGTATCCTTAGACCCTTAGGTCATTAGATCAAACCACACCAAGACCAAAAATATTTTATTAAAAACTCATTTTCTCCAACAATCCCCCACATGAATGAAATCTAGGTAAAAAATGAAAAATCATAAAACGGAAAATACCATTTAGGCAAAGGTGTCCATGAGGTCTTGAACCCTTACTTAGTGAGAAGTTACCGGAACTACTTGCTAGACTGTGAACATAGTCTTGAACTGATAGCGTTTGGTGTAATTCGCGACAACCACCACGCAGGATATCTTCCTAGCATTTCTAAGTTCGTGTTGTTTTGTCCAATTTGGCCCTGGACATATCCTGTTTCTCAGAATGCTTTAGAGAATCAGCTCAATTCTCATAGGAAGCGGCCCCACTTCCTCATTTAGATAGGTGAGTTCCATCAAGAGTGTTCACTGCTACACCCCACTTCAATCTAAATTGAAACTATAAAACTCATTAAGGCTTATTTAAAAGGCATCCTCCACATGCAGTCACACTATCACATCAACACCATAGAGAAGGGACAAACAATGTGATTCTCTGATAGTGTTTACCTTTACCCACCACAAATTAGTTATCTCATTCGAAACCTTGATCTTGGGATCTCCAGTCAACAAGGTTGAGTATCCTTCATGGCAAGTTTAATTTTTGATCCTAAGCCCCATCCCCCTCGGTGCTTTACTAACTATCTCATTGGACAAACCTTTCGACAAAGGGTCCGCGATATTCTCCTCGGACCTTGTCCAATCTGTGGAAATAACGCCTGTTGAGATTAATATTTTCAAAGAATCATGTCTTCTATGCATATGTATAGACTTTCCATTGTAGAAGCTTCTATTATCTCTACTTATTGCAGATTTGTTGTCACAATGTATAAATATAGCTGGCACAGGCCTATGCCAGAGCCATAAGATAGCAATAAGATAAAAGCATTCAAGCACAGGCTATGTAAACCGAAAACTATCACAAGAAAAATTATAAATCAAATAATTTTATTCATAATAGACCAATACAATCAATGAAAGAAATCAAAAATTGATGTCTATTTTTCTCTTGCAACTTAGTCCTTCATATCGAGAATTGAATGAAGGCGGATTACTACTCTTCGACTTTTGAATTTCTTCAAGTAGAAAACCTTGTTGCTTGACCGAGAATTTCTTGCGGATGAGAAATTTTCGTTAAGGATTCGCAAGAACATGTAATCTGTCTTTGATTGAACACAAAAGTGTGTCAATGCCTCAATACACCGATCTTTCTTCGAGTATTCTCTCTTTCCTTCTTGCTAAGCCAATCTCCCTTTCTGATTTTACCCTTGATATCAAGAGACGATCCAGACTTAGTTTTAAGATGATCTTTATGATCTAGCATCTTCTCCCGGATAAACCGTTTGATCCAGACACATAGTTCGGACAAGGAATGACCAAATTAGGAGAAAGATCTTTTTATAATTTTCATACTAACGAAAATATAATATTCCTAAAAATACAAATATATCAAATATCTTCAAATACTAGATATTATATCCATAATCTACACAAGGTGCCTTGATTTTTCTTCTTCCTCACACAAAGATTTGGCACACGTAGTGAGGAAAGAATTCTAATACCGATCAAGTAGTATTAGTATGAGATTTTCTCTCATTATGGAATTTTGAACATCAGAGTGTTCTCGATCTAGTATAGTATGAAAAGATCTCCTTTTGTTACCTCGAACTAACGAAGTATCTTGGGATTGACTGTAATTGCATATGCAACTCTTAGCAATTCTGTTTTTGAGATAGTTTTTGCATCTTGTCTTATTTTTCCCTTTACCATTAGGTGATTTAATAACAACGGAAGATATGTCAATTCTTAAAATGGGTAAATCACTAATGGAGGATGAAGAAATAAGATTGACAACTAATGCAATATTAGTTGTTTCCTCTTCTTCAGAATCATATGAATCAGAGGTCTCATCTAGAGTTACAGCCAATGCCTTGCTTCCAGTGTATTTCTTAAGATTGGGACAGTCTTTAGAAATATGACCAAACCCTTTACACTTGAAGCACTACGACTGATATTCATCATCTTCTTCATGATCCTTTTGACAGGGATTCGATCATGTGGGCGAGAAGATCGATAAGTATCCTTAACGAATCTCTTATTTCTTTTCTTTAAGAGATCTTGAAACTGTCTAGTAATCAATGACACTGATTTTTCAATTTCATCATCAGAATTTTCTGTAATCGGTTCATCTGAATCATCCATTTGTCTATTCCTCTCCATTGGAGCTTTTGGAATTCTTGCAGCTTTAAAAGCGATTCCTTTACCTTGAATAGACTATGATTCATGATCAAAGATCTTTAACTTTCCAACGAGTGTGCTTCGTGAGAGAGTTGAAAGATCGTTTGCTTCTATGATTGCATGCTTCTTAGAATCGTATCTAGATGGCAACGATCTGAGAATCTTTCATACTATATCTTTTTCATAAATAGTCTTTCCTAACGAGAAAGAAGCATTAATTATCTCAGAGAGTTTGATATGAAACTCTTCAAAAGTGTGGTTATCATCCATTCGAAGGTTTTCCCAATCGGAAGTGAGAGTTTGAAGTCTAGCTTCTTTATCTGAAGAATTTCCTTCGAATACGATCTGAACATTATCCCAAGATTATTTCGAAGTTTGACATGTTGTAGGTCATGGCTTACAGCATGTATTATAGCATTCAAATCATCTGAATTCTGCTTTGCAAGAGCCTTTTCTTCATTTGAAAACTCTACTAAGCGTTGAAACTCAGTTTCTGAATTTTCTATCTTTGGACGAATATAACCATCGACGACTAATAGCCAAGTATTAAAGTCTCGTGATTGAAGAAAAGATCTCATAAGCAGATTTACACCATAGATAGTTTGTTTCGTCAAATCTTGGCGGTACGTTAATTGAAGTCGATTCATGAGAACTCGAGTTCATTCTTATAGGTTGGATCGCACCAAACACAGATTGTAGATCTTTACGTGTTTGCCTGCTCTGATACCAATTGAAAAGTCGAGGGTACCCTAATATACCTCAAGCTAAAACTTTTCCTACCTATAAGTCCTTTCTCCGAAAATGATTGTCTATGGACTGAGTCGAGACAATACAACTAATCGGTTCACACCTCGTGTGATCGTCTATATATACGAGATCGAGACAATACAACAACGAAGTATGTTACTTGATAAAAAGGTTTGGACTTAACCAAACACAATAGGATTCACTTATCAAGTAAATAGGAATTAACGTTTGTGTAATTTACTTTAATTATAATAAGACAATTATAATGCAGAAATATAAAGTAAATGACACAACAAGATTTTGTTAACGAGGAAACCGCAAATGCAGAAAAACCACGGGACCTTGTCCATAATTGAATACTCTTAGGATTAAGTCGCTACACAAAATTACACCTAACTTCGTATAGTTGAGACCAAGTCACGTACTTAGAACAATTCCTTTGGTTCGTATTCCAAACAGTAAAGGATCAATTAATCTGTTTGGTATCAACTCTATTCAACCAAGTGATATAAGTCGGACAAAGGCTCTTCCTTTTATCTTAACATAAACTCCTTCATCAGGTTCTTAGATCTATCTTATGTTCAATTACCGAAGTAATCGTTTAAGATTAAGCCAACAACACTATTAATCCAAGGAATTGTGTTGATGCCGATCTACTCAATTAATCAATCCAATCTATCACAAAGATAAACTGATTAGTATTTGGATCCTCTTTTACCGAAACAAGTATTGTGCACACCAAAGATTATGAACCCACAAATCAGAAATCTTCAATATCTTCTTCATCTTCAAATATTCTTAGTTCTTAGATCTATCTTATGTTAACAATGGATTATCACAAGATCGTCTTTAGAACTAACAAAAGTCTAAAGATCCCTGTCGAAACTCTAAACTAGTTTGAGTGAATCTTATATCAGAAGAGAAGATTCTCAAGCATAAAAAAACTAGGTGCAATCAAAGTTCAACCACCGTTAGTCAATCAAATCAATGAAAACAAAAGATAAACCGCAATTATCTAGTTTCCCACCAACGGTACACGCTAGAGCTTCTCAATCCCAAAGAAGACTTTAAACTGAGCGGCCGTAAGATATTTCACCTAATTAGGTTACTCTCCTCTCCGAATAGGCGGCTACACCAGTAACAACACAACAAAGAGGAAGTCTGTTGTTACGAATGATTAGATTGCAAGAAAGGGAAACTTCAAGTATTTATAGACAAGGAAGTTTGGACACCAAGGAATTTCCAAAACCGAAAATATTCTCAAGATATTCATTAAAGCACAAATTCGGTTTCCATAATTCATAGAAATGCTCTGTCCAAAAATAATGATCGAAATCTCTCGGAAAATCTCTAATTAGTAAATGCACATTACTAATTCTTATTTCCCTACAAAATGAAGTTAAATACCTTAATTAAAAGATTCTTGACTTATTTATGTTTCGATCCTGGGATTCTCTTCCCTTAGCTATTAAGGAATAACTTTGAACAATTAAAGAAATAAACATTCATACCACGTGTTCAAAGTATGTCGACATCTTAAATTTGTAAGTTATATTTCACACTTACAACCTTGAAACCGATTTGCCACACTTCCAAACAAGTTTAGAATTGGTTCATTTGAATTTCAAGAACTATTCGATCGATCAAATAACATTCAATCACAATCATTGGTTTAACGGTTCTACCAAAACAAGTTTCGATTCTAACTTCCATGTGAATATTGTGCATAGTCACACTAGCTTTCCAAAATTCGGTTGACTAGGTACTAGGATCGGTTCCCCACATATATATGGTATCTAACTTATATGTGTTGCATATGTCCATAGGATCGGTTCCCCTTTGCCTAAAAACGTGTTGTACATGTGCATAGGATCGGTTCCCCTTTCTGCTATATACCTTGTTGCACCTCATACAAGGATCGGTTCCCCTTTGTGATGTACTGCACCTCTTACTAGGATCGGTTCCCCTTTCCCATATTTGGTCAGACAAAAATCACAAACCCGATCATACCATCTCAGGTGATTACTTAAGATCGGTTTCACTAATAAAAGTCATACCAATACATAAGTCAGGCCTTTGTGAATAGTTCTACCAAGAACACAACAAGTCATGAACGGTTATACTCAATCACACATATTGGTTGTTCATAAGATATGCAATGAATAACAAAACCAATAACGCCTGGCGATTTCCTTTTCGATTCACAAACAAGTTTATGAACTTATTTCCTTAGAACACATGTAAAACATTTTTCCCTATGATGAAATCCTCACCTCATACCCACACATAATCACAATAGCATTCAAATGATTATGACGATGTCTTATCTACAAAGTTTAATGGTTAAGCAATAAACCTCGTATTGTATTCCTTAATACTATGTCTGTCTAGAGTTCAAATATGCTTTGCAGTTTTGTTTTCAATATGCACGACTTGAAAGATACGTTAGGGAATGAAACAGTTCAAGTCAAATATCATTAACCTCAAGTGGAAGGATGATTGTTGTCGTTGTAGCTCCTTGCTTCTTCACATCTTCAAGTCTTCGCAATACTTGTAAAGTCTCATATCCTAATACTTCCAAGCTAACCTATACGAAGTTGACTCTAGTACATAATCAAGCGACTCTTAACATGAGTTTTGATTCACTAAAATATGACAACCAAACTTGACATACCAACGCTTGGTGGGTTCAACCGAGCTATGCTCTAACAAAGTATACCTACTTAACCTACTCACAACATAATCAATGTCTGGTCTCGTACAATTCACCAAATACATCATACTTCCTATGACTCTCGAGTATTCAAGTTGGTTAAGTCCTACACCGTTATTCTTCATGAGATGACAAGAAGAATCATATGGAGTACAAACATGTTTAGAGTTAAACTGATTATATTTCTTAAGTATGGATTCAACATAATGAGACTGACTCAGCCTATAGCGATTAGAAGTTTTTCTAATCTTCATCCCTAATATGACATTATCGGGGCCTAAGTCTTTCATGTCAAATTCTCATTCAACAATTTCTTAGTGGAATTAATAACATCCATGTTTGTACCTAGTATAAGCATATCATCAACATACAAGCATACAATCACATAGGTATCCTTGACAAGTTTAGTGTAAACACACTTATCAGATTCATTAATTCTAAAACCACTAGAAATCATCACATGATCAAATTTCTCATGCCACTGTTTAGATGCTTGTTTCAACCCTGTGGATGGGGAAAAACGGTTCGCTGGTTTTTTAGGAAAGTGAAGAGTCAAGCGTGTCGTCGAGACTCCTCGACCGAGCAAACTGCTTAACCTCACACAGATGCACTGCAAAGGGAGTGCTTAGATTCGAGAGATCAATCTGTAGGACTCCGGCCTAAATCAAGTCAATGGCCATTCCAGAGTCAATTCGGTCGCAAAGAGGGAGATGGGTTGATCTATATGAGGGAAGCTGAGAATTGTGTGGGATCAATGATGATCAAGGATTGTGGATGTGTTGAAGGTTTCTGCAATAATTGGTGAACTGTGGAGTTCGAATAAGTTCTGATGGATTGATGAACTCTTGAGAGTAGTTACTCGAGAAATTCTGGATGATTGCCGATAGCTAGTGATCATTCGTTGTCCTCAATCATGGATTCAGAGACTTATTTATATTGTCAGAGTTGTGAACACCTTGATCCCTGTAAGTGTGACGGTTAAATGAGTGAAAGAGTGGGCAAGTGGAAGATCGTGGTAAAGTCAGTTCCACGTCGTGTGGAGACTTGACGGATTGTGCACCCACTACTTTTCTAACTCCTTCAACCGTTTACATAACTTACGCACATTTCTCGTCGTGGATGAAATCCACGTGTTGTAGGCCGCCAGACCAAAACCCTAGTTGTTATCCCCCAATTTGACGTGATTGATGTCTCACGAATCGTGGAGTCTGCATGACAGACGTGTATTTAGTTTGTCAGTTGTTGATTGATTAGACAATGAGTCTAGGTTTTGTTGAATCGAGCATGTTTGACAAATGCTCAGCGTTTCATGAATGTTAATATTGCTCGTCTGAGCAAATATTGTAAATTCAACGAGTTTTTGAATATTGATGAGTTACTGAATATATGTGGATTATTCGAGCAACCGAGCAAGTATTGCTCGATTCGACGAAATACTGATAAATTACTGAATATTGATAGGTTGATCAATATTCGAGCAACTGAGCAAGTATTGCTCAATCCGACGAATTACTGAATATCGAGAATTTGACGAGCAACTAAGCAAGTATTTATCAATTCGACAAAATACTTAATATTGATAATTTGACGTGCAATTGAGCAAGTATTGCTCAATTCGACAAATTACTGATAAATTACTGAATATTGATAGCTGGATCAATATTTGAGCAACTGAGCAAGTGTTGCTCAATTCGACGAAATATTTATTGGTAACATGACCTAATAAAATATTAAAATGTTGATAAGCACGTAAGTGCTACATTTTATGCCCATATTTATATTAGCTAGGACTCCATATTTTGTCTAATAACAATATTTTAGTGCTTTTGTAGAAAGTACAAGTAAATACGATTATCGGTGGATACATGGCTAAAGTGGAGGTTAAAACTGCAGTTGCATGACACAACACAAAAGTAGAGAGTTGACTAAGCACCCATGTTGATATTTGGAGTGCCACCTGCCTGGCGACATCGTTTCACAGCCAGCAAATCACCAAATGCAAGGCAGCAATTTCTTTATCATTCCCAGCACGTGAGTTCCACTAGAGGCCAAAAAATTCATTTTGTTTTGTTTACCAAACATTTGAACCATCAAGAGTTATGAGGAAGTAACGTGGGTACTCATAAACCACGCGTCTTTGTGGTAACAATATCTGTAATCTTCGTCACCACCAAACAAACAAAATAACATCAAGCAGCTGTTCTTTTTCTACTGGCATTTCTCTCGAGACTTGGTTGTGCGAGATGGGGAAAGTGTTGATGGTCTACAACAGCAAAGAGGATGGATTAATCTTTATGGTCGTGTGCGGTGGTGATTCAAGCCTTTATGGTGACAAATTTGGAGGTTATGGACGTGTTTTCAAGCGGAAACCAGTGAGATAGATGAAGTTGTTGCCATCGATTCATGGCTGCATACCAAGGAAGAATGGGCTCTCAAATTGGCTCGAGTCTGGTGCAACTGAGCTATAAAATGGAAACTATTGATGGAGTTGGATTTCTGCCGGTGAACGGAGGTGACAGAGAAGGACGTGAGTGGAGTTTGGTACAATGAACAAAACAAACAGTGGATGAAGATATCTAGTGGTGTTGGTTGAGAAGTTTACTGGCTGATTTGAGTTCGTAATGTAGGTGATGTTCAGATGAGCTGGTGTTTACACTGGTAGGTGGCAGTGGTTGGAGTTGAACTGTTGAATAGGTTGAGAAAGTGATGCTGCAACTGGTGAATAGTCGATGGAGTAATGGAGGAACGAAACATAAAAGAAGTGAAGATGCTAATAAGGATTCTTGTTAATGATCGAGAGAACCAGCTGATTGCAGCGAAGGGAAGAACGAACACACTAAGCTGGTGGTGATTACATGGGAAGAAACTATGAAAGAATGTATAGATATTATATTATCCTGTTGCCTTATTTTCCATTAGGAGATTATCTCCCTTTACTTTGGTTGTAATGACAAAAGATATTATGAAGGTTTTATATATATTGGTCCCGGGGAGAACATTTCTCCTCAAGGAAGTTATCATCAAATCCAAGATGGTATCACCCTCCTACGATCCTATTTTCTCTAAACCATTAAAATCAATGGCGACGGAACAATCAAGCTCACGAGACATTGCTTGAGGCATATAGTTCTATGCATCTACAACAACCCGATGATGCTTTCTACATGGATACCGGTGCTACCTCGCATCTCACTGCTGATTCAGGTACTTTACATAACGTTTCCAACTCTAGTACTATAAGGTCTATCTTAGTTGGCAATGGCAATAGCATTCCAGTTAGTGCTAGTGGTACCAAGCTCATAAATCTCCCTTCTCGCACCCTTCAACTCAAAAATACTCTTGTTGTTCCCGATATTATCAAGAACTTAGTTTCTGTTCGTAAGTTCACCACTGATAATCGTGTGTCTGTTGAGTTTGATCCGTCTGGTTTTTCTGTGAAAGATCTGACTTCGAGGAGGATTATCCTTCGGTGCAATAGTTCCGGGGATCTTTACCCTATTACCAACTCTGCCATGCCACCACAAAAATCGTCCCAGTCTTCCCCCATTTCTCTTGCTGTCTTTTCGCCAGATATTTGGCATAGCCGCCTTGGTCACCCCGGCAAGGCTGTTTTAGATGTTCTTCGTACCAATAATTCTATTCATTGTAATAAGAATCAACATTCTAAACTTTGTCATTCATGTCAAGTTAGTAAACATGTTCGATTACCTTTTTATGAATCAAATTCCAATACTTTTGCTCCATTTGATATCATTCACAGTGATTTATGGACCTCTCCATTACATGTTGATACCGGTTTTCGTTATTATCTTATCTTACTGGATGATTTCACCAACTATCTTTGGGTTTATCCTTTAAAATTTAAATCCCAAGTCTATGACAAGTTTTTGGAATTTCGTTCTCTTGTTCAAACCCAATTTGAGCGTCAAATAAAAAGTTTTCAATGCGACATGGGACGTGAATTTGACAACTCTTCTTTTCACAATTTTGCTCGTACTAATGGTCTAGTTTTTCGGTTCTCTTGCCCCCAAACTTCCTCTCAAAATGGCAAGGCCGAACGCATGATTCGCCGTGTCAATGATATCACCCGCACTCTTATGTCCCACGCCTGCTCCACCAAAATTTTGGGTCTATTCTCTCCTTATGGTCGTTTATCTTCATAATATTCTTCCCACAAAAGTCTTAAACTTTTCCTCTCCTGTGTCTATTCTCTATCAACGCCAACCAACATATGACCATCTTCGTACGTTTGGTTGCCTTTGTTATCCCAATCTCTCCTCTACAACTCCTCATAAACTTGCCCCCCGTTCTACTAAATGTGTCTTCCTTGGTTTTCCTCCCAACCACCGTGGATACCGCTGCCTTGATCTTAATACAAACAAAATCATCATTTCCGTCATGTAACCTTTGACGAGAACGTTTTTCCTTCACCGATCCTCCAACACCGTCCGAAAATGAATCCTCTTCTTCTCCTCTTTATTCCCCCTACATTTCATATAATCCGCCTTCTACCAATCCTACTCCACATCTCTACACACCACCTCACGGACGTCCGACCACAAACCATCCAACTTCCGCCCCTTCACCTTCCCCTCTGTCTCCTCCATCTCTAAGCACGAGAAAATCATTGCATCCCACCGTCGCTTCCCCCTGTCCCCACTCTCACTCCCACTCCTTCCCGGACATCACCGTGCCACCTCATGCTTCCACTCTACCTCCTCCAGGGCGACCGTCCCACTCCCTCCAATCCCACCACACCACCGTCCACCTTCTTCCACTCCCACTACGTAGACCACCGTCCACCTCCCCGCTTACACTCACCCCTCTACGTAAATTCATCCCCCACCTCAAATCCAACTACCACTCCAACTACAGATCACCCTTACCCACAAGACCTTCGCCTCCTCCCATACCTATAGCTCCTTCTAGACCTACCACTCGTGCCTCTCGTGGTATTTTTTCGCCCTATAAATCGTCTTAATCTTCATGTCCAAACCCTTCGTCATATCTCTCCTCTTCCTCGTTCTCACCTATATGCTCTTAGAGACATAAACCGGAATGCTTTGCCATGAAAGACGAGTACAATGCTATGTTGAAAACCAATACTTGGGAACTTGTACCACGACCACATGATGCTCATGTTATTCGTTCCATGTGGCTGTTTCGTCATAAATATAATGCTGATGGATCCTTACAGCGACACAAGGCTCGTCTTGTTGCCAATGGCAAATCTCAACAAGTTGGAGTTGATTGTTTTGAAACGTTTAGTCCAGTTGTTAAACCTGCTACTATTCGTACGGTTCTCACTATTGCTACATCACGATCTTGGCCCATACATCAACTAGATGTCAAGAATGCTTTTCTTCATGGTGATCTAACCGAGACAGTCTATATGCATCAGCCTCCAGGATTTGTTGACCCTGATCACCCTGATTACGTATGTAGATTACGTAGATCTCTATGGCCTCAAGCGGGCTCCCTGGCATGGTTTCGAGATTTTCCAAGTTCATCACAAGTTGTGGTTTCCGCGGTAGTGTATGTGATCCCTCACTTTTTGTTTATCAATCAGGATCCGAAACGGCATACTTACTTTTATATGTTGATGACATTATTTTGACTGCATCTACTGATGCTCTCCTATGCCGCTTCATTGATTTGATGAAGAGAGAGTTTGCTATGTCTGACCTTGGTCCACTACATTATTTTCTCGGGCATCACAGTTACTCGTTCATCCTCAGGATTATTTTTGTCTCAGTCATTATATGCACAGGACATCATCGCGCGTGCCTCCATGACAAAATGTAATCCGGTGGCTACTCCTGGCCGACCCACTGCATTCCAAGCTCGGTGCCGCTCCGGTCCAACTTTTTCGGATCCTACTCTATATAGAAGCCTAGCGGTGCTCTTCAAGACCTCACTTTTACTCGGCCGGACATTGCATACGCAGTTCGGCGGTAGGTATGTCTATTTATGCATGACCCTCGTGAGCCTCACATGCATGCCCTCAAGCGAATCCTTCGCTATCTTCATGGCACTATCAACCACGGACTGTTTCTCTCGGTTTCCACTATTTCTGGCTTAACAACATACTCTGATGCTGACTGGGCGGGCTGTCCTGACTCTCGGAGATCGACATCTGGCTTTTATGTTTTTCTTGGTGACAATCTCATCTCCTGGTCCTCCAAGCGACAAGCAATGATCTCTCGATCCAAAGGTCTTTGAAGCGGAATACCGGGGAGTAGCAAATGCGGTTGCTGAGACAACATGGCTTCGCAACCTTCTTCTAGAGCTCCATCTACCTCTACGACGTGCTACCATTGTTTACTGTGACAATGTAAGTGCGATATATATGTCTGGAGATCCTGTTCAACATCAGCGCACCAAACATGTGGAGATTGATATACATTTTGTTCGTGAACGAGTCCGTATTGGTGCCATTCAAGTCTTACACGTCCCCTCTGAGAACCAGTATGCTGACATCTTCACCAAGGGGCTTCCTCGTCAATTATTTATTCGTTTTTGTTCTAGTCTTAGCGTTTGTTCCTCTCCCGCTCAGACTAAGGGGGTGTAATAGATATTATATTATCCTGTTGCCTTATTTTCCATTAGGAGATTATCTCCCTTTACTTTGGTTGTAATGACAAAAGATATTATGAAGGTTTTATATATATTGGTCCCGGGGAGAACATTTCTCCTCAAGGAAGTTATCATCAAATCCAAGAGAATGGTTGCTGGTTTGTTTTAGTCTTGAGCTCGAGCTGGTGACTGTAATGATGACAAGTTCAGGGTATAGATGGTGCTGGAAAGATATGTAGGAAGATGAAGAAGATCAGAGGAGATAAAAGGAGCTGCTGTCGAGTTTGTTGTTGTTATCACCGATGGATTTGACATCTGGGGAGATGATTGAAGTGCTTTTGTTGCATCAAGGACAGAAAGTGGGTTTAGTTGAAACTCCAGGCAACAAAGGAAAGTGAAGGCCATGAGTTCGATGGAAGATGGCAGCAAAACCTTGGATCAAAGCCGTATTCTAACCTGCAAGCGGTAAGCAGCGAAGATGAAGAATGGCTTGGTCTGGATCTCAGTGTTACGTATGAACTGGGAATGCAGCCGATAGTTGGACGGAGTTGGGTAGGTGATGGAAGGAGATGGTACATGCTCGACAGTGAAGAAGGACTGGGGTATTGACTGATTTGGATCGATATGACGGATTTCAGTCGAAAGAGAGAGAACTCAGGGAAGGAAGGCAGTGATAGATGGTGGTTTTGTGCCGAGAGTAAAATGATAATTGTATAGAAAGCTGAGAATGGGTGCACCTGGTTGCAATTGGTAGAAAGTGTTGTGGCCGTGGTTACATGGCCTGAAATTAGATGTATGGACGAGCTGAGATGGAAACTGGTTGAATGGGAGGATAACAAGTTCCACCAGATGGACTGAAGATGGGTATTGGCAGAATTGGTTGAGCTGCGGAGTCATGGTGAGATGGCCAGGGAAAGAAGCAGTGGTGATTTGGAGAGACTGCAACGGGATTTCAGAGATGGACTGTACGTTGTTGGCTGATTTGATTCGGTGGGGTTGGATATTGTGTTGCGTTCGGTGAAGAGTCGCTGCTGTGGCCTGAGATGTGTTGGACGATTAGAGAATAGAAGTTGGTGCTGGGATTAGACGAAGTTGGAGCCAGTATTGGACTAGTGGGTTGGGCCTGGGCAGATGTTGCTAGGTCTTATTGTTATACTCGCATCAGCAGACATATATAAACGAAAAGAGAACAACTTTGGAAGGGAGGCCGTTTTGGAGGAGTTCCGACAAGAGAAGGTTGCGGCTACAGAGCCGAAACCAGGAGAAGGAAAAGGAGGCGCGGCTGTGAAGTGCTCATACAGAAGGGAGAACGACTGATTCCATCGTGGTGACGGAGCGATTGTTATTGGTTTATCTTTCTTATCTCTTAGTCATTTATTTTGTATGGGTTTTGACAAACCCATAGCCATGTTCTAATTTCTTTGTAACTAGGGTTCATGTTTAAACCACTTTGGAGCATTAGACCAATTTAATTTGAAGCACATATGCTTTTGAGGCTATTATGATTTGAATAAATTAACTCTTGATATTGTTTATTGATTTAATCGAAATATGAGTTATTGCTTCACGGGTTTCATATAACCTTTGAGCCTAATTGTTAGGTTCATAAATAGTTTTGTCTCATTATTTGATATTACATGCTTTTCATTGATGGGTTATGCTTAGAAGAGCCAGATAATATTTGTGAATCAATATTTTAGTTTCGTATAATTTTCTCGCTAACGCAATTTGATGGTGCATACTTTGGTGTAAACTTTTGATGTGTCATGCTTAAGGTGTCCCAGTGATATTTGCGATTCTAATACATATAATAGGTGATGTCAATAGAATGAGCGATAATTAAATATTCATGATTTATGTTTCATTCCAGTAATTGAATAGATATAGTGGTGGATATGATAAAACCCTAGTTATCGACTCTCCCATTGGATTCATTTTGTTACTTTAGTTTATTTTTCTGTTATTATTCTTTCAAAAATCCGAAAACATCTTTATTTGTTAGTCCATTAGAGATATTGATTACATATTTCCACCGCTCCTTGTGGGTTCGACCCGTACTTGCCTCTGTCTACTAGTTAGACACCGTGCGATTGCGGTTATTACATATAGGGTTCTCTCAGAAACCCATCAAATATTGGTAGATTACCAAATATTATATGATTAATTCATATGCTGGTTGCTGAATCAATATAAATTCATTAGACTTTGAATCTTGCTCGAATGATGATTCGTAGAACATTTATTCAAAACCCTAATTTCAAATCATAGTTGATGAGTCGCTGAAAATAGGTCATGAGTGATAGAGGGACCGACCACATGGGATGATGGGCGTCCACGTGGTGCCCAGTGCTCGAGTGAGCATGCACCAGGGTTCCGAGTTGAACAGTTGGTTATATAATGATGATTAAATGTCGGTTTCATCATTTATTGAAATATTGCTGGGTCCAGCATTAGGTGATAAAACCTAGGTATGAAAGATGGGGACCGACCAAGAGAGCATGGGATCGGCTCTTGATAGTCACGGGACCGGTTGTTGGTTGTTTGAGCAATCCCTCGGTTGGTTGAAGAGAGTTTGGGCACAATATGAGCAATTGAGCAAATTAGGTTAGAATTATGAAAACGCGTGGGACCGGCTTGGTGCAAGCCCTAGGAATGACTCTGGTCGGTCATGAAGGCATGCACGTGTTTCCGTGGTATCCGTGTCTCCGTGTCTCCGTACTGAGAGTTTCGGTATTTTCTGATGTGCGTTCGAGCAACATTATGAATTTTCAGAAGAGTTTCATCTTGACTAAAATTCTTGATTTTTGTTGGAATGAGCATGTATGCTCAATTGATCAATATTTTGTAAATATTAAAATAAGAGTATTTTAGCATTTAAAATTTCCGTGAGAGGCTAGCCGGTCGTGTGACCTGTTGGCTTTTGGTTTTTCATGATTTGAGCAAAATTTGAGAAGTTATGACGAAATCATGATTTTTGCTCAAACCAAGGAATTTCAAGAATTTAGGAAAATAATAATTATAAAAGACTAGGGATTGCAAGGTGTGGGACCGGCCACGGCTAGGTCATGGCCGGACGGCTATGTTGCCCGGTCCCGCACACCTTTCCCTAATTTTATATTATTATTTTTCATGAACCTATGAAGTTATGGAGAATCCATGAGTTTTTTTTGAAACAGAGGAGTTTCATGAGTTTAGGGAATTATAAAAAGCTAGGGATTGTGAGGTGTGGGACCGGCCACGGCTTAGGCATGGCTGGCCGGCTAGGTTTCTCGGTCCCGCACATCTTTCCCTATTTTATAATATTATTTCATGAATCCATGAAGTTACGGGGAATTCATGAGTTTTGCACAAACAAGGAAAGTTGCTAAATTGAATGGGTTTTTCATGAGTTCATGAAAATAACAAAATAGGACAAAATAATGGAAGAGGCATGGGACCGGCCACGGCTAGGGCATGGCCGGCCGGTGGGCCCGTCCCATGGGCGCCTCTTATTATATTATTATTATTTGTTGTTTTCTCCTATTTTGCATTGGATTCCTCATCTATCCATATTTTTGGATGCTCGTTTGTGCATCCGGGTGCTCAGTCGTGCATCATTGTCGAATACACTTACACCATTTTTGTGGGGCTTACTCAGTGATGATCCAGATGCCCGTTGGTTGGGTATTTATTGCTAATTCATGAAATTCAGTGTAGAATAGTTCATGAAACGGAACAATAAAATGAGTAGTCATTTTTTTTATCAATTCATAGGATCAGCTGTGGATTCGACCATGAACTTGTAATAATAAAGAAGGCATTACCATTCCATGGGATCGTATATTCGAATATAGAATCGGAGTAATAAAATTTTCTATTACCATTCCATGAGATTAGCAGCGAATTCGATCATGAAATTGGAATAATGAGATAATATAGTAGTTTATTTCCATTCTGTGAGATCAAGTCGTAGATTCGATCATGGAATTAGAACAACTGTTATTTCCATTCCATGGGATCAGGTCGTGGATTCGACCATGGAATAAGAGCAATTGTTATTGCCATTCCATGGGATCAGGCCGTGGATTCGACCATGAAATAGGAGCAATAATAGATCATTCTGGGAATTCAGTGGTGAATGTCACAGTAGTATTAATCTATTACAGAAAAGATATTATCCAGTTAAAGCGTCACATCCATTCTGAACGGTGCATAGTCAGGGAATCACGGGTGTTGTTTACGACCTGAAGGCGTTACTGCTCTCAATCTGCGGAGAACCGCCTGAATCTATACACGGTCTCTCCACATAGTCAGGGAACGGTGAGTGTCACCAACGTACTGAAGGCGTCCACTGCCCAACTATTCTTCTATGTGGAGGGGGTCTCTCTCCTGCAGTCATGGAACAGTGAGTGTCACCGACGTCCTGAAGGCGTTAAGCTCTCAATCTACGGAGAACCGCCCAATTATGTTATTCTGCATAGAGGGCATGATGAAATGCTAGGGATCGAATCGCTCAGCTAGTGGGGCTTTTCGAAAACATATTCATCATGGCTTCGTAAAATATGAATCGTTGCATGCCTGAAAGCTGTGTCGAAACATGCCTCATGATTTTACGGTTTGTCCTTTGTTGAAAATCCACCATCAACATTAAGTCCCCTGCTTAGTGGGGAACAATCATGTTCCGCAGTAATGCATTAAATGGTGATTTTCAGTCGACGAGATCGGTGGTTGAACTCAGTCTACAAAGGTATGCTCAGAATCCTCGGTTTGCTGTAATTGTGTCACGTACATGCAAATTTTTAAGTAAGGATCCTAATAGTGTGATAGAGCGTTATTTTGTGGACACGGAGAGGTGAGGTGTGCTGCTAATTTGGTCAGTTAAAAACCCGGTTTCGCCGGTTTAGCGCTCGTGGGCCCAAACCCAAAGAGGAAACCCATGTATTTTAGGTTTTGGAAATAAAAATAATATAAAAGGGGAGAAGCCCCAAATTTTTTTTTTGACCGATCAAGCATCTTCATCCCTTCACCATATTCACGTGTGCAGCAGGAGAGGATGAAAAATCACGCCGGGCTTTTCCAGCCGCTGACAATCAACGACAACCGTCCGACCAGTTTCCGGCCGACACCGACCAGGTGCGTGATTTTTTTTTTTTTACAGTTCGTTCTATGATTCATGAGTTGTTCAGAAAACAAAAAGTCCCATAGTTGCAAACATGCCTAGTATGTATGAAGAATTTGTTTTTAGAAAACGTATGAATGCCCGTTTTTTGTTAGTTTAGGAAACAAACAAAAATCCCTAATATGGAAGAGATACATATTTGCATAGACATGGTATAGTTGCAGTAGTAAAAGTTTTGTTTATTAGGTTTCATGAAAACCCAAGTTTATTTTCAAAGCATGGATTTTGCAAATACTCTTAAGAACGTAGGTTTGTTCGTAAAGAGTGGTAAATAATGATCCTTAGGGTTAAAGGAAATTTTGAAAAGACATGGAATTCATGATAAAATTTATTTGAGAACTTTCAAAATTTTATTTGGAATATGTGGACTTTTGCAAAAATAGAAAAGACCCTGGTTTAGTAGACGAATGCTCATTTGAGTAAAAAAAAGATTTTTTATTATTATTATTTACGTGAGTTATTAGCTCACCGATTTTTATTTTCTTTTTTAAAAAACTTACATGACTTATTCACGTTTTTAAAAAATAAAAATCATGCTTTGATTTATGAAAAATCCTTGATAGCAAGCAATATTTCTATGAGTTGATGAATTCGTAGTATATGTGTAAGTTTGGCAATTTTATAGTGTAGGTACCCGTAAAAATCAGCAAATATTCACATGGAAGGTTATGTGAATTATTCATAGTTTCGTGGAAATCCAATGTCGACTTTAAATAATAAGTTTTTGCTCGGCTTTGCAGGTTTGAAAGAACGAACAAGTTTTGAGGTTTTACGATGTTATCACTAAGTTCGTGAAATCGTAAATAGGTAAGAGTTTAGGATTACCGTTTTTTTTTTTGAATTCGGTGTTCGCATATCTGTAATCCCACGCTTCTGGTTCCAGACAATGGTGACTTCCAGCAGCAGCAGCGATTATGATTATAGTTATTCTTCCAGCTCTTCTAAAGAGGATTCTAAAGTTTCCGCGGCCAAATAACGAGCTACGATGAATCGTACTGAGAAAACAGAGCCTGGCGCGCCTCTCAATAACCGTATAGTTACTTATGCTGAGCTCATGAAGAGAAAAGCCGAGGATGACGAGATGGATGATCGCCGGCGAAGAAGGGACCGAATTCGGCGCATAATACTAGAAGCTGAGGAGAAACTTCGATCTCGAGCTGACGGCGTACCCTCTGATTCTGATGCTTCGGAAGATGAACCCGTGTGGGTGCCACGAGATCGCAAGATTAAGCCGGATCGGCGTACCAGGGAGATTGAGAAAGCTGTCAAAGATGACCTTGAAGCTGAGCGCGAAAAGGAAGAGTACTGGGATTCCAGCAACCTTGATATTCATCCAAACTTCGTCAATGGCCCTGATAGTAATTATGATGAAGAATTTGAAGAGGGCTCTGTAAAAGACGACGATGACGAATCTGATAACTCTGACAAATCTGATGATTCCGACGAATCTAATGATTAATCTTGTTCATGAATCTCCCTGAGATTATTTATTTTCCGTTGAAGTAGATATTTTCTGGTTATTTGAATAGCTTGGCTGTAAAGATGTTTCTTTAGAGATTATTATTTTCTTGAACTGTAATTCCTTGCAGTATCTCTTTTCTGAATCTTCCTCATATCTCCAGTGGATGGACCAATGTCCACGTAGACAATAACTACCCGCGGAATGCAATCACATGAACTGTCTAGGAAACACGTGGCATGCTAGACGATCAATATGTAGTCATAATGTTGACTTCTCCCGAAATGTCAATCCCCAGTATTGTTACTCTTCTCCCATTTTCACGCGTCCGATTCGAGATTTAGGGTTTCAGTAGAAATCGCAACAGACTTGTTTATCCGTTATGGAAGTGCTTTTAGGGTTTTATTTAAACAAATCGACCATCTCGTGCCTTTGTGTATCGTAATAAATTTTGATCATAATCCAACCTCTCATCGCCATGTCCAGAAGATGTGTCTCTTCCAGAAGTGAATCTCGCGTAGAACATGCTGTGGCAGTATCCGTCTCGGTGAGTTACATATCTTTCTTATCCTTGTTCGATCAGGGTGATTGATCATAAGAAAAATTTTGTTGCAGGATAATCAGAAGAATCAGCATTCATCCTGTAGCTTGAGACCCAAACGAACTGTCAAAGCTCCTTCCCGGTACAGGTCGGATCATCCTGATGCCGTAACATCCGTAAGTAATTCCATAACTTCTCGAATGAAGTCCTACCATGCTCAAAGGTCAGTAAAATTAAATACTCCTTCGTTCTACCGCAGGTTGATGTTCGTGTTGTTTTCGATGCAAGAAAGAGGAAAAATGAGAAGTCCGTGATTATAATTGATGATAGCAGCAACCGTGTTGACGAGAACTATACCGATTCCGTGAAGACTGGGGTTAGAGTTCATACCCCTGAGTATCCAACAGCTGGACTCCCATTTAAAGCTCCCATGATCAACAATTGCCCGGATAATGAAGTGGTTGGTGGATTCGTCATTCCCAAGTGTCACACGCCTCTGTAAACCAAAATTTTTAGAAGGTACGGGCATATTGCTACGACCGAAGTATGGAAAGGTTTTCTACCAACCCTCTTGATTACAGTTGCAGGGTTGTTAACGATCATTGAAGAGATGGACCAGATGCATCTGCGAGATGTCAAGAATCATGAACTGTACAAATGGGATGAGATGATTTCCAATTGCGAAACTCTGCAGTTCAACATAGGCTGGCTTCGTCATCGGATCAAGATAATCAAAGTTCACAAGGCAATGGGCCGCCGACGCGATTTCTGCGACCACTGCCATATTGGAGGAGGAGAAGATACTTGCCTTGGAGTCGGCAAGAGTTGAGAAGGCGGTCCAGGACTTGAAAATGAAAACCAAGAATTTCCAGAAGAATCTTGACAGGATTTTCTATAGGGATTATCCTCTGTTGGATGGTTTGTTCTGAATGAGTGTTTGAGAGAAAGATTTTTTATGTAGGTTTGAGATTTTGTTTTGAATAAAGTAGATGATTGAAATATTCTTGTGAGATTCGTAGAATACTTTGAATTTTGAATGAATGAGCATACTGCATATTCTTTTGGAGAAAACATAAATTATATTTAGAAATTTGATACTTTGATGATCGTTCAAGCATAATACGCCTTGAGAAATTTGCCATTGATGATGTTTCCTTCGACTCCTCCATCAACAGCTAAGATTTTGTAATATCCACTAGATACTGCTTTGATAACTACATAAGGCCCTTCCCATTTATGAGAGAACTTGGGGGCGGACATGTTTTGCTAGATATGTTTTGCTGTTTTCAAAACCAAATCTCATACTTAAAATGTTCGAGGTCTTACCGTTTTGTTGTATGCCTTGGAAACTCTCTGTTTGTAGGTTTCCACATATTTTTCTACCTTGGACCTTCTTGAATCAAGTATGTCCAATTCAACAATTCTTGAATTAGATACTTCAGCTTTATCCCATTGCACCCCACCGGCCGTTGCAATTCTTGCAGAAGGAATCTTGATCTCAGCCGGGAGAATGGCATCGGCGCCATAGACGAGAGAGTATGGTGAAGTCCCAATAGAGCTTCTTGGTGCGGTTCGGTAAGCCCACAAAGCCATGGGCAATTCTTCATGCCACATTCGTGGATTGTCATAAACTGTTCGACTGAGAATCCGGATCAAGGTTTTGTTGGTGCTCTCCGCTTGTCCGTTTCCTTGGGGATAGTAGGGTGTGGAGTAAATTTGTTTGACTCCATATTCCTAGAGCAACTCTGCAACATGTTTGTTGGCAAAAGGAGTTCCATTATCCGTGATGATATTTTTAGGAACACCGAATCTGCATGTGATGTACTCTTTGATGAAAGCTGCAATTGTGATTCCAGTGGTGCTTCTAAGAGGAATGGCCTCGACCCATTTGGTGAAGTATTCCGTTGATGTGATGATGTATTCATGTTGCTTCGAAGATGTTGGATTGATTTTTCCGATGATATCCAAATTCCCACCGTGTAAGGGTCATGGACTGCTCACGAATGTAATAGGAGACAAGGAGTGTGAATGAGGTTACCATGAACTTGGCATTGATAACATCTCCGAACATAGGCAGACGCGTCATCTTCCATGGTTGGCCAATAATATTTTTCATGGATTTGGAGAAACAATTTCTTCTTCCCTTGATGTTCACCTTCATGCATTTCTTTCAAGATTGTAGGAATTTCATGTTCATCCAAGCACCTCAGTAGACTCCCAACTAAGCTTTTGCGATACAAAATCCCTCCCAAGTAGACGAAACGTTTGGCTCTATTGATGAGTTTGACCGCATAACGGAAGATCGTTGTCACGAAGATATTTTACGTAAGGTTCCAGTCCCCAGCGTGGTGAGTTGTTGGAACTTCCAAGTGATGAGGTGGTGTCTGACAATTGGGACAGTTACCTTGCAACTTTCTCGACTGAGTCTCCTTGGAGGGCCAATAGTACCCGAGTCTTTGAAGTCTTCTGTAAAGTGTGATCACCAGGGTTTTCCCACATACTTCCTCATGTATGCGTTTGAGTTTCTCGTTTGCTTCTTCATCTCCAAGGCATCGTGATAAGGATCCGTCTGGATTGCGATAATACAATGCTCCATGCAGTAGAAAAAAGTCCTTCAATTCCTTGAGACTGATTTTCCCGTCTGTAAGAGAACTGCTCAACTCGTGAATGATGGGTGCCCGCCAATCGTTCGTTTGGGGATCTTCAACTTGAGTAAGCCAAGTAGATGATACAGAACGTCTCTGTACCTGATGTGATTTTCAATTGAGTTGTAGTAATAGGTTCGTTGAGACTTGTGAAAGCAGATTTTTAGACTTAATTTTTAAAGCAAACATATAACAAACTCAAAATACAAAATGTTGTGAAAATTATGGAGAGGATGGAGCTTGGATTTCACCATTCATCAATACTTATGTGGTTTTAAATTAATTTATATCATGCAATTTAAACAATTGATTTGATTCTAAAGTATTGTCAAAATCAGATTTCCAAAATATCAAATGTTAGTCGCAAGCATAACGCATCAAGAGTCTAAAACTAAGCATGCATCATCAAGAGAAAACACATTTGATTAATAAAAATCATTTAATTCATTTTTTTTATCAATGCAATTAATCATATAAAAATATTTCATAAATTAATAAAGTAAATATTACCACATAATTCTTGAAAGAATGGCTTCCTCCGTCGCCCCAGAGGATGGGTTTAGCTCATCATGTTGGAAACACGCTCAAAAGTTGATTTCATTGCTCAAAGGATATACAAATGATGAAAAATGGGAGAAATAATTAAAAACGGGTGTTTGCAATGTTTATAATTGTTGCAAAACACTGTTACAGAGAACGATAATGATGAATCAAGTTATCGTTGTCGTAGCTCTGCGACCCACGCTTGGAAGTCGTTTCTCTTCAGAAGCATGAACGACTGTCCCCTGTGCGTCTTATGTTCTTCGTGTTCTTCCCATGCGGCAGTAGAAAAGTTTTCTCTGCAAGTCGATTCTCGCCTCTTTTCTCGTCCCAACTCTGCGTCCCACCTTCTGTGACTCCCAGGGTTTATTTATAATCAAACCGCCCCGAAATATCACATCGTAATTGCATATAATCTTCCCATGACTCGGCAATGAAGAAAGAATATTTTCTCCTCTTTTTATCTCCTCCACGAGTTTTGTTGGTATTGATTTACGTATAAAATCCTTTTATAACTTATTCACACTCCTATTTGCAAGCCGCACGCACTGTGCATGTCACTGATCGAGTCAACATCTTTCCAAACACACGCCAACCATACTCCCCTATTAATCTTCCTTTCTGTTTTACGAGAATAGTTCCTTTTTCTATCCCACGTAACAACCCTGTTACGTCTTAACATGCTGTTTCCAATCCATATCCACGTAAATATCTCATACAATAACTCCCATAAACCCGAGAATACTTCACATTCTCTGTTTTCTCAAATCAACGAAAATATCCCCCTTTTCGAATTTATGACTCATACCTACCCTGTTTAGATAAAACAGGTCAACCCAATCTTAATCAGCGAAGAAATCAACTAAAATCTCTTCCAAATCATCTCCAACAAATTATGCAGTTGACAAATTATTTTCCCGCCAAAATCTGGTTCAAACGGAGAAGATGACCTCCCCCTATCCTGTACAGGTGTGCGAATAGCATGTGGATGTCTTGGGGTGCCAATAGAAGCTAGTGGGCCCCTTAGTCAGTGGAGTGCCCCATAGTAATAGGTTACCCCATATCCAAAACCGCGAGTCCGAATATCATGTGTCCTCCGGGTGCTTTAGCAACTTTTCGAGCCGGATTTTCCAAAAATGTTTATTGCCCAAAAATACCTACAAAGACACAAAAAACCATAATTAGTACAAAATCGAGTACCAACAATACAGAAAATTGAGGACAATTTAGACACAAAAATGTGTCAATCAGTACCATGATGGATTTATCTGACCCTTCAAACTGTAGTTTGGATGCTAGAATCGCTAGACAATCAAAGCATGTCTATTATTGGTGCGTCCAAAGATGAATGATAGTTGCATCGAAAAATGAGCTAATAACTCACAGCCTCAGCTCAATGGGCGAGTGTTACTTCTTTGAGAGAGTACACACAATTCATTTGATTGACCAAAGAACTTTGAGTCTCCTCTCGATTTCCAGTGCTTCGCTCTTTCGCTTTCTTGGCCAAAGACAAATTTCTAGGAGAAAAGCTTCATATTCCGCTGAATTGTTGGTGCAAAGGGAAATCCAGCTTAAATGAATGTGAGAAGACTTCACCGTATGGAGAAACTAGCACAATGCCCGCTCCACTCGATTTCATTGCTCGAGTAACGGATCCATCAAAATATAATAGCCATGTTTCTTCTTGAATGATTGAGATTTCTGAAAACTCACCGGGTACTTCTTCATGAAACATGGTGATATCTTCTCCAGGGAAAGCAACAAGTAAGTCTGCAACTGCTTGTCCTTTGATTGCTTTTGGAGGGACACACGCTATGCGAACTCTGACATTTGAAGTAGCCATTTTGCTGGTCTTCCAATCAAAGTAGGCTTTGACAGTAAGAACTTTATGGGATCAGCTTTGGCCACCAACATAACTCTGTTTTATAGAAGATAATGCCTGAATCTCCGAATTGCGTGGACTAATGCTAGGCATGCTCTCTCAGTCTTTGGGTACTGGAGTTGGGCATCCCTCATTATACGACCGAAGTAATAGATCGGGCATTCGATGCCTTCTTCGTCTTCCTGAGCGAGGAGGGCTCCAATAGCAACATCAGTGGAGGCTGTGTAAATTATTAATGGTCGTGCTTGCACAGAGGACTTCATGACAGCAGGTGATAGTAATATCTGTTATATTTTCTGGAACGCCTCTTGTTGAACGGTCGTCCACGTAAAACTTGCTCCCTTCTTCAGCAGAGGAGTGAATGAAGCAATGAGTTGAGCCAGTCCAGGGATGAAATGTCGAATGTAGTTTACCTTTCCCATGAAACTCTGGAGTTCCTTCACAGTTCGTGGAGGAGGCATGGTAGTGATAGCTTTCATTTTGTCTGGATCGACCTTGATTTCTTCTGCGGTGACTAATAATCCAAGAAACTTTCCAGAAGAAACACCGAAAGCACATTTCAGAGGATTTCATCTTTAGTTTGTATTCTCTGCACCTCTCGAAGACTTGTCTCAGAATGTCCAGGTGGGATGCTCGAGTCTTTGATTTCACCACCACGTCATCGACGTAGTCTTCCACTTGCTTGTGCATCATGTCATGGAATATTGTAGTCATGGCTCGCTGATACGTGGCTCCTGCGTTCTTCAAGCCGAAAGGCATTACCGTGTAGTGGAAGTTTCTAATGGGAGTTCGGAACGCAGTCTTGTTAGAGTCATGTTCATACATCTTGATTTGGTTGTATCCGCTGTAACTGTTCATGAACGAAAACATGTCATGACCGCTGGTTGCATCAACGAGCATATCAATGTCGGGTAAAGGAAAATCATCCTTCGGGCAACATTTATTCAGGTTCCTGAAATATACATAACATCGGATTTGACCATTCTTCTTCTTTACTGGGACAACGTTCGCCAGCCATGTTGGATGTTGAATGGGTTTGATGAATCTTGCTATTAGTAGTTTCTGGATATCCACCTTGATTTTCTCCTCAACTTCGTGTCTGAATTGCCTGGGCGGTTGCTTGACAGGTTTGGAACCGGGAGTGATATGGAGATGATGAGTGACCAATTTATCATCTAGGTCGGGCATCTCTTCATACGTCTAGGCAAAGATATCTTGATACTCTTCAACAGGATGATCAATCCTTCTCGTTCTTCGGATGAGAGAGTAGAACTGATTAAAATCGGCCTTGGGTTTTCATCTGTTCCAATGTTGATAGTCTCAAGGTCGCCAGTTGTGGAATCTGTGTCATCTTGTAGCTGCCGTGGTGCATCTCGAACTTCTTCATCGGGTGATTGCTCATTCTGGCACAATTCTTTCTAAAGGGGAGACTTTTCATCGACCTCCCTATTAATTGCTAATCTTTCCGACGGAGATAAATGACTCTCCCTCAAAGATCATAATCAGTAATAAAATTGGACTTTTTGTGAGTCGTACCTTGACCTTGACGACGTTTGAGTGGCGTGGTGGACGATTTGACGGTTTTAACACCCGCTGATGACGGTGTGTCAGTGTTATCAATTGATTTCCAATTCGGGAGTGGAACACTGCAGATCTTGTTTGGAGGTTCGGGGATGCATTTTGGAGGTTCTAGGAACTCAGCATCATAAACCAGAGCATAAGGAGACACCGAAGTCGGGATGCGGACAATCTTGTTATTGAAAAAAGTTTTCATGCATTGATGGTACGTTGAAGGAACAACCTTATTGTCATGAAGCCATGGTCTCCCAAGTATCATGTGATAATCCGGGTCTTTCTCAATCACATGAAACTTGACAGTGGATTGAATCGGTCCTACTTTCAGATCCACATAAACATTTTCGTACGTGTGACTCTGGCTCCCTTCGAAACCCGTCATCAATATGGGATGATGAATGATCTTTCTTTGCGGAACTTTGGAATCTTTGAGAGTCTTCATAGTGACCAAATTGGTAGAAGTGCCTCATCGATAAGAACTCTCCGAATTCGAATCCTTAATAAAAGCAAGCATTTAACAGTGGCTCGATTATGTCCTTCATCCGCCATTCGGTCTTCCTCAATAAAGCTGATGTTGTTGATTGAAAGTTCAGATACCATGGATACTTGTTCAACCACCTGGGATGACGGAATGTCAGATGATATTTTGTTGACTGCGGCAAACGTGTTCGTACGCTGATGCCTAGAGAATTGTAGAAGTTCACATACATTCTTAATCAAACCTGTGACTTCCTGATCCACCGACTTTTCATAAGTGGTGAAGCTGTTGATTCAGGGATGATCACCGGTTAAGGGGTCAGCTACCAGTGTTGGAACTTCCTGAGCATGAGCACCTCCCAAGTCAGATGTCAGTCTGATGAGGAAGTTTAATATGTTATTCATCGTCTCTTTCATCAGGTCCATGTTCCTTGTATGAACCTCCTGTACTCGTGCCAACTCGATCAAAGTCGGGATTTCTGCATTGACCGTTCCATTTAGTGGAGCGCTGGAAGAAGGAACATTTCCATTTGAAAGATTCTGACAGGAATTCGAAGTTGTTGAGTTAGACCTAAGACCAACCATTTTGTGAAAATGAGAGATTGCAACCGAGAGATTAATCTCCCACTTTGGTCATCAATCTGTGGATGGGGAAAAACGGTTCGCTGGTTTTTTAGGAAAGTGAAGAGTTGAGCGTGTCGTCGAGACTCCTCGACCGAGCAAACTGCTTAACCTCACACAGATGCACTGCAAAGGGAATGCTTAGATTCGAGAGATCAATCTGTAGGACTCCGTCCTAAACCAAGTCAATGGCCATTCGGTCGCAAAGAGGGAGATAGGTTGATCTGTAGGAGGGAAGCTGAGAATTGTGTGGGATCAATGATGATCAAGGATTGTGGATGTGTTGAAGGTTTCTGCAATAATTGGTGAACCGTGGAGTTCGAATAAGTTCTGATGGATTGATGAATTCTTGAGAGTAGTTACTCGAGAAATTCTGGATGATTGCCGATAGCTAGTGATCATTCGTTGTCCTCAATCATGGATTCAGAGACTTATTTATATTGTCAGAGTTGTGAACACCTTGATCCCTGTAAGTGTGACGGTTTCATGAGTGGAAGAGTGGGCAAGTGGAAGATCGTGGTAAAGTCAGTTCCATGTCGTGTGGAGACTTGACGGATCGTGCACCCAATACTTTGCTAACTCGTTCAACCGTTTACACAACTTACGCACATTTCTCGTCGTGGATGAAATCCACGTGCTGTAGGCCGCCAGACCAAAACCCTAGTTGTTATCCCCAAATTTGACGTGATTGATGTCCCACGAATCGTGGAGTCGGCATGACAGACGTGTATTTAGTTTGTCAGTTGTTGATTGATTAGACAATGAGTCTAGGTTTTGTTGAATCGAGCATGTTTGACAAATGCTCAGCGATCCATGAATATTAATGTTGCTCGTCAGAGCAAATATTGTAAATTCAACGAGTTATTGAATATTGATGAGTTACTGAATATATGTGGATTATTCGAGCAACTAAGCAAGTATTGCTCGATTTGACGAAATACTGATAAATTACTGAATATTGATAGTTGGATCAATATTCGAGCAACTGAGCAAGTATTGCTCAATCCGACGAATTACTAAATATCTAGAATTTGACGAGCAACTAAGCAAGTATTGCTCAATTCGACAAAATACTGAATATTGATAATTTGACGTGCAATTGAGCAAGTATTGCTCAATTCGACAAATTATCGATAAATTACCAATATTGATAACGGATCAATATTTGAGCAACTCGAGCAAGTGTTGCTCAATTCGACGAAATATTTATTGGTAATGTGACCTAATAAAATATTAAAATATTGGTAGATTACCAAATATTATATGATTAATTCATATGCTGGTTGCTGAATCAATATAAATTCATTAGTGTTTGAATCTTGCTCAGAATGATGATTCGTCGAACATTTATTCAAAACCCTAATTTCATATCATAGTTGATGAATCGCTGAAAATAAGTCATGAGTGATAGAGAGACCGACCACATAGGATGATGCGTCCACGTGGTGCCTAGTGCTCGAGTGAGCATGCACCAGGGTTCCGAGTTGAACAGTTGGTGATAGAATGGTGATTAAATGTCGGTTTCATCATTTATTGAAATATTGCTGGGTTCAACATTAGGTGATAAAACCTAGGTATGAAATATGGGGACCGACCAAGAGAGCATGAGACCGGCTCTTGGTAGTCACGCGACCGGTTGTTGGTCGTTTGAGCAATCTCCAGGTTGGTTGAAGAGAGTTTGCGCCAATATGAGCAATTGAGCAAATTAGGTCAGAATTATGAAAACGCGTAGGACCGGCTTTGTGCAAGCCCTAGGAATGACTCTGGTCGGTCATGAAGGCATGCACATGTTGTCGTGGTATCCGTGTCTCCGTACCGAGAGTTTCAGTATTTTCTGATGTGCATTCGAGCAACATTATGAATTTTCAGAAGAGTTTCATCTTGACTGAAATTCTTGACTTTTGTTGGAATGAGCATGTATGCTCAATTGATCAATATTTTGTAAATATTAAAATAAGAGAATTTTAATATTTAAGATTTCCGTGAGAGGCTAGTCGGTCGTGTGACCTGTTGGCTTTTGGTTTTTCATGATTTGAGCAAAATTTGAGAAGTTATGACGAAGTCATGATTTTGCTCAAACCAAGGAGTTTCATGAATTTAGGAAAATAATAATTATAAAAGACTAGGGATTGCAAGGTGTGGGACCAGCCACGTCTAGGGCATGGCCGACCGGCTATGTTGCTCGGTCCCGCACACCTTTCCCTAATTTTATATTTTTTTTTTTCATGAATCTATGAAGTTATGTAGAATCCATGAGTTTTTGTTGAAACGGAGGAGTTTCATGAGTTTAGGGAATTATAAAAGCTAGGGATTGTGAGGTGTGGGACCGGCCACGGCTTAGGCATGGCCGGATGGCTAGGTTGCTCGGTCCCGCATATCTTTCCCTATTTTATAATATTATTTCATGAATCCATGAAGTTATGGGGAATTCATGAGTTTTGCACAAACAAGGAAAGTTGCTAAATTGAATGAGTTTTTCATGAGTTCATGAAAATAACAAAATAGGGCAAAATAATGGAAGAGGCATGGGACCGGCCACGGCTAGGGCATGGCCAGCCGGACGGTGGGCCCGGCCCCTGGGCGCCTCTTATTATATTATTATTATTTATTGTTTTCTCCTATTTTGCGTAGGATTCCTCATCTGTCCATATTATTGGATGCTCGTTTGTGCATCCGGGTGCTCAGTCGTGCATCATTATCGAGTACACTTACACCATTTTTGTGGGGCTTACTCAGTGATGATCCAGATGCCCGTTGGTTGGGTATTTATTGCTAATTCATCAAATTCATTGTAGAATAGTTCATGAAACGGAACAATAAAATGAGTAGTCATTTATTATCAATTCATAGGATCAGCTGTGGATTCGACCATGAACTTAGAATAATAAAGCATGCATTACCATTCCATGAGATCGTGGATTCGACCATAGAATCGGAGTAATAAAATTATCAATTTACTATTCCATGAGATTAGCAGTGAATTCGATCATGAAATTGGAACAATGAGATAATATGGTAGTTTATTGCCATTATGTGAGATCAAGTCGTAGATTCGATCATGGAATCAGAACAATTGTTATTGCCATTCCATGGGATCAGGCCGTGGATTCTACCATGGAATTAGAACAACTATTATTTCCATTCCATGGGATCAGGCCGTGGATTCGACCATGGAATAAGAGCAATTGTTATTGCCATTCCATGGGATCAGGCCGTGGATTCGACCATGAAATAGGAGCAATAATAGATCATTCTGGGAATTCAGTGGTGAATGTGACGACAATTAATCTATTACGTAAAAGATATTAGCCAGCTTAAAGCATCACATCCATTCTCAATGGTGCATAGTCGTGGAATCACGGTGTTGTTTACGACCTGAAGGCGTTATCGTTTCAATCTGAGAACCGCCTGAATATATGCACGGTGTCTCCACATAGTCGTGGAACGGAGTGTCACCGACGTCCCGAAGGCGTCCGCCGCCCCCAACTATTCTTCTATGTGGAGGGGGTCTCTCTCCCGCAAATGTGAACAAAGAGTGTCACCGACGTCCTGAAGGTGTTAAGCTCTCAATATACGGAGAACAGCCAAATTATGTTATTCTGCATAAAGGGCATGATGAAATGCTAGGGATCGAATCGCTCAGCTAGTGCGGATTTTCGAAAACATATTCATCATGGCTTCGTAAAATATGAATCGTTGCATGCCTGAAAGCCGTGTCGAAACATGCCTCATGATTTTACGATTTTTCCCTTGATTGAAAATCCACCATCAACAAACCCATACAAAGATTTAACCAGTTGTTGATGGTGGTTTTTAAACGAAGGGTAAAGTCGTAAAACCCCAAATAACCTAATGTCACCCGTGACACATTTATTAGGACATTTAATGCATGTAGTCAGTAATTAATAGGGGGTATTTTTTCAAATTAGGGTTACAACGAACGAAACCCTAACTCACCTCCGTGCCGATGGCAAATCATGCCATCCACACCTATCCCAAGCTAGTCGCGCCATGCCAAATGCACTCTGCCTTGGCCCTAGCTACGTTAATCACACCAAATGCGCCAAAGCATGCCAACCATGCTAGCCGCACCTCCGTGCCGATGGAAAATCATGCCAGCCACACCTAGCCCAAGCTAGCCGCGCCATGTCAAATGCACTCTGCCTTGGCCCTAGCTACGCTAATCACACCAAATGCGCCAAAGCATGCCAACCATGCTAGCCGTACCTCCGTGCCGATGGCAAATCATGCCAACCACACCTAGCCCAAGCTAGCCACACCTCTATGCCAATGGAAAAGCATGCCAGCCATACCAAACGCGCCGAAGCATGCCAACCATGCTAGCCGCACCTCCGTGCCGATGGCAAATCATGCCGCCCACACCTAGCCCAAGCTAGCCGCACCTCTCGTGCCAATGGCAAATCATGCCAGCCACACCAAACGCGCCAAAGCATGCCAACCATGCTAGCCGCACCTCCGTGCCAATGGCAAATCATGCCAGCCACACTTAGCCCGAGCTAGCCGTGCCATGCCAAATGCACTCTGCCTTGGCCCTAGCTACACTAATCACGCCACGCCAAGCCAAACACCCTTACAGCCGCGCCATGCCAAAGTAGCGCCCACACCTAGGCTTGCAAACCATGCAACCTAGGCCAATTTGGCCACGCATGCCATTGGCACATGCCAACACGCTAGCTGGTAGCTTTCCTACCAAGGCGCGACCCAAGTTGGCCACGCATGCCATTGGCACATGCCAACACGCTCGCTGGTAGCTTTTTCTACCAAGGCGCGACCCAAATTGGCCACGCACGCCATTGGCACATGCCAACACGCTCGCTGGTAGCTTTTTCTACCAAGGTGCGACCCAAATTGGCCACGCACGCCATTGGCACATGCCAACACGCTCGCTGGTAGCTTTCCTACCAAGGCGCGACCCAAGTTGGCCACGCATGCCATTGGCACATGCCAACACGCTCGCCGGTAGCTTTCACCCAAGGCGCGACCCAAGTTGGCCACGCATGCCATTGGCACATGCCAACACGCTACGCCGGTAGCTTTTTCTACCAAGGCGCGACCCAAATTGGCCACGCATGCCATTGGCACATGCCAACACGCTTGCTGGTAGCTTTTTCTACCAAGGCGCGACCCAAATTGGCCACGCACGCCATTGGCACATGCCAACACGCTCGCTGGTAGCTTTTTCTACCAAGGAGCGACCCAAATTGGCCACGCATGCCATTGGAACATGCCAACACGCTCGCCGGTAGCTTTTTCTACTGTGGCGCGGCCCAAACCGGCCACGCATGCCATTGGCACATGCCAACACGCTCGCTGGTAGCTTTTTCTACCAAGGCGCGACCCAAATTGGCCACGCATGCCATTGGCACATGCCAACACGCTCGCTGGTAGCTTTTTCTACCAAGGCGCGTGATGCGTGTCGTAGGTGCAATCAAATTAATTAATATTTCCACTCAATTAAAAATAATATATTGGAAGTCAAGTTCGTTCCCACGAGGAGCAAGAGATTCTAGTTGTAAAAATTGTCACAAAAGGGGGGATGTGTAAAACAAAAGAAAATAAACAAAACAATTAAAAGATAAAGTTGAAAGCAATAATAGAGACAAGATCAAGGAATCATTCTTCGTTGCAAAACAATGAATCAAGTTATGTTGTTTTCTACTTGTTATTAGTCACAGATTATCACCAACCGTAGGTAAAGCCGCTAGATCAGTGCTAAACCCCTAAATCCCTCGTATCACCGGACACGGAAGTTCTCGACTACCGGATTCTATTTACCAAACCACCTAGTAGTAGATCACTCTAGATGTAATTTAAATAAACGCATTAAGATTTATGAACTTATTAGGTCAATATTAGTAGTTAGACTCTTAGATCAAGGTCTACTTGCTAACGTTGTTTTCACACACAATTGCTCCACGGAATCCCTCCGCAAGGTCTCGTGTTTGGTACTTATGTAAAGAGTCAAGAAACGATTACTTATCCCCTAACTTTCACTAGCTTTAGATCAAATTAACAAATCAATTTAGCGTGCACTCTAAACAACCTATCAATCAATCATGAATGAATAAACATTCCTATTAGTAAAAACAAACGATAATCATGTGAAAAATCTCAAGATAGAATTGAAACAAAACTCAAATCATATATTAAGAACTAGGAATTCATCCTCAATCAATAAGAAAATTAGCTACTCATGTTTTTGAAATTCACACAAAATAATAATTAAAAGGAGAATTTTCAAGTTCACTAAAATAATTAAAAAGAAGAATTTTCAAAAGCTAGCAAAAACACAAGTGTTGTGTGTGTAAAGAGGTGTGTAAAAAGATGTGTGTAGAAGATATAGAGAACTTCTCTATTTATAGGCTTCAATATTCTCCAAATCTTCCAAGGAATAGAATCCTTTTCCTTTAGCAATTCAATTTCCAAATCCAAGCTTTTCTCAACTCTTCCATCTTCTCTTTCCAAATTTGAGCTCAATTCTCCATCCAATTCCTAGTTCAAGTCTTCACACCCATGAGAGAAGTCCATAGAAAATTCTGGAATTTTGGTCGCCGGAAATCTGGAATTATGGCCGGAATCGTCGCCGCCGGTCACCTGAGTTCTTCACCGTCAACGGTATATTCGACGGAATATTCCGTCAGTCCACCGTTAGGACTAACGGTCAAAATGGTCAATCCGTCAGTCAAAGAGTCAAAGGGAGAAAGAGTCACCGAGTCGGCTCCCTAAGTCGTGTCACTTCGTCTTACTCGGCCGAGCCGGGATCCGCTGGATCGGACATCGCCGAGTTGACTCGCCGGTGCAGAAAACCGGCCGAGTCTCGGCTGTTTACAGGGCTTTCCCGGCCAAGTTCAGGCCTCTCTTTAGTGTCTTCTCCTGTGACATTCCTAGCATACATCTAATCCATTCCCAGCTATTCATTGCAATCATTCATACACAGCTCCATTTTATAACACCCTTCAGCTCTGCTTCATAATCTTCCCTGCAATGCCATACACATCCTGCAGGTTAGCTTCATGTCGTTCCCTGAACTCGTGCAACACCCCTAGTTCAGCTCCATTATGCTCATTACCTTCCATCGATCCCTGCTATCATTCATCCCATCACCAGCTTCACTGGCAACTGCCATCGGCTCAATCTTCTCAGCACTGCACCACCAGTTCTCTCTCAAAACTTTTACCACCACCTTATCTCGACCTCATCTGTTCACAAATTCATCCCATTTCCAGCAAACCCATCTCTGATTCTTCACTATCTCGAGATTCAACCACAACGATTCCCAGATCCCTTTCTTCTTCTGGATTCAACAGCAGCACCAAATCGCCTCTCCCTGTGTTGAATAGCAACAATCCATTTCAATCTGAATCTCAATCTCCTTCTTTATCTGCTTCACAGCTTCACTGCAAATCCAATTCCTATCTCTTCTAAGCTCAAATTGATACAGCCCATCACAAACCCATCCTCCACAGATCGAACCCATCTTCGATTTCTTATCTCTTCCTCAAAAATTCAACAACACCTAAATCACTTGACCCATTTCTTCATCTTAATTCTCGATCCCACAAAGAACATCTCACTTCTTCACAGATCGAACATCATCGTCTCCATTTTCTCTGTACTTCTTCTCTGTCACAGACGTGACATCAAACCCTAATTTCTACTTCTGAACTTCAAGAACACCATTAATGGCAACAATTCTCGTGAGTTCCTTCTTCTCTTGATTTTCAAAGAAACCCTCACCCATCTTTCAAATTAAACGCCAGCCTTCCTTCTCTCGCCTCGGTTCCTTCAAACCGTTTCTCCATTTCTATGAATTTCTCATCTCTCGATCGATCTCACTCTCTCGGTTTCGGACACAGGCCGTTGTCTGGTTTTGTTTCTCAATGATGATTGAGTGAATGAGAGAAAGAAACTCTCAATTTTAGGGTTGTATAGTAGGTTTGGATTTATCCACCCAACCGTATAAGAAGCTAGCAAGTCCCCTTAACCTCATTTGGTTTGTGTTTAATACTCCTCCAAAAGAGTCGTCCCTTAACCTCGGTTGATCCGTATTTAGTATTCTTTCAAATTGGGTTGCCCCTTAACCTTGGCTAGGCTCCAGATAGTGTTCGCCCCTGAAATGACAACTTTTTTCCCTTTTTGCTCAAATTGGGTGATTTCTTCTTCTTTTCCTCCGTGCGACTCCAAAGTAGCTAAAAAACTCAAAACAAGCGTAAAATACATAATTTACAAGAAAAATAGCAAAGAAAGCATAAACAATAGATAGTAAATAGGATGTATTCTACACCCTATCAAATTCCCCTACACTTAGACTTTGCTAGTCCTCGAGCAAATCAAACTAAAAACTCACAACTTCAAAGTGTTCAAGCGTCCCAAGCATCCAAAAAGTTATGAGGACATAGAATTTCTGCATGCTAGTAATAAGAAGTTAGAAATACTAAAGAACATATTCTCGTTCTTAAATGTTGAGTGAGAAATAACCACACCATAATGAGAGAACGCGTGTTTGAGAAACGATCAATAAGCATTTCGCCTCGACTTATGCCTCACCAAAAAGGATTTTATGATAATTGCACTCAAAAAGACGGCTTTTTATGGTTCTCACATGTGTGCAGGTAGGAATAAAGATAGAAATCCTGCAACACGTTGAATGGTGGGAAGGACAACTTCCGAAATATATTTAAAAACCCACATCTTTTAATATTTTGAAAAACCATTTTTCTAACGATCTCTAAGAAAGGAAATCAACCACTATCGAGGATGAGATTACTTACTCACCTTCACATCCGATCGCCAATTATGATAACACCACTCTCACGGCATCCAATAGAAACGTCTTCCGCTCCTCGTTTTGATCTTCTTGGTCTTCGTCTTCGTCTTCGGTTTCAACTATTGGTGATAAACTCTCGAATTTCATAAACCCTTGACAATTTGTAACCTTTACCTTAAATCCTTGTCACTTGAAACTTCCTTATATATTTTCCTTCCCCACGGCTTATTAAATAAAACAAATATTTCTCTTGTTTATTTTTTTATTTTCTTTTTTTCAATTTTTTTTTTTTTTTTTTTTTTTTGAAACAAGAGAAATATAACAAAGTGAAAATAAACAAACCGTGGCCGTGGGAGAAGTATTTTACCGCTTGATTCTTCACAACTTGTATTGTCTCGAAATCATAAACTTCAACAATTCTCACCTTTTGGTTTTCTTCGCTCTTGTGAATAAGTCTTTATACTTGAATATAGAATTACCTCATTGTATTGTAAGTCCTCAACATATATGTAAAAATCTGCCCTTTGTATGTTGCTTTACTTAAATTTGAAATTTGCTCTTTTTCTCGTTCCGTTGCTTGTAAACCTTGAACTTTTCCAACTTTCCTTGTAGATTTTGGTGTCGCTCCTTGTTGATGATGATGGTGTTTCTATGGATCCGTTGTTGTCGAGAGAGAGAATGGTGCTAACTGCAAATCGAACTACAAGAAGGAAGCTTTCATCTATAGACGTCACCCTCATGATTGACAAAATTAGCATTCAAGAGATCAAAGAGTAGTGCTTCTATTGGTGGGAGGTTGGGTAGCTCACCATTCTAACCGTAATTAACGTACGGTGACACACACTCAAAAGAAGCTCTTTAGTAGATGGAAAAATTTCTGGTCGGTGCCTCACATGATATGAATATGGGTAGTCTCCACTAATGATTGATCAAAGAACTCTAATAATGCATTTCTCCCCGCACCAAATTCGCATCACCGCATGATTAAATCCATTATTTAACACTCTAACAAACAAGAAATCCGAATGTAGTTCTCTAACATTTCCAAGTTCAATTATGTCGGTCAAAATTTCTATGTAAACATACCTAGAAATATGTTGGGAACTCTAAAATCTCTAAAAAGTTGAAGTTTTAGGTAAAACTTTTTTTTTTTTTTTTCAAACTTTTTTTAATTTTTTTGTAAAATTTTTTTAATTTTTTTTTTTAAATACATGCTTAACCACTCCCCCACACTTAAACCTTACATTGTCCTCAATGTAATTGAATCCTCCTAGTAAAGTCAAGGTGGGAAATTTTAACATGTTATGGAACAAGAAAAAGAAATAACAAAAAGCAAAAGGATAAGAAATACAAAACCTATGGGTTGCCTCCCATTAAGCGCTTGTTTTAAAGTCGACGGCCCGACTTAGCTCTTGCGGCACATTACTCATCCAGAGGGAGTGCATCTTGAAATGAAAGTTCATCAAAATTCACATAAGCGATGTTCTCATAGTATGGCTTCAATCTATGGCCGTTGACTTTGGAAACCGAATTGTCTCTAAGACTAGTAATTTCAACTGCACCATGAGGAAAAACATTAGTAACAACATATGGTCCAATCCAACGGGACCTTAACTTTCCAGGAAATAGTTTAAGGCGAGAATGATATAAAAGGACTTTTTGTCCCACGATGAAGCTTTTACGAGAAATCATCTTGTCATGAAAAAGCTTGGTCTTTTCCTTGTAAATCCGGGCACTCTCGTAAGCATCATTACGTATCTCCTCTAGCTCATTTAGTTGTAACTTCCTTTGTTTCCCCGCTTCATCATACTCCATGTTGAATTTCTTTATCGCCCAATAAGCCTTATGTTCAAGTTCAACCGGAAGATGACAAGCCTTGCCATAAACTAACCGATATGGAGACATACCAATCGGTGTCTTATACGCCGTTCTATACGCCCAAAGTGCATCATTGAGCTTAAAGCTCCAATCTTTCCTTGTGGTATTCACCGTTTTCTCAAGAATGGACTTGATCTCACGATTTGAAATTTCCGCTTGTCCACTAGTTTGTGGATGGTAAGGCGTACCAATTTTGTGTGTTATGTTGTACTTCTTGAGGAGAGCGTGGAAAGCCTTCTTGAAATGTGAGCCTCCATCGCTTATCACCACTCTTGGTGTACCATGCCTATTGAATATATTTTCCCTTACAAAATCACAAACAACTTGAGAGTCATTAGTTTTGGTGGCTCTAGCTTCCACCCATTTAGAAACATAATCTACGGCAAGAAGTATATAAAAGTTTCCATTCGAATTGACAAAAGGGCCCATAAAATCAATACCCCACACATCAAAAATCTCAACGGCGAGAATTGGTGTGAGTGGCATTTGATTTCGAGCACCTAGATTGCCCGTTCGTTGACATCTATCACATGATTTACAAAAGGCATATGAATCTTCAAACAAGGTGGGCCAATAAAATCCACTCTCGAGAACTTTGAGAGCGGTACGTTTAGAACCAAAGTGGCCACCACAAGCAAAAGTGTGGCAAAAGGAGAGGATGGATTGAAATTCGGAATTAGGCACGTACCTTCGCATTATTTGATCAATGCCATATTTCCATAAGTATGGTTCATCCCACACATATTGCTTAGCTACCTTCTTAAGTTTCATCTTTTGGAAATTAGACATTGTACTAGGTACTTTCCTTGTCACCAAGTAATTCACTATATCCGCATACCAAGGTGTTGATTCTTCCATGGAGAAAAGTTGTTCATCCGGAAAGCGGTCATGTAATGGAAGTTCCTCTTGAGACATAACAAGTCTATTAAGATGATCCGCAACGGTATTCTCCACACCTCTCTTGTCCCGAATTTCTATGTCGAACTCTTGTAACAATAGGATCCACCGGATTAATCTTGGCTTAGCTTCTTTCTTCTTTATTAAGTGTCTTAGTGCGGCATGATCGGAATACACAATAACCTTTGTACCCACCAAGTATGATCGAAATTTTTCCAACGCAAAAACTATAGCCAATAACTCCTTTTCCGTGGTAGAATAATTGATTTGTGCATCATTAAGGGTCCTAGATGCATAATAGATAACATGGGACAACTTGTCCACTCTTTGACCCAAAACGGCTCAAATCGGATAATCACTAGCATCACACATTAATTCAAATGGAAGATTCCAATCCGGTGATTTGATAATTGGCGCACTTGTCAACATTTCCTTCAATTTGTCAAAAGCATCCTTGCATTCCTTGTTGAAGTCAAAAGGTACCTCCTTTTGTAATAACTTGCACATCGGCATGGAGATTTTGGAGAAATCCTTGATAAACCGCCTATAGAAACCTTCATGACCAAGAAAAGAACGGATCTCCCTCACCGAAGTGGGATATTGTAAGTTTCTTATTAAATCTATATTTGACTTGTCCACTTCGAGCCCTCGAGAGGACACAATGTGACCAAGTACTATGCCGTGGTTTACCATAAAGTGACATTTATCCCAATTAAGGACAAGGTTTGTGTCTATGCATCGTTTAAGAACTAGTTCAAGGTTGTTTAAACAACCATCAAAAGAATTGCCATAAACACTAAAGTCATCCATAAATACCTCGATGATGCGCTCCACATAATCCGAGAATATACTCACCATGCATCTTTGAAAAGTAGCAGGCGCATTGCAAAGGCCAAACGGCATCCGTCTATATGCAAACGTTCCAAACGGACAAGTGAAAGTGGTCTTCTCTTGGTCCTCCGGTGCAATAACAATTTGATTGTATCCCGAATAACCATCCAAGAAACAATAATAAGAATGCCCCGCTAACCGTTCCAACATTTGATCAATGAAAGGTAAAGGAAAGTGATCCTTTCGGGTTGCGGAATTAAGCTTTCTATAATCAATGCACACTCTCCAACCGGTTTGAACTCTTGTAGGAACAAGTTCATCGTCTTGATTTCGAACAACCGTGACTCCGGATTTCTTTGGTACCACTTGAACCGGACTAACCCACTTGCTATCGGAAATTGGGTAGATTACCCCCACACTTAGCAATTTGAGTATCTCTTTTTTCACAACCTCCATCATGGGAGGATTAAGCCTACGTTGAGCATCACGTACCGGCTTCACGTTCTCTTCCATTAGAATCCTATGCATGCACATGGATGGACTAATGCCTTTGATGTCCGCAATTGTCCACCCAATAGCCGTTGTGTGCTCTCTCAAGACTCTAAGCAAACGGTCTTCTTGTACCGGTGTGAGGTTCTTTGTAATAATTACCGGAAGCTCATCTCCATCTCCCAAGAAAGCATACTTCAAATGATCCGGAAGTGGCTTCAATTCTAGTTTAGGCGCCTTCACAATAGATGGTACAAGTATTTCATCATTCACGGGTAAAGATATATAAGAAACATTACCCTTTTTAGCTTCTTGCAATGTCGCCAAGGCCCCACACATCTCCACCAATTCCTTGGAGATTTCAACATCCAAGTTAGACAAGCCGTGGATGTCCAATTCAATGCTCTTTTGTAACACCACATCAAGTTCATCCTCTTGATTCAATTCCACCATTTGTTGCGCTAATGAATCAACCACATCAATGGAGTAAACGGAATGCACATCACTTGGGTAGCGCATGGCTTCAAATATATTAAAGTGTATTATCTCCTTGTCGAACTCCATAGTGAGTGTACCCTTATCAACATCAATCTTCGTCTTTACGGTCTTCATAAATGGCCTCCCAAGAAGTAAAGAAGTAGATGAACGGTTCTCATTATTGTCCATATCCACCACAAAGAAGTCCACCGGAAAATTAAGCTCATTTACTTGCACTAGCACGTCTTCTACAAGCCCCTTTGGATATATGTTAGACTTGTTTGCTAATTGGATAATAACTCTCGTCTCTTTCAAAGGTCCAAGATTCAAGGAGTCATATATATCGGCCGACATCACACTAATGGAAGCACCCAAGTCAAGTAAAGCATGTTCAAACCTTTGCTTACCAATAGTAATTGGCACCGTGAAACCACCGGATCCGTGCACTTTGTAGGCATCTTCTTCAATAGCATAGCCGATGCACTCTCACCAACTTTAGTAATTTCATTATCAAGCAACCTATCCTTCTTTGTGCATAATTCCTTCATGAACTTCGCATACCGTGGCATTGTCTTGATGGCCTCGATGAATGGGATGTTGATTTCAATCTTCTTGAAAATATCCATGAGTGCCTTGTCTTGAGCTTCTTTCTTGGATTTAACAAAACGACTAGGAAAAGGAGGTGGAGTAGTGAAAGTAGGAACCGGTTCCTTGGATTGGTCGGTTGGTGTTGAATTCTCCTTTGGTGCGGCTTCCTCCTTATCTTTGACTACCTCTTCAATAGCTTCTTCATGATGACTTGGACCCTCCACTTGTCTTCCACTTCTTAGAGTAACCGCATTAACATTCTCTCTTGGATTCACAAATGGTTGTGAAGGAAGTTTTGTGGATGCTTGAGATTTCAATAAGTTCACATCGGTCGCCAATTGTCCCATTTGAGTTTGTAAATCCTTGATGGCCGAATCGGTCTTTTGTTGGCTTTGTTGAAACAATGACGTAATACCTTGCATCATGACATTAAGCTTATCATCTATTGAAGATCCTTGTTCCTTCACTTGAGGTTGGAATTGTTGAGAACCACCTTGTTGTTGAGGTTAGAAGCGTGATTGTTGAAAACCACCTTGTTGTGCATATGGATTAGGAGCCGCCGCTTGCTTGTTTGCATAACTAAAGTTAGGATGATCCTTCCAACCGGGATTATAGGTATTGGAGTATGGATCGTACCTTGGCCTTTGATTTGGATATAAAGCATTTACTTGTTCGGTCTCACTATCCGGAATAATTACCGCGGCCATCCTTTGCATCATTATCTCCATGTTACTCATCCTTTGATCAAGATGTGATGATGAATCACTAACTTCATGCACTCGCCTAACCATGGGTTCATCTCTTGTGTAGAATTGTTGCGAGTTCGCAGCCATACTTTCAATCAACTCGGTAGCTTGGGTCACCGTCTTGTTCACTAGTGCACCACCACCCGCGGCGTCAAGAAGAGACCTATCACTTGGGTTGAGAGCTTCGTAGAAGTATTGGAGAATCATAACGTCACTAAAATGATGGTGCGGACAGCTTGCCACCAACCTCTTGTATCGCTCCCAACATTCATACAATGACTCTCCCACATGTTGTTTCAATCCACAAATCTCCTTGCGAATTTGAGTAGCTTTGGATGCGGGAAAATATCTTTCGAGGAAAAGTTTCTTCATCCCATTCCATGTTGTGATACTTCCGGAAGGCAAATAATATAACCATTTAGCATTGCCCGCCAAAGAAAATGGGAAAGCTTTCAACATTGCTCCATCCGCATTAGTCTCCGGTGGAAGCATAGCCATAACTATGGTATAAAAGTCCATAAGATGTTTGTTTGGGTCCTCATTCACCATGCCATGGAACTTTGGTAACTCTCTAATCAACCCCGGCTTGATCTCGAAGGTTGAGTTAGTTTGGATACACCATTGTTGTGTATCAAGCCTCGTGAGAAGCTAGGTCCTTGAGTGTACGATCAGCCATCGTTTCTTCCTCTTTGTCCGAATCTGAAATCACTTGATGAAGAAGGAGGAAGTGGAGTGTTAATCGCTCGAATGAAATCCTTTAGTTGAGTGCCGGATCGAAGACGTATTGGACTCGGTCTGCCCTTCTTAAGCATTCACCAAAGGATTACACCTGAAACAAGATTCTCAAAAACTAAGTTAGATACGGTATAGAATCTAACAAAGCAAGAATAAAGCAAAAATAAAAATAAAAACAACTAAAATCGTCCGCTGCTCCCCGGCAGCGGCGCCAAAATTTGATGGAAGTCGTAGGTGCAATCAAATTAATTAATATTTCCACTCAATTAAAAATAATATAATGGAAGTCAAGTTTGTTCCCACGAGGAGCAAGAGATTCTAGTTGTAAAAATTGTCACAAAAGGGGGATGTAAAAACAAAAAGAAAGTAAACAAAACAATTAAAAGATAAAGTTGAAAGCAATAATAGAGACAAGATCAAGGAATCATTCTTCGTTGCAAAACAACGAATCAAGTTATGTTCTTTTCTACTTGTTATTAGTCACAGATTATCACCAACCGTAGGTAAAGCAGCTAGATCGTGCTAAAACCCCTAAATCACTCGTATCACCGGACACGGAAGTTCTCGACTACCGGATTCTATTTACCAAACCACCTAGTAGTAGATCACTCTAGATGTAATTTAAATAAACGCATTAAGATTTATGAACTTATTAGGTCAATATTAGTAGTTAGACTCTTAGATCAAGGTCTACTTGCTAACGTTGTTTTCACACACAATTGCTCCACGGAATCCCTCCGCAAGGTCTCGTGTTTGCTACTTATGTAAAGAGTCAAGAAACGATTACTTATCCCCTAACTTTCACTAGCTTTAGATCAAATTAACAAATCAATTTAGCATGCACTCTAAACAACCTATCAATCAATCATGAATGAATAAACATTCCTATTAGTAAAAACAAACGATAATCATGTGAAAAATCTCAAGATAGAATTGAAACAAAACTCAAATCATATATTAAGAACTAGGAATTCATCCTCAATCAATAAGAAAATTAGCTACTCATGTTTTTGAAATTCACACAAAATAATAATTAAAAGGAGAATTTTCCAAGTTCACACAAATAATTAAAAAGAAGAATTTTCAAAAGCTAGCAAAAACACAAGTGTTGTGTGTGTAAAGAGGTGTGTAAAATGATGTGTGTAGAAGATATAGAGAACTTCTCTATTTATAGGCTTCAATATTCTCCAAATCTTCCAAGGAATAGAATCCTTTTCCTTTAGCAATTCAATTTCCAAATCCAAGCTTTTCTCAACTCTTCCATCTTCTCTTTCCAAATTTGAGCTCAATTCTCCATCCAATTCCTAGTTCAAGTCTTCACACCCATGAGAGAAGTCCATAGAAAATTATGGAATTTTGGTCGCCGGAAATCTGGTATTATGGCCGGAATCCGGCCGGAATAGTCGTCGTCGGTCACCTGAGTTCTTCACCGTCAACGGTATATTCGACGGAATATTCCGTCACCCACCGTTAGGGACTAACGGTCAAAATGGTCAATCCGTCACCAAAGAGTCAAAGGGAGAAAGAGTCAGCTGAGTCAGTTCGTCTAAGTCAGGTCTGACTCGTCTTACTCGGCTGAGCTGGATCGGCTGGATCGGACATCGCCGAGTTGACTCGCCGGTGCAGAAAACCGGCCGAGTCTCGGCTGTTTACAGGGCTTTCCCGGCCAAGTTCAGGCCTCTCTTTAGTGTCTTCTCCTGTGACATTCCTAGCATACATCTAAAGCAATTCCATTCCCACTATTCATTGCAATCATTCATACATGACTCCATTTTATAACACCCTTCAGACTCCGCTTCATAATCTTCCCCGCAATGCCATACACATCCTGCCGCAGTTAGCTTCATGTCGTTCCACGAACTCGTGTAACACCCCTAGTTCAGCTCCATTATGCTCATTACCTTCCATCGATCCCTGCTATCATTCGTCCCATCACCAGCTTCACTGGCAACTGCCATCGGCTCAATCTTCTCAGCCCTGCACCACCAGTTCTCTCTCAAAACTTTTACCACCACCTTATCTCGACCTCATCTGTTCACAGATTCATCCCATTTCCAGCAAACCCATCTCTGATTCTTCACTATCTCGAGATTCAACCACAACGATTCCCAGATCCCTTTCTTCTTCTGGATTCAACAAAGAAGACCAAATCGCCTCTCCCTGTTGAATAGCAACAATCCATTTCGATCCGAATCTCAATCTCCTTCTTTATCTCGCTTCCATGACTTCACTGCAAATCCAATTCCTATCTCTTCTAAGCTCAAATTGATACAGCCCATCACAAACCCATCCTCCACAGATCGAACCCATCTTCGATTTCTTATCTCTTCCTCACAAATTCAACAACACCTAAATCACTTGACCCATTTCTTCATCTTAATTCTCGATCCCACAGCAGTATCTCACTTCTTCACAGATCGAACATCATCGTCTCCATTTTCTCTGTACTTCTTCTCTGTCACAGACGTGACATCAAACCCTAATTTCTACTTCAACTTCAAGAACACCATTAATGGCAACAATTCTGTGAGTTCCTTCTTCTCTTGATTTTCGAAAACCCTCACCCATCTTTCAAATTAAACGCCAGACTTCCTTCTCTCGCCGGTGCCTTCAAACCGTTTCTCCATTTCTATGAATTTCTCATCTCTCGATCGATCTCACTCTCTCGGTTTTCAGACACAGCCGCTGTCTGGTTTTGTTTCTCAATGATGATTGAGTGAATGAGAGAAAGAAACTCTCAATTTTAGGGTTGTATAGTGGGTTTGGATTTATCCACCCAACCGTATAAGAAGCTAGCAAGTCCCCTTAACCTCATTTGGTTTGTGTTTAATACTCCTCCAAAAGAGTCGTCCCTTAACCTCGGCTGATCCGTATTTAGTATTCTTTCAAATTGGGTTGCCCCTTAACCTTGGCTAGGCTCCAGATAGTGTTCGCCCCTGAAATGACAATTTTAGCCCTTTTTGCTCAAATTGGGTGATTTCTTCTTCTTTTCCTCCGTGCGACTCCTAAGTAGCTAAAAAACTCAAAACAAGCGTAAAATACATAATTTACAAGAAAAATAGCAAAGAAAGCATAAACAATAAATAGTAAATAGGATGTATTCTACACCCTATCAGCGCGACCCAAATGGCCGAGCATGCCATTGGCACATGCCAACACGCATCGCTGTAGCTTTTCTTACTGTGCCACGCCCTAATGGCCGAACACGCCATTGGCACTTGCCACACACGTCACTAGCAGGCATTGCCACTTACACTCAACGTACAACCTACCACCAAGGCATTCCGCACATGCCATTGGCACATGTCACACACGCCACTAGCAGCTCCGGCATTGCCACTCGCACTCAAGATGCAACCCGCAACAAAGGCATCCCGCACATGCCAATGGCACATGCCACACGCGCCACTAGCAGCGCCACTTGCACTCAAGGTGCAACCAACACTCGAGATATCAACACAAACTGGGGGATGCTTTCCAGGGTTTTGGTTTGGCGGTCACAACTTGCAGAGTACACTACGCTCACATTAAGAAATCGTGAAAAGGAATAAAGCGGTCAAATAAATGAGGAAATAATGGTGAAAACGTTTTCACCCATAAACACCATGCGGTTACCACCTCCTCCCATTATTTCACCCTTTACTCTCTTCCTTCATGAGGCCAGGGTACGTTTCAATCTCGACTTGTATAAATAGGTCTTACCTATTTCCACCAGACAACAAGTCTCGGTCAGGAGAAAAAATACAACACTCTCAGAAAAGGCAACTTTGCAAGCTATCCAAAAGCTTTCATCTCTTGCAAGCTTCCTAAGCTTTCACTTTCTGATACAAGTCGAGACACTTTGCTCTCCCGCACTATTCCGCCTCAACACCTTTCTTTGCTTCCTCCCCAAATCAACCCTTCTCCTCCACTTTGTGACGAAGCAAGTCCGGAACGGCCATTTCTTGGTTTAGGCCGGACTTGTACGTGATTGATCTCTCGAATCTATAAAGTGCTCACGTGCAAACATTTGTTTAGGGGTTTAAACCAGTTTCTCACTCACCTACCGAATTTACCGAAATCGGGCAAACGATTTTCACCTATAAACAATTGGCGACCACAATGAGGATTGATCTATAGGCTACAATGTCAGACTGTCGATCTCGTTCTTCGACCCAGATGTCAAGATGGTAGGGGAAGGCGACTCAATCCGACTCAACTACCAGACAACCCGGTTACCAGTTGTAAAAACTACACAAGAAAACTGGGGACTCGCTGAAGATGCTACCAGCGATTGGGGACTTGCTGGCGATGCTACCAGCAAAGCCGCCTTTTACTTGGAGAGGGGCGTGTTCGCAAAAACCTATGAAGTGAGTAAAATTAGACTGGGCAAGATATACCATCTATTTTTAGGTTCTTAGTAAAACCGGTCATACTATTGCGTCTTGTGCCTATTGCTAGCATACACTTTCATAAAAACAATATTCCTTTCACAAAACATAATCGAGTTATATTATCAAAACCATTCATCCCAGAAATAATCCAATATCCTCAAAAGCTACCAGCTGTCTATCAAAACCGGTCGAACTTTGAACCAGACATCCAATATGTTGTCTCAAAAAAAAAAAAGAGAAAAAATAAGAACCTAAATGAAAGTTTAACAGAGAAACAATCAAGGAAAATCATTCAACAGAGGTCTGCTTTTCTTGGAGAAAGTCAACTTTGCGTCTTCAAGAGCCGCTCTCTTCATAGTTAACATCTTAGAAAGCTTTTCGAGTTCTACCTCCTGTCGTGCAATCTCCTCGGCGGAAAGGCTTTCGATTGTTGCATCTTTCAACTTCTGGATCTCATCAAGGCCTTCGACAAACCACGAAGTGTTGAACTCCTTTTCTACGCACACATCGCGATGGTGCTCCCGATCCGGCAATAACGTCTTCGAAACGGTGTGACCAGTCACCTCACGCATATCCTCGATGGAAGATAAAGTCTCTTCCACACGCTTAACCAGCGCAAATCGACTAGTGACCTTCTTGGTTGTGGCCATATGTCCGTACTTCTCCCGGATTCTGTGTACAACGCCTTATACTTAGCCAAAGACGCTCGAAACCGCCAACCCGCACATGACTCCGAATAAGGAACCAAGTACGGGGATCAAAAATGGCGCCGCAACTCGGCCTCACGACTCTCGCAAAGGGTCTTCTTCCATGTCTACGGCAGCAACCATCGTAGAAATCATCCACCGTTTGAACCACATCTGTGTCCGGCAATTGGCTAACTCCCATATCCAAGTCACCGACGGTGGTCACCAAAGGCAAGTTTTCGTGTGGCTCCACCCCATAATCGTCCTCCGAACCGATTCCTCCTGCGAACTTGAGTTAGACATTTTTCAAAAGAAGAAACGGAAGAAAAAGAAAAGAAGCGCGAAACTCACCGAACCACTTCCCGAAAAGAACCAAACGTCTTTGCCAGAGAAATCACTCTCACTTGTCGAACTTTCTTCTTTCTCTCGACTCATCACCGCTATGAGTAGGCTCGGTGCCGCCGAATTCTTCGAAGAAATTGCCGTCTCCCGGCAACGTGCAAGGGGCAACAAAAGCATTAACACTACCGAATCCTGGAAGAAACAAGACACATGTTTTCAAAGCGAAAATTCACATGTTTTGAGACAAACCAACAAGGAGGCGACACATACCCGGTTATTGGAAGAATCGAAAGACACGAGAGTGCGGGAGGATCTTTTGAAACCGTCCGGAACCCGCCAAAGACGATTCTTCGTTCTCTGTTCCTTTGCCGGGACTTTCCGACTACTGGCAACTTTCGCTTGGGATCTCTCAACATTGGATACTTTTTCAAAATGCTGGGAAGGTTTACAATGAACATTCTCCACCACGTGATTTACAAAATCTTGGATCATAGTGAACTCATCGTACCAGAACTCATTATAGCCAAAAGTCGTCGAAGTTACTCTTCCCGTCTGAAAGAAGAGAAGGAGGATACCCTACTCAAGGGCACGGCATTGAGGGCGGCATGCAATGAATCCTTAGGAACCACCGGCTGGTAAGAAAGAGGCACCCTTGATCGAAACCCATGTGACGAGCAAGACGGCCAATATTGTAAGCAAATATTCGGAAAGACCCCATGAAGAAAGACGCGATATAGCCGGACATGCAACTTTGAACAAACAAGTTTTCACCAACACTCAAGCTGCGTCGAAGATAAAGACATGAGCGGAGCGAGAAGCAAAGGTGTCAATTTGAGTCACCGACCTATGGACCGGATCCCATGGGCGAAAATTGATTTCATGCGACTTATCGAGAAGACTAACCAAGCTCATGCCAACTATTGGACGGTTGTTCACCCATCGAAGAATTCGGAGCCGCCCCAACTCGCGGGGATCGAAGGCAACGGTTTAGGAGCATACTTCTCAAAGTGCTCCCATAGACAGAACTTGCGGAAAGCAACGTGCACATATGAATCCACTTTCATGAAACCATTCGAAACTCGCATGTTCGCAACTAGGTGATCCGGATGCACATACGGGAACCAAGGAATAGCTTGCCAATGGGAAGAACTTCACCTTTTGCTAACTTCACAAAGAATCACTAGCAACTCGGTCTTATTTCCTTCTTGCCGAACCGTCATCAAAAATGTCTCTAGACAACTGAGAGAGCCAAAAATGCCGCAACATGAAGATCATCTTTTCATTAGGTTCCGGCTCATCCGAAACCATTGAGATATCCACCAGCTATAAAAGCACCTTTCATCCTCTTCCTGACGAATCCTTCGACTTCGCAGTGGAGTCTTTCCGAGCGTAATCTCCCAACTTAGCGGCAAGGTCTTCCGCATCTTTTCCTCACCTTCGCATACAATCGGATATTAAGATTCCCTTGCACTGAAGATTCAAAGAAGAGAGCCACACTCTCCAAAGAGAAAGTTATTTCACACCATCTACATATGATCGTGTGGGTGTCCGAACACTATCTGGAGATGAAAGCAACCAAGCCCGGATATCCTTCCTAATCCGGAGATTTCCATCAAGCTCGACAAAGATCAATAATCTGCGCCGAGTCAAGTTGGTATTTATGTGCTCCCTACTCACCATGAACTCAACCCATCTATCAAAAGAACGCAATGGGCTTTGACACATCCTGAAATCAATGTTGGAAGAAGAGTATACCCCTTTATGAAGACAGAACCGTATGGTGTTCTCTGGGCGAACCGAACGTGTTTTCTTTTCATCTTCACCACCGGTTAACAAAATTGGCACGAAACCTGGGTGATTCTTCCGAGCAGGGGAGAGGGGTCTAGCAAAGAATTCATCATCCGTGTTTGGTTTGGAACTATGAACATCCTTCGATGAGGCGAAATTTTTTCCAGGTAACATCTTGTCGTATTTCTTCATAACAACTTTAGTAACGAGATATCCGCACACGAAGAAAGACGAAATTATCTCCCCGACGCATAATCGCACCCAACAAAAAAAAAAAAAAAAGGGGAGAGGGTGTATTCTCTACGGGTTCAAAATTGCACACGCATATTTTCTTCGAGGTTCAAAATTATACGCAGATTTTATACGGCTCAAGTGCGTCTCACAGATATCCTTCTTCGGGTTCAAATTTATATATGGAGCATTTTTCTACGGGTTCAAAATCGCACGCGTGATTTCCTTCAGGACCGAAATTCATATATGCAATATTTCCTATGGGTTCGAAGTCATATGAAGCACATATACGTATTCTTCTTCGGATTCATATACGAGATTCTCTACGGGTTCAAAATCGCACACGCAGATTTTCTTCAGGGCTCAAAATTATATATGCAATATTTTATACGGCTCAAGTGCGTCTCGCAGATCCTTCTTCGGTTCAAAGTTATATATGGAGCACTTTCCTACGGGTTCGAATAATATATGCATGGATTTCCCTTAGGTGCATATATACAATATTTTCTACAAGAAGCACGCCAAGAAATTATATGCGCAATGTCATTGCAAGGATTATAAAGAAAAACGCCTACTCTTAGGGTTTGCACCTACATGAAAAGGGAAACAAGGGAAGACTTGGAAGACATACCGGGAAGCCGGTTTTCTTTGTAACTCGTGCGCTAGTAGGAAAGGATGAAAGGAATAAGGTGCAAGATGAGAGAAAGGGGTTTTTATATATATAGGCGTGAAGATTCTGAAATAGGGAAGGATTTCCCTTTACCAAAAATCGTGCGAGCTCACAAGGACGCCCAACTTCCCAAATGCCGCCCAAGTTGCACCTGGTCCCACCAATTCCGCCCAACTTCCCAATGCCGCCCAAGTTGCACCTGGTCCCACCAATCGCGCCCAACTTCCCAATGCCGCCCAAGTTACACCGGTCCCACCAATTGCGCCCAACTTCCCAATGCCGCCTGTTGCACCGGTCCCACCAATTGCGCCAACTTCCCAAAGACCGCCCAAGTCGCGCCAAAGAAGCACGTTCGACTTTCCCCACCTTGCGCCGTGTCCCACCAACAGCACGCCGCTTCCCAACTCGCAACAACTTCTCAATGCCGCCCATCCTTCCCGTCTCTCACAACGACGCTAACTTCCCAATTGTGCCAAATTTCTCCCGATTTGCGCAAAAAATCGGGAGGCAAGGATTCCAAATCCTATTTATAAAAAGGTCAGACGAGCCTCCTCAATTCTCTTTACAAGTTTGTTGTTGATAGTTTGTCACCATCTTATGCTTACCTCGCAACAAATCTCCTGTTCCGAGCTAAGCAGGGGACTTAATGTTGATGGTGGTTTTTAAACGAAGGGTAAAGTCGTAAAACCCCAAATAACCTAATGTCACCAGTGACACATTTATTAGGACATTTAATGCATGTAGTCAGTAATTAATAGGGGGTATTTTTTCAAATTAGGGTTACAACGAACGAAACCCTAACTCACCTCCGTGCCGATGGAAAATCATGCCAGCCACACCTAGCCCAAGCTAGCCGCGCCATGCCAAATGCACTCTGCCTTGGCCCTAGCTACGCTAATCACACCAAATGCGCCAAAGCATGCCAACCATGCTAGCCGCACCTCCGTGCCGATGGAAAATCATGCCAGCCACACCTAGCCCAAGCTAGCCGCGCCATGCCAAATGCACTCTGTCTTGGCCCTAGCTACGTTAATCACACCAAATGCGCCAAAGCATGCCAACCATGCTAGCCGCACCTCCGTGCCGATGGCAAATCATGCCAGCCACACCTAGCCCAAGGTAGCCACACCTCTATGCCAATGGAAAAGCATGCCAGCCATACCAAACGCGCCAAGCATGCCAACCATGCTAGCCGCACCTCCGTGCCGATGGCAAATCATGCCAGCCACACCTAGCCCAAGCTAGCCGCACCTCTGTCCCAATGGCAAATCATGCCAGCCACACCAAACGCGCCAAAGCATGCCAACCATGCTAGCCGCACCTCCGTGCCAATGGCAAATCATGCCATCCACACTTAGCCCGAGCTAGCCGTGCCATGCCAAATGCACTATGCCTTGGCCCTAGCTACACTAATCACGCCATGCCAAGCCAAACACCCTTACAGCCGCGCCATGCCAAAGTAGCGCCCACACCTAGGCTTGCAAACCATGCAACCTAGGCCAATTTGGCCACGCAAGCCATTGGCACATGCCAACACGCTCGCTGGTAGCTTTCCTACCAAGGCGCGACCCAAGTTGGCCACGCATGCCATTGGCACATGCCAACACGCTCGCTGGTAGCTTTTTATACCAAGGCGCGACCCAAATTGGCCACGCACGCCATTGGCACATGCCAACACGCTCGCTGGTAGCTTTTTCTACCAAGGCGCGACCCAAATTGGCCACGCACGCCATAGGCACATGCCAACACGCTCGTAAATTGGCCACGCATGCCATTGGCACATGCCAACACGCTCGCTGGTAGCTTTCCTACCAAGGCGCGACCCAAGTTGGCCACGCATGCCATTGGCATATGCCAACACGCTCGCTGGTAGCTTTCCTACCAAGGCGCGACCCAAGTTGGCCACGCATGCCATTGGCACATGCCAACACGCCGATGGTAGCTTTTTCTACCAAGGCGCGACCCAAACTGGCCACGCATGTCATTGGCACATGCCAACACGCTCGCTGGTAGCTTTTTCTACCAAGGCGCGACCTAAATTGGCCACGCACGCCATTGGCACATGCCAACACGCTCTCTGGTAGCTTTTTCTACCAAGGCGCGACCCAAATTGGCCACGCATGCCATTGGCACATGCCAACACGCTCGCTGGTAGCTTTTTTCTACCAGGGCGTGGCCCAAACTGGCCACGCATGCCATTGGCACATGCCAACACGCCGCCGGTAGCTTTTTCTCCCAAGGCGCGATCCAACTTGGCCACGCATGCCTTTGGCACATGCCAACACGCTCGCTGGTAGCTTTTTCTACCAAGGCGCGACCCAAATGGCCGAGCATGCCATTGGCACATGCCAACACGCATCGCTGGTAGCTTTTCTTACTGTGCCACGGCCCTAATGGCCGAACACGCCATTGGCACTTGCCACACACGTCACTAGCAGGCATTGCCACTTACACTCAACGTACAACCTACCACTAAGGCATTCCGCACATGCCATTGGCACATGCCACACACACCACTAGCAGCTCTGGCATTGCCACTCGCACTCAAGATGCAACCCGCAATAAAGGCATACCGCACATGCCAATGGCACATGCCACACGCGCCACTAGCAACGCCACTTGCACTCAAGGTGCAACCAACACTCGAGATATCAACACAAACCGGGGATGCTTTCCAGGGTTTTGGTTTGGCGGTCACAACTTGCATCGTACACTACGCTCACATTAAGAAATCGTGAAAAGGAATAAAGCGGTCAAATAAATGAGGAAATAATGGTGAAAACGTTTTCACCCATAAACACCATGCGGTTACCACCTCCTCCCATTATTTCACCCTTTACTCTCTTCCTTCATGAGGCCAGTGGTACGTTTCAATCTCGACTTGTATAAATAGGTCTTACCTATTTCCACCGGACAACAAGTCTCAAAGAGAAAAAAATACAACACTCTCGTAAAAGGCAACTTTGCAAGCTATCCAAAAGCTTTCATCTCTTGCAAGCTTCCTAAGCTTTCACTTTCTGATACAAGTCGAGACACTGCTCTCCCAGAATTATTCTGGCCTCAACACCTTTCTTTGCTTCCCTCCCCAAATCAACCCTTCTCCTCCACTTTGTGACGAAGCAAGTCTGGAACGGCCATTTCTTGGTTTAGGCCGGACTTGTACATATTGATCTCTCGAATCTATAAAGTGCTCACGTGCAGCACATTTGTTTAGGGTTTAAACCAGTTTCTCACTCACCTACCGAATTTACCGAAATCGGCAGAAACGATTTTCACCTATAAACACCAGTTTACAAACTTTCTTTTCACAACCTTTAACTACAAATTCCTCGGGTTATTCCATATAAATATTTTCATCTAATTCACCATTAAGAAACACTGTCTATATTACATCCATTTGATGTATCTCTAGATTATGGACATAAGCTATAGCAATTAACATCCTAATAGAGCTAATTCTACTCACCGAGGTGTCAAAGAAATATATACCTTCTTTCTGTTTATAACCTTTAGCTACCGACCTAGCCTTGTATTTTTCAACAGTTCCATCTATCTTACGTTTTCTCTTGAAAATCCATTTACAACCTATGTCCTTAGACCCTGGAGGTAAATGTACAATTTTAAAAGTATCGTTTTCTCGAATGGAATCCATTTTACTAATGGAAGCTTCTTTACACCATGGAGCTTCAGGACAAGTCATGGCTTCTCTATAAGTCTGAGGATCAGACTCGGCTAGGTATGTTATGCAACCAGGATAGGTTTTTCTCACTTCTAACCCTTTTACCTCCTTTAGGTTGTATTTATGGTTCATCTTCCTCTAAAGGTAATGACTGACTGGTTGGCGACAAATCTAGGGGATCATCTAAACATCTCTTTTGAGAATCACGTTTCACTGGAAAAACACTAAAAAAACTCAACATCCCTAGACTCCATGATAGTATACAACCCTATTTCAGAAATTTCAGAACTCACAACCATAAACTTATAAGCACTACTATGCTCAGGATACCCTATAAAAATACAATCAACGGTTTTGGTTCCTATCTTAGTTTTCTTAGGAGGAGGGAAGGCCACCTTTGTCAAGCACCCCCACACTTTGAAGTAATCATAATATGGTTGTCTACCTTTCCATAACTCATATGGAGTTTTATCTGATCCTTTAAAGGGTACTCTCTTCAGGATGTAATTAGCTGAGAGAATAGCCTCCCCCCCCCCCCCACAAGTTCGAAGGTAATCCTAAACTAATCAACATGGCATTCATCATATCCTTAAGGGTACGGTTCTTACGTAGCATAGTATCCTACTGGGATCAGAGACGTAAGGAGCACAACTGTACCTTGATTTAGTGTGAAATTGATTAGTGTTCAACTACAAACCGATCCGAAGTTCATTGGTAGTAGGCTAGTGTCTGTGGCGTCTTAATACAGTGTGGTGTTCAAATATGGACTAGGTCCCAGGATTTTTCTGCATTTGCGGTTTCCTCATTAACAAAACTTATGGTGTCTGTGTTATTTCTTTTCCGCATTATATTTTTTTATATAATTGATATCACAGGTTATGAGTTGAATCGATCAATTGGGAAATTCAACCTTTGGTTGTTGATTGAAATTGATTGATCCTTGAACATTGGTCTTTGGTACCGTTCAAGTTATTTCTCTTGTATTCAATCGGGCTCGCAAATTCCTATTTGCTTATTGCAGATTGAATTAAGAGATAGAGATATAAAACTCTTGGATATACTTTTCTCTAGATTGAGTCTAACTGTCTAGTTGATTCTCTTGAAAGTATATTGGAGTTTGTTTATTCAGATTTCCAAACAAATTGTTAGGTGTGGTTGTTAGACCCCCGCTTTTTCAACAACATTAGGTGATTGGAAAGCACTCGGTCCTCCAAGCATATAAGATGTTTGTTGTTGTTGTTGTTGTGGTGGTGTAACATTGTAGCAATCATTTGGGTTGTGGGGAGAAAATGATGATGAAATGCGCTTAGGATCTAGCCGAAATACTTGAGGTTGAGATACATGCACAGTTTGTGGTGAAGTACTGTGCCGTACATGTGGTGAAGAACTATGTCGTACTTGTGTTTCTCCCACCACCGTATTATCACTATCGTGCAATGATCTGATGCTCCTGGTGAAATCGGTAGACAGTGAACACCCATCATCATTTACAGTTGGAGTCAATCCAAACATTGTGTCCTCGTGCCATTTTCGACACACATTCAAGTGTACAACCTCCATTTACCGATTCACCCAATACAAATCGTTCAGTCGGCTCCGCAACTCTTCGTCACTGGCAGTCACATTGTAGTAAGGATAATTACGTTCCATAGATTGGGATGTTATGAGGATCGTGGTTGGATCACCTTGTGAATTAATACTTAGCATCTTCCAACGAATTTCGGGCATATTTGACGAAGATGATAAAGAACTTACACCCTTGGTGGGTAAGTCAAAAAGCATGGCTCTTTTGGAGGTGGTTGGCTAGGAACGGTATTTGCATCATTCGACGGGCGTGATAACCCTGGGAAATCAAACTCATAGATGTGCATGTTGTGTGTCACAATTACAGGCTTCACAATCGGCTTGTCCCAGTTCACATCAATATTTTAATAACCGGACCAGATGACGAACCAATAAAACTATTGGGTCAAGGTTCGCTAGGTTAACCAGTGGTTCAACCACTAGGTCAGTGGGTTATCAAGTATATAATAACTTCAAAACTAGCCCTAATGTCATCTAATGTATTATTACTCATCTAATATAGTATTAACATTAGAACGTGGTGGTAGTGGATGGGTGATTACTGAATAAGGCAAGGACGTGAAATTAATATATCCAAAATCCAAGTCACCCCTCGTATACTTTTCCTTCTCCTACAGCTCTTTCTCATTCTTTCTTTCTCTGTTTTTTTTTTTTTGTTCTATTCTTTCTCTCTCTGTTATCTCATTCTTTATTTTTCTTTTGGCTTGATTCTCTCTCTCTGTTACCACCAACAGAGAAGTTTATTTGTGAAGTTCTTTCTTTTTTTTCCTAAATTTGTCCAAAGACCTCCTATTATCTTAGGTATGAGTTTTATTTGATGGATTTATCTTTTATTTTTATGAGATTTTTTCTTTATTTCTTCATGAATGGATATTATGATGGATGATATATTATAGATCTGATTCCTTACAAGAAAAATCCATCTTTCAATTGCTAAAACTGTTAGAGCACTTCTCGGTCGAACTCGCATGCGTTGTTATCTCAAGCATGTTTGTCAATGTTAGTGATCAAAACTATAAGTCTTGATTTCTAGTCTATTATAGCTAAGTGTCGGACTAGGATAGAAATCGTAGTTGAGCTGAAGAACTCCATGGCGATCATCATAAAATACGAAGAACTACTCAAGGAACTGGTGGAACTTCATCGACTAAAAGGTATGTGGAGACTTGAACTTATCTATCACTCAAAAGTCTATCTATACTATCTCCTATCTTGAGACAAAAGTCGTTTTGCTATATAGACTTTGATTATACATATTTGCTATTTCGAGCCGAGTTTATCTCGCTTATCTATTTCTCAAAATATGTGTTGGTAAGCTTTCGCTTTGGCCAAGTTCATCTTTACCTAGTGATGATAGTCATGTTAAGTTTCAATTACTTGAAAATGGCTTTGACGAAAAATAGTTTGTGAATAACAACTATATAACGCCCTCTAAGAATGTTTCAATGATTGAAATGAGAGTTTAGATTATATAACCATTGTTGGATATAAGCATTGTGTGGAAACACATACATGTATAAGTCCTTATTCCTTGAACCAAAGTATGCGTACTTTCATTGCTCAGAAAACCGAACAGAGTCCGCGAACCCAAATTCCGCGATCGTCGGAGGTTCTCTTCCCGAGAAAATCTATTGGAGTTTGTGAACTATTTACAAACTTATTCCGGGTACTTAAGTCTACGTACCTAGTTCGCGTACTTAGGTTGGTTATTTTCTAAAAACGATTATTCGTGAACTTATACTTATATTAACTAAGGAATGCAAGTTTTCAAACCGTGGCTATAAAGTTCATGAATCGATTCGAGTGAATCAAGTCGTTTTTGCTTCGATTGTGTCTTGTATACTTCTATAAGATTTAAGCATTTGAATAACTCTCTAACTAGTTTATTTGAGTCATTTGAACTAGTTATGGTAAAGAAGAATATGGTTAATATGGAAGTGCTCATATGGCTAACCATTTGGTTAACTACTGTTGAACCAACAAATGTACATGTTTGGGTACGATTACACAAAACTAAAACGTGCATTTCATTTGTGTGTAACAAGCTAAGTTTTCAATCTAACGGTTGAAAGATATTAGCTTGAATCCAATCAGGTTTTCATCTAACGGTGAATATTGAATGCTTTGTTACTAAGCTAACATTGATTGCAAACCCTGATTTGAAAGACTATATAAGGGAGAACTCTAGCAACCGGGAAACCTAATCCCCACACCTCCTGTGTGATACTAGTTGTATAAGCTAGAGTCGATTCTCCTTTAACCTTAGGTTTCTACCGAGACCCTGTAGGTTAACGACTTGAAGACTTCATTGGGATTGTGAAGCCAGACCGATACTACTTTCTTGTAGTTGTGTGATATGATCTTGTTGTTTCTATCGTATTGAGTACAATCCTAACGATTGGCTTGAGATTGATATCTCTGATAGGAAAGATATAAAAGTAATCACAAACATCTTCGTCTCATCGTTTGTGATTCCACAATATCTTCTTTCGCCACGTCGATTAAGATTATTGTGAGGTGATTGATAATACAAGGTCGTTTCTTCGGGAATATAAGCCCTAAGTTATCAATTGGTTCCCGTTCACCTTGATTTATCAAAAGATGGAACAAAACTCGTAGGTATTTCTGTGGGAGACATGTTTATCTATTACCGTAGACTTTTCCGTGTGATACAAATTTGTTTATTAAAGTCTTCGACTTTGGGTCTTAGCAACTCTTAGTTGTGGGTGAGATCAGCTAAGGGAATCAAGTGTGTAGTATCCCGTTGGGATCAGAGACGTAAAGAGCGCAACTGTACCTTGGATCAGTGTGAGATTGGTTGGGGTTCAACTAGAGTCCGGACCGAAGTTAGTTTGTAGTAGGCTAGTGTCTGTAACGGCTTAATACAGTGTGTGTTCAATCTGGACTAGGTCCTGGGGTTTTTCTGCATTTGCGATTTCCTCGTTAACAAAACTTCTGGTGTCTGTGTTATTTCTTTTTCGCATTATATTTTGTTATATAATTGAAATATCACAGGTTGTGCGTTTGAATCAATCAATTGGGAAATCCGACCTTTGGTTGTTGATTGAAATTGATTGATCCTTGAACATTGGTTTTTGGTACAGTTCAAGTGATTTCTCTTGTATTCAATTAGACTCGCAGATTTCTATTTGCTTGAGTAAGAATTGAATCGAGAAAGAGAGATATAACTCTTTGATATACTTTATTAAGATTGAGTTTAGTTGATTCTCTTGAAAGTATATTGGAGTTAGTCCATACAGATTGTTAATCGAAATATTGGGTGTGGTTGTTGTACCCCCCGCTTTTTTCAATTGGTATCAGAGCATGCAAACTCGTTTAAAGACCTTACAAGTCTGTGTTTGTAGCAATCTGACTCTATGGACAGTAATTCTATCTACATAAACGTACCACGTACCCGTCTTCGATGGCTCAAACTACCTACGGTGGAAAATTGCTATGCGTGCTTTTCTTCAAGCTCGTGATTTTCAAACATGGGTACGTGTTGTTAATGGCTATGATCCTATGGTTAATACAGAAGACGATGTATCTATACCGAAGGATATAAGTAGATATACTCCAGAAGAAGTTCTTGCTTCAAAGCAAAATTCTGACGGATTAAATGCTATCATACATGCCATTACCCCAGATCTTCAGCACCATGTGACTATGTGCACAAAGTATAAGGAAGCCTAGGATTTCTTAGAAATCGTATTTGAAGGAAATACCAATAAGAAAGAAGCTAGGCTTCAAAACCTAAGTTCTGATTGGGAAAACCTTCATATGGCAGATGAAAAAACGTTTGATGAGTTTAATCACAAAGTGTCTGAAATTGTTAATGCATCTTTTGGATTGGGTAAGATTATTCCTGAAAAGGACATTGTGATGAAAATTCTCAGATCGCTGCCATCTATATACGATTCTAAGAAGCATTCCATCGTTGAAGGAAATAATCTCAACGCTTTCCAGAAATACTTTGGTTGGGAAGCTAAAGATCTTTGATCATGAGCATACGTCCAAGTCTAGTAAGGATGTTGCCTTCAAAGCACAGAAGAACACTAAATTACTTGATAAAAGTAAAAGTGTTTATATCTCTGAAGATGATCTTTCTGAGGCTGATTCATCGATGGAGATCTTGACAAGTCGGCCTCGTTGATCACAAGACAAACTTTAGGGATCTTCTTTTGAAGAGAGTAAACGGTTTTCCGTAGATAAATCCAAGTCGTCGATAAACCTCATAATCGTGTTCCTCCTAAAAATAGGGATATTGATGAAACTGATGACGAGGATATGCCTCAGTGCTTTAAGTGTAAAGGTTTTGGTCATTTTGCAAATGAATGTCCAAATCGAAAGAAATACACTGGGAACAAAGGTCTTGCTGCAACTCTTGATGAAATGTCTAACAACTATGATTCTGATGAAGACGAGAAATCAAGCGTTGCACTTCTTTGTGAAAATATTGATTTTGATAATTGTAGCAATACACACATCAATCTTGATATTCTTTCAGAAGAGAACTCAACCAATCTGGAAGATAAAATTGACCCCTTCTTTGGAAACTCTGTGTATGATGTTTCAGGTTCCACTATGTGTCTAGCTGCTTGCACATCTCAGATGCCTGAATTATATTCAAGATTGACGTGCTCTTATTGTTCACTCAAAGGTCATGAACTATCAAAGTGTTACAAGTACAAACACAAATTGAGACATGTCAACAAACTTCAACTAAGAGCAAATCGATTAGCAAACAAGCATAAACTCGCTCAGAAGACCGCTGAGGTATGTAAGATTTTATCTTCGTCTAAGAAGTTAGTTACCAAGGACAAAACAAGACCATTAGAGAAGAAAGTATGGTCAAATCATTTTGATAGACAGAGGTCTGTGGATTCCTCTCAAGAGGAACATGGTGGAAAAATTGTTGTTCACCGCAACACAACTTGATTGTGTTGATTTGTAAATCTTGTCTCATGTGCCTGGTCAAAAGAGACAAGATTGTGTACCTCTCAAGCTTTAGGAAAAGTTTGTTTTCTTATTTTCTTAGCTTTTTTTTTTTTGGAATTTCCTGTCTATCAATAAAGGAGGGTCATTCTCGACAATTCTACTTTCTTTAGGGTTCAGAATTGTGCGTGCACGAACCTGTTAAAGGTTAACCCTACATTCCTTTTTCCTTCCCTAAAACTAATTTTTTTATCTTAAGACTACTTGTTGAGATTGTGATTTCCTCTCACAAACCCATACGTTTATGGATACTCCAAGCATCATGTCTTCCGATAGAAAAGATGTTAATATGATTGTTAAGCCATCAATCATGAAGAAAAAAGAGAAATATCTCATTATCTCCGACATTGAAAAGAAAAAGAAGGAATATGAGGAAGCCTAGAGTTGTTCCTTCAAATTCTCAAAAGTTTTCTGAAGTTCTTGAAGTGTTGAAGGAGACGCAAAAGGAGATTCAACAAATAAATGCTTTTGTGTTTAAGACTCACGAGATTCAGAAGGCCCTGGTTCGACATCACCAAGAAGGTTTATTGATATTAACTCCAATCTTCATGAACCTTATGTCCCAATGGTCATTTGACGACAAGGAGTTCGGGGATGATAAAGAATTCTCTAAAGGTATTAACATCTAGTAAATCTTCTATAAAGAATTTATTTTCTTGTTTTGTTTAGAAGAATAACTAGAGTTTGGAATAGCCATTATTATGATTACACATATCTATGCACAACGTTTTCATCTTCATGTTTTTAGGTATATTTGTTTAAATTCTAAAAAATTGTTTGGAAGATTATTTTTGCAGTATTAATCTTTATGGTTTTATATAGGGATATTTTGACTTTAGGTCACATAAAAGTGATCAGAATTGCGTTTGGGTCACGATAAAATTTTAATTAGAGTTTGGGTCACAGGACTATCGTTGACCGTCTTGACCGTTAGTTAAGTATTTTATTTTTTAAATTTCACCACCTCCGGTATAACCAGCATCACCTCTGCCTATTTCAGTTCAAACAACACCTTCACCATCACCTCCGGAAGCACCAACAGCAATACCTAATATCTTCAAATAAACGAAAGAGAAAGGAATTTAAGATGAGTACAAGAACCGAACACGTCATTCAAAGAAATTCAATTGAGATTAGTTACGACAAAACTCCTCACCCAAGAAAGCAACTCAAAAAGGGTTTATGAGAAACCCTGTTGATGGAGAAGATAGTAGTGATGATTAAGAGGAGTGAGTCTGATAAAGACTAAAGACTTCATTAGAGGTATTCATTATTTAATTTCTTTGTTGAATTTTGAGTTTGGGTACGTGGTGTTTGAGAAAAGTCATATTTGAACAACTAGAGTGTATGTAGCCTTTCATTATTCACTCGCTACTTTCTTGAACCTTTGTTATCAACTTGGTTTTCATTTGCTTAAAAGTATGTTTAAAAATGGTGTGCATTCATAATTCAGTTGTGGTGTTTGAACATTTTTACAACTGCATAATCTTGTATTATCCAGTCGGAATTTTCTTATCGATAAACTACTTGGACATGGTGTAATGAATGGGTCTGCAGGTTGGATATGTGAATGAATGTCTTAGATTGAATGTGTATGTTTGTTCCAGAAGCTAAATTTGCAGGGAAAGAGAAACGGTGGGTTTGAAACACCAGCAAACTCATATTTGCACCACCGAAAAACACACTCAGGGTGTTTGCTAAAAGGCCTGAGTGACCTGTTCAATTCTTATAGATAATTGAAATTAATTTTTTAAAATAAAATACTTAACTAACGGTCAAGACGGTCAACGACAGTCCTGTGACCCAAACTCTAATTAAAATTTTATCGTGACCCAAACGCAACTCTGGTCACTTTTATGTGACCTAAAGTCAAAATATCCCTTTTATATATTGCAATTTGTTATGGGATATGTGTGTTTGCGTCCGTGAACTATGATTGTCCCATACCTTGTCAAACGTTAAGTCTTTCGTATGTCGATATGCATGTATTGATAAAAGAATGAATGGACTTTTGACATCACAAAAGTTTGAAACCTATTATGTCATTATGCAAATAGTGGTGGAAGATAGGGTGAACTTTTTTTTTACGAGGATTATGTCTATTGTATGTCATTGTGCAAATAGTGATGGAAAATATAATGAATCCTTGTCTATTTCGCAGATTGATCTTCCCTGATCCATATTTTTTGTATATACTGTGAGGCTCCGTAAGTTCTCTTATGCTGAGCATTTACGATTAGATTAATCATGTGTTTTCTTATGGTTAATTTAATTGAGTATTTTTGGATTCAAATTCATATTCATATGTGATTTGTTATGTCCAAAGAAATCCTTCTTTTCTTATGAAATTAAGGTAGCTCTTGTTGTTCTTTCGGGAATGACATTTTATGGGGGAGAGTTCTTAATTGAACTTGTGCTTAATTGCCAAATCTTTGTGGGGAGTGCGACTGTGGAATATTATAGGAGTTATCTTGTATCTTTATAAACTCCTTGATGAAAGCATTTAGCTTCGGCTATATGTTTGCATCTAAATAAGTTGATATGTGGTTACTTTTGGTCATGAAATGTCTCTATGGAAATTTTCATTAGGATCCCGTTTTCGTACCATTGCCAATTTTATTGACAAAAAGGGGGAGAATTAATGTGTAGTTCACACTACAAATACATAAATGTAAGGGGGAGTGGTTTCCATGTGAGATGGAGTATTAAATAAGGGGGAGTGATACATATCACCATAGTATTGTTGTAGAATTTGTGATACAATTGAACTTTGATGCTGTATAATAATACTATGACACTGTATTAACCATGATTGAGAATTCTTGTTTTCTCATTGTTATAGCTACAGATTTTCAACAACGATGATGCTAAACTTACAACCTTTGGAATCATTGGAGTACTTGGAAGTGACGAAGATTTCGAGCAATGTTGAAGATTAGGCATGTGGAAGAAGGGCTACAAAAGTTTATTTATCTATTTTTGTATTCCATATGTATTGATAGTTTTGTTACTAAAATTGACAAAGGGGGAGATTGTTGAGCACCTCGCTTCTGTCGAACTCGCATGCGTTGCTATCTCAAGCATGTTTGTCAATGTTAGTGATCAAAACTATAAGTCTTGATTTCTAGTCTACTATAGCTAAGTCTCGGACTAGGATAGAAAGTGTAGTTGAGCTCAAGAACTCCATGGAGATCATCATACAAGACGAAGAACTACTCAAGGAACTGGTGGAACTTCATCGACTAAAAGGCATGTGGAGACTTGAACTTATCTATCACTCAAAAGTCTATCTACTCTATCTCCTATCTTGAGACAAAAGTCGTTTCGCTATATAGACTTTGATTATACACATTTGCTATTTCGAGACGAGTTTATCTCGCTTATTTATTTCTCGAAATATGTGTTGGTAAGCTTTCGCTTTGGCCAAGTTCATCTTTACCTAGTGACGAAAGTCATGTTAAGTTTCAATTACTTGAAAATGGCTTTGACGAAAAATAGTTTGTGAATAACAACTATATAACGTCCTCTAAGAATGTTTCAATGATTTAAATGAGAGTTTAGATTATATAACCATTGTTGGATATAAGCATTGTGTGGAAACACATACATGTATAAGTCCTTATTCCTTGAACCAAAGTATGCGTACTTTGTTGCTCAGGAAATCGAACAGTCCGCGAACCCACCCGCGTCTTTGTCTGGGGTTCTCTTCCCGAGAAAATCTGCCAGAGTTTGTGAACTATTTACAAACTTATTCCGGGTACCTAGTCCGTGTACTTAGGTTGGTTATTTTCTAAAAAAATATTATTCGTGAACTTATACTTATATTAACTAAGGAATGCAAGTTTGCAAACCATGGCTATAAAGTTCATGAATCGATTCGAGTGAATCAAATCGTTTTTGCTTCGATTGTGTCTTGTATACTTCTATAATATCTAAGAAATTGAACAACTCTCTAACTAGTTCATTTGAGTCATTTGAACTAGTTATGGTAAATAAGAATATGGTAAATATGGAAGTGCTCATATGGATAACCATTTGGTTAACTACTGTTGAACCAAGAAATGTACATGTTTGGGTACAGTTACACAAACCTAAAACATGCATTTCATTTGTGTGTAACAAGCTAAGTTTTCGATCTAACGGTTGAAAGATATTAGCTTGAATCTAATCAGGTTTTCATCTAACGGTGAATATTCAATGCTTTGTTACTAAGCTAACATTGATTTCAAAACTGATTTGAAAGACTATATAAGGGGAAACTCTAGCAACAGGGAAACCTAATCCCCACAACTCATGTGTGATACTAGTTGTATAAGCTAGAGTCGATTCTCCTTTAACCTTAGGTTTCTACCGAGACCCTGTAGGTTAACGACTTGAAGACTTCATTTGGATTGTGAAGCCAGACCGATACTACTATCTTGTAGTTGTGTGATCTGATCTTTTTGTTTCTATCGTATCGAGTACAATCTTAACGATTGGCTTGAAATTGATATCTCCGATAGGCAAGATATAAAAGTAATTACAAACATCTTCGTCTCATCGTTTGTGATTCCACAATATCTTTTTTCGCCGCGTTGATTAAGATTATTGTGAGATGATTGATAATACTAGGTTGTTCTTCGGGAATATAAGTCCGGGTTATCAATTGGTTCCTGTTCACCTTGATTTATCAAAATACGGAACCAAAATCGTAGGTATTTCAAGTGGGAGACAGATTTATCTATTATCGTAGACTTTTCTGGTGTGATACATATTTTTTTATTAAAGTCTTCGACTTTGGGTCGTAGCAACTCTTAGTTGTGGGTGAGATCAACTAAGGGAATCAAGTGCGTAGTATCCTGCTAGGATCAGAGACGTAAGGAGCGCAACTGTACCTTGGATCAGTGTGAGATTTATTAGGGTTCAACTACAGTCCATACCGGGTTAGTTTTTAGTAGGCTAGTGTCCGTAGCGGCTTAATACAGTGTTTGTTCAATCTGGACTAGGTCCCGGGGTTTTTCTGCATTTGCGGTTTCCTCGTTAAAAAAACTTCTGGTGTCTGTGTTATTTCTTTTCCGCATTATGTTTTGTTATGTAATTGAAATATCACAGGTTGTGCGTTTGAATCAATCAATTGGGAAATCCGACCTTTGGTTGTTGATTAAAATTGATTGATCCTTGAACATTGGTCTTTGGTACCGTTCAAGTGATTTCTCTTGTATTCAATTAGAATCACATATTTCTATTTGCTTGAGTAAGAATTGAAACGAGAAGGAGAGATATAACTCTTTGATATACTTTATTAAGATTGAGTCTAGTTGATTCTCTTGAAAGTATATTGGAGTTAGTCCATACAGATTGCTTATCGAAATATTGGGTGCGGTTGTTCTACCCCCGCTTTTTCAAAAACAAATCACAATATATGGATTTAGTGAACCTATGAAAGATCTGTTTTAAAAATTTGATGATGCTTCAGAAGAGAAAAAAATATGATGAAATAATAAACAGTTGAACCGTCTGATAACCAGTTGGGTCAGTGGTTCACCAGTTAAATCGGTCGGGTCACCCGGTTCACTGTTTTTTTAACATGTACTGGATGGTGTTGAATCATACCATTTTTATAACTGGTTCACCGGTCCAACCGTACGGTCCGGTCCGGGTCTTAAAATACTGGTTGACATACCATGCTTCACCAATATCCCTCTTTGTATTTAGTTCATAGCTTTCCCAATTGGTTCTTCTCGGACGATCAAAATCTGATCCATAGGTTTGCATCTATTGTGGCGAGTTAATTGAAATTGCATATATACCTTGTATTTGGTAGTGCAATATTTCTCCCAGGTACCAAACCCCTCTTTCTGCTTATGGAGTGTAAAAAACAACTCTATGCCGAGAATAATCAAGAATACGTTGTCTATCATTAACACCATATTGAGGAAAATCAATGTAAGGGTGAACAACTACGTTGTTGTGGCTAGCTCCGAGTCATCTGATGAAACCTCTGAACAAAACTGGAACCCGAGACGTCGCTGCCAGTGTCCTTCGCAAAGTTGGTCGAGATGTACATGTCCAACATTGGCTAGGTTACCCATGAGGCTCGCTGGTAGGCTAGCACAACAACCTGTTCAATTAATGTAATAGTATGTTGTTGGAGCTTAGCTTGTTAGGCTTCCAACTATTTAATTTAATACTTTGATGCAGTGAATAGAGATTTAACCCACGCGCAAGATTATTTGCTGGCTATCCCCATAGAGGGGCTTAATCAGAAAATTATACCTAGGAAATTTTGCACTACCTTGTCTGTGCTTCAATATAGGCTTGGGATTCTTTTTTTTTTTGAAGAAGGAGGGACATGCCTCAGCTGTGATAGAGAGATGAATATTTTTTGTGACCATGCTTTGCATTGTTCTCATGAGGTTGGGCTTAAGTTTAGACACGATCTAGTACACGACACTCTTGCAGACATGTGCTATCGTGCAGGCGTACCTGCTAGGAAAGAGGTTGACCTGGGTCTCCTCTAATAGTGGGTAGGCCTTGATACCTGCTGATATCATGGTTTATAACTTGGATAATGGTCGTGACATGTGTTTGGACGTAACCGGTGTCTCTCCTTTTAAGGGTGGTGGTGTTCGAACTTTGTTCCCGGCCAGGCAATCTGTAATGCTGTCTTTCGGAAATGTAACAAATATATGGAGAAATGTGCGGCTCAGGGGTTTGGGTTTGGTGTACTTGCCTTCACGACGTTAGGGGAGTTTGGTGGAAATATAATAGATTTTCTGAAAAGGTTGCAAAATTATATAGCTAGTCATGATACGAATGTCAAAGTGCGAGATTTTCTTTTCCGTAAATTAGGGGTTGTCATTCAAAAAGGAATTGGAGCGTAGCTAGTGGCTCGGCTCCCTTCCAATTTCTTGTAATCTGTTACTTATTTTTGTGATTGAATAAAATGACAAATTTAAAAAAAATTAAAAAAATAAAGTAAAATAAGTGAAAGGTTGAGCGGGGTCCGTAGGCCCGGTTCTGCGAGAAAGAAGTGGAATAAATTGGCCTATTTTTCCGAACGCAGTTTTCCTTTTTTCTCTCTCTCCTCAAATCGCTCTGCTTTGAGAAAAACTTTCATGGACCTGGAAGGAGTGGTTGGAAGGTATGCCGGCATGGTTGTGGCGTCTTTGATCAGGGAAGATAACTTCCCATTATATGATGTTATGATTCATGTGAGCTGTTCTTCTCTCTCTCCCAAAAATAAAAAAAAATTCTCGCCGACTTATGGTTTATCACCGTAATCTTTCTTCTTCCTTACTTACATAATACATAATATGCATACAACAGTGTTGGTAAGATTTTTAGGTTAGGGTTTACTCTAATACCTACAGTACGTAAATCCTGACAAAGTTTTGTATTTTTAGGGTTAAATGAAGTGATCATTAGGTTATGAATAAATAAAAATCTTTTGCTTCGTTAAGTTAATGATGTTATGTTAAATATCAGGTGTAGCCTCTAGTTTCAAAATGAGTTGAATTTTGTGGCACCCAAAAGCCTGTTAAACGTAAAAACTTGGTTTTGTTTTTACACTTTAAGCACCACTACCCTAGTAAGTGATACAAGTCTGGGATGAAGGTGCCAAGAAGATCTTTTTCATGATTTGGGAGTTTTACAGCACATATTACACCTTTAATTATGAGAGTTAATCTATTGTTGGAGTCTGAAATCTGAATTATCAGGTTGTGTGATAATAAGTAAGTAGATGGTTATCCTATTCCAACCTTTCTTATGCATGTACAGGATTATAAAGAAGATCTCAAAAACTACCCAGCGAATACTCAAACGGATGTTATTAATGATTGCATCCTGAAGTTGTACCGGGCTCTTGTTCACTCAACAGGCAAAGAAAATGTCAAGGAAGGAATACAAAAGCTTGAAGGTGAAATGGGAAATTTTCAGTTTTAAACAGTTCCAGCATTTCCTGTCAATGTGAATAACTGTACTTTGTATGCTAAATCAAGCAAATTTTTAAATATTTGTCTCGCTATCTACTAATTTTACTGCTCGACACCTTATTAAAACTGATAAATTTGTTTTTGTAGACGGTTATAGGGGCGTACTGGGTGTACTTAGCCCACTTCAAAAGAGGGAGATGCTTTATCTTCTCGCAGTTGCATATTACAGAGATGGTGACTATTCAAGGAGCTTATCTTACTTGAATCAGTGTTTGGAGGTTTGATCCCTCGCCTTTTCATGTTAACCGTTAATAGTTATCTGGATCAAAAAGAACCAGTAATTTATCTTTTTATCTGTAATGCTTACTTCTAAGGTTAAGACTGGTGGAGTGATGTAGAAGCATTAATAGCTTAGTTACAAACGACCTGGACCCCATGTCGTGTGTAGTCGGTGTCGAAACCTCTGGTTGCAGTAAAATTTCTTTTGAATTGATCTTTTTCATGGCACCGTTGATCTTCCAAAAAGCATTTTATCTTGAATCTTCAGCCGTACTCTTTTTGTATGTGAATTTTATGACTTGGCATGCCAATCTGGTTATAGTACATAAGTGTGCATTAACGAGGTATTAATAAGACTATGATTGAATTTGGTTTGTAGGTTGCACCACACTTCAACCAAGCTTTGACCCTGAAGAAAAAATTCGGATCGGTTCTCTGGTTTCTCATTGGTGGACCTCACCAATATTATCTTGATATGATTCTTGTAAGTTTTTGTCTACCAAGTAAGTTGTTATCAATTTGCCATTTCAGAGTTTATGGCTCGTTTCCTATCCAATCTTTCTTTTTCATGTTACCACCAAATTGTTGTGTATGACTATAATGGATAATGGCGTTGCACCTAATCTGAACACATTGAAGATAATAACTACTGGGAGGCTTTGTTTGGGTTTAGCGAAAATGTTCTGAAACCTACAATGACCATGAGAATACTTTCATAGTTTGCACTTGCACACCCAATTTTGTGGTGGCAGTATCATTTGTTTTCAGTGCTTTATTTAGGTTTAAGAATAGTTGGACTTATAATTTGTGTCTGTAAAGTCATGAAAGAAGTCTAAACGTCCAGAGTGAATATCAAGTTCAAGGGTGTTCATATGCCTAATACACTACTATTCTGGGGATTGTTTGCGGTGACTTTTTTACGCCACATTGTTTTAGGTGGTTTTGTTCTTTCTTACAAGATGAGTTTAGACTGGATCTTGAATTCATCTCTGATCTTTCCGGAGTTTCTACTGCTTCTGACTTGTCTTTTTTACTGACATTTAATTTTTACACGTGCCTTGAAGTAGGTAAGCCAAACATTTTCTTGTACTGTCATTTAGAATTATGATTATCTACATTCTGACGTGATAGAAGTTCGATAGTGGGAAGGCTTTCTTGGGATTGGGAAATTTTTAAGTGCAAGAAATGCCTTGTCAATGATGGAGGTTTTGCTAATCTAGGATGCTGAATTATGAGACTGTAATACATATTGAACTCTTCCTAAACTTGGTGCAAGTTTGTTTGTTGTATTCTAATTTTCTTTATGCATACACAGGATTGTGAGAGAGATATCGCAGAGGCCGGAGATGATGCTCCAGATGAGGTTAAGAATGAAAACATCATCAAGTTGTCCTGGGCTCTTGTTCACACAAGACAACCAGAAGATGTCCAGCGAGGAATAGCTTTGCTCGATGGTAAGTAAGAAAACTTCCGTTAAAAGCAGTTTCAACATTTTCAGTTAGTGTCAAATATGATTAAATTTACACTATATGCTTAAACGTGAACAGAGTCAAATATTTGTCTTGTGAAACATTGTTTTTGTAGCCTCTCTTGAGACAGGTGGACTGAGGGAACTTAAGAGAAGCCGACCGAGCCAACTTCAGATCAGGGATATGCTTTATATTCGCTCACTTGGACATTACATAAATCGTGACTTTATGAAGAGCATGAACGATGTGTGTCAATGTTTGGTGGTTTGTTCTCCTCTTCATGTTATCCATTAATAGTATTGTGGACTAAAATACATCCACATGTAAAATTTCTTTATCCGTAAAGCTTTCTTGAAAGTTTGAATGGCGGGAGTAATAGTATAGTCTGTCCTCCTTTAACGAAGCTCTCCTTGCAAAAGATTGTCCAGTAGCTCGATATTGCATGTTGGAGGGTTGACCCCAGTAAAATTACGTATCTCAAACACCATCTGTCACATATAGGTAAAGTAAAACGGTTTTACTTGCTAGGGCTACTGATATCTATGAACCCTATCCTGTGAATGATAATTGCTGAAGCAATAATTTAACACACCTGTTTGCAATATAACTTCTACCGTTTTGAAACAGAAATGTCTATAGAAATCAATTATATTGTACATCATATTGTACATCTCTTGAAGTATTCTTTGGAATATGACAGTGTTGTTATTCTTGTATTTCAATTTACTTATGCAATAGGGCACATAAACAACGAGATAAATTGGGTTATGCTAGATCCAGCTTGGTCCTAGTTGTTCTGTTTATAATTGATATATTTGATTTAGGATGCACCAGGCTTCTGGCAAGGTTGGTACCTGAGGCGAACATTATTAAATCGGACCGAAACAGGTGAATGTTCTTTACGTTATCTTTAAACTTTATCGGCTTAGAATTATGTGTTTCCCGCTTACTCTATAGTCTGTTCAAGGACTTGAAAGAAATGTTTGAAATGATTGCAGACGGATTACTCGGCGCTCTCTTTTTTTATGTTGCCAGTGCAGCTGTGCCGGCTATTATGAAAGCAAGATCGCTTCGTAAGACATGATATGGTGCAGACCCATTCTGTGGCATGTAAGAAATGATACAGCTCAAGACCACTTTATGTCTTTATTTTGTCTGCATGATAATCTCCCCTCCCCACACTTATCACCTAGGTCATCGACTCATCCATTAAACATTCGTGATTATTTTTCTTTGCCAGCTTTGATGGAGATTGTGTAGAAGGCTCTGTAAACTTTGTTAATACTATTGGAGGTATAATTAGATTGTTATAACTTATAATGCAGTGTTAGTTTTCCTGTCCTTGATTAAAAATTTAAATCAGAGTTTGTTCATTTTGCTCCCACTATGGAATGAACAAACATGAAAAATGTATGTTCAAATCAACAAATCTGTTGATTTGAACATTGAGTCGGAACATCCAGCGTGCGTCTGTTGTAAGGACGCGCGATCGTGCCATAGACGCGGAGTCAGAAGGAATGTCGCTGGAGTCAGAGGAAATGTCTTTGGAGTCATAAGGAATGTCGCCCCTCACATATTCTCTCTCCAAAATTGATTATTATAATTATGGTTTATTTTTTATTATTCATTTTATTAGTTAAATAATATGTGGGACCAAACTCTTATTAGTTTATATAAATAAAATCATTAGTGAGACACAACTCTTATTAGTTTATGTTAATAAAATCAATAGTGGGATCCTAAAATATCATATTTGTTCATTTTGCCTTGTTTCCCATAGTGGAGAATGCAATTTGTTCATCCACGTGGCTCAACAAATTTTTATTTTTGTTCATTGTCATAGGAACTGCTCTTAGAGGATGTTAAGAGAGTTAAGTGCAAGTAACCAACCTGTAAAATGCTATAGGAGGAAGGGATTGAAACTTGAGGGAAGACAACTCTATCCTACACTGGTCTCATCAATTTCTGTTCATGTGGGGTTCACCATTCCCCTATTAGGTGGATTTTTTTTTCCTTAGCTGAGCTGAATTCAAAATCTACAAGTTTTAAAGTCTTATAGCGCGTTTGGATACAATTCTGCTTCTGACTTCTGCTTCTCCTGAAGTAGAAGTCCGAAGTCCAGATATTTTGCTGGCAATCTATTTGATTGTATCGAAAGGTCCAATGAATTGGGATTTCCCTATTCACAAAAAGTCGACTTTTCTGTTTCTAGAAATCGTTCTGAAATTCCACACCAAACTGATTCTTGTTTTTTGACTTCTAGAAGTCAAAAAACTACTTCTGGATGTGTATCCAAACGCGCTACTAGGGTTTAGACAAACAAAGATTACAAAGAAATTCCCAGCTGTCTGATCAAAAAAAAAAAAAAAAAAAAAAAAAGATTACAAAAGAAATTGTTTTTTTTTTTAGCATTGGTTAGTTTTTTTTTTTCACGCGTACCAAAGCATTAAGCTTTACTGTGGACATCAGCTAAATAAACCTGGCATTTTTAAGGGCAACTCGAAAGGAATTAAGGGCTACTAATAAAACAAAAAAGGGTCACCCAAACGTAAAATGAAGTCAGCCCTTATCTCGCGTAAATTGAAATGGCAAAATCGCCCTCACATAATCGGCAGACAATATAAAAATTTTATCCTCCGATTACAATCGGTAAATAAAATATAAATAGATGGTCCGATTGTAGGAGTGTAGTTTTTTTTTTTTTTTTTTATTGAGTTATAGAGAAGGAGGAGGAAAAAAAAAGGGAAAAACCATTTTTTCTTAAATAAACAATAAAAATGGATGGATATGAAGAAGAGGGTGAGAATCATGGCGAAGAACATAATGTTAAAGGTTCACGACCGTTTAGAGAAGGCGATTTGGGGTATATGTTGAATGATCCAAACTTTTGTGGAGAGGAAGCCCTAGACGACGCTTTCATGGAAAAAAATGCACCGTTGTGTATTGTGTTAAGAAACTAATGATACATCAAATATACATGTATTGTGTTAAGAAACTCAAATACCCACTTTGAATGCGTTTGTAAACTAGAAAACTCGATTCCCGCATGCATTGAATGCCATGAACTACACATAATCGGTAGATAATGTATCTACATATCTACCGAATATCATTCGGTAGTTTCATGAAAGTAGATTACTATCGAATATGATAAAACCCCCAAATCGATTTTCCAAAAATATCAACATTCGGCAGTTGTGTTGAACAACTTGACTACCGATTATAATAATGTCCCCAAAAACGAATTCCTTCAAAATTATAAACACAAACTATTCTTATCTTTTACATTCAGTAGTATTATAAATTTATCTAACTATCGAATATATCATTGCCCCAAAATAAAATTTTCGCTAACGTGTAAAAATTGTAATTCTTCATGAAGGAAAATCAGAAGTCTATTAATTATGTTAGCTTCCGATTATTGATATTCTGATGTTTTACTATATATATTGCTTCCGATTATGTATTTTTTTGTACTTAGGAGATTTTCTAAATTTTTGTATTGAAATTGGTAGTTTGTGTCACAAACTATACTACCGATTATGGAACAATCGGTAGGAAAACTTACTACATGACGTTCGATTGTTATAGTAAAACTTGTTGCTTCCTTTTGCAGGTCGTTGTAGCATTTGTTGATGATTCCTATTTGAGGCCCGATACTTCCCTACACTATGAAAACGATTTGGTATACTCATTACTACTCTTTTCTTTTTCAAAGTATGTATGTTAAATTCTTATGCTTATGAGATTTGTTTTGTTATATATGCGCGTTTAGTCATTTGCAAGTAAGGCCGAGGCAAAGGAATGGCTTATGAACAAGGCAAAAGAGAAGATGTGCGTGGTAGTTCAAAACAATCATGTGGGTGAAACTCGATTTGAAATGATTTGTGAGCGAGGTGGGAAGTGAACGAGTCACGAGGGAAATAATAGTAAGTACGTAAGGAATACAGAGAGGAAATACCGAAGCAATACAAAGAAGATAGGATGCCCATTTAAGGTTGTCTTCTATAAGCCCGGTGGTAAGGAAGGTATAGAGTGGAAAATGTTTAAAGTTGATAATGGTTGTCACAACCACGATGATCCAGATACTCTAATTGGATATGTAATGGTTGCCAAACTTAAACCAAATGAAATGGAGATGGTGAGGTCTATGCGGATCCAAAAAGCAAGTGCGATCTTAAGTAAAATAAAGGCTGACGACCCCAACAACTTGTCTTATTTGTCTACAATTAAGTTGGCCCTAGATACGATCAAAAGTACAGAATGGGATGGTAGAACAGTCATGCAACAATCGGAGTGGTTAGCGGAGTTACACGACTACACATTGAGAAGGGAAGAAAAAGATGATACAGTGGTTCGTATTTTCTTGGAACATCCCGAAATTATCCAATTGGCTCAATGCTTTCATCAAATTTTGTTGATAGATGCTACTTATAAGACAAACAAATATAACATGCCGTTGTTGAACATTGCTTGCCACACTTCGGACAAAAACACGTTTACGGTTGCATGGGGTTTAATGGATCATGAGAACAATGTGAGTTTCATTTGGATGTTGGGACATTGAGGTCAATTTATAACGATGATAATTTTCCAAGAGTTATTGTAACGGATAACGATCAAGCCTTAATGCACGCAATAGCGGTAGTGTTTCCGGAATCCAAAAACTTGCAATGTATGTGGCACATTCAATGTAACCTCAAATCCAATTGCCATCATCATTTCCAAGGTAAAAAACCAAGGAAGGGTACCAAGAGGTCAAAGGAAGAGGATGAGCGCTATATTAACCATGGAAGAACGAGAGGAAGAGAAAAGGTTATTTGAAGAACAGTGGAAGGAGGATGGAATGATTTGGAAAATGTTCATGAAAGCATGGGACAAGATGGTTTAGTCGACGACCGAGGAAATTTATGAAGATAACTTGAAGAAATTTGAGGATGAATATGGCACGAACTACGCAAAACCAGTTGAGTATTGTAAAACACAATGGTTGACGCCGCATAAGGAGAGGTTTGTGTTTTCATGGACATATGAATATCGAAACTTCAAGAATGAGGCGACAAGCATTGTGGAGAGGTCTCATGGCCGATTAAAAAAAATATTACTTGGTAGTCAAAATGGAGTTTTGTTGATCCAAGAAGCAATCCATGAATACACCAATCATGATCTCATAAAGATTAGGAAATGTATGCAATTTAGTGTACACCAATTCCCAATGGAACATGAGAAGGAAAGATTGCTTCTAAGGGGCATTGTTCATAAATTTTTAAGATGGAAATAAATCACATGATGGAACAATTGAATCTTTATAAAGTTTACGATGATGAGAGTACAGTTTGTGTTTGCAAGGATATGATAGGTATTGGTCTCCCGTGTCGTCATAAGTTGGGTAGGTATGTTGAAGTGATTGACATCAATGATGTTCATCCATTTTGGAAGCAATTAAATTTCACTCCAAGCACCCCGTTAGTTGAAGGTACGTCTTTGTTGGAGTCGGAATTATGTGCACGAATAGCCGAGCGTTACGCTACATCAGATGGTGCCAAAAAGAAAATATTTATGTACCATTTGGAGGAAGCCCTTCAACCCTTGTTTACGGGAGGTTGATGAACCTATTAAGCAAAAGGGGGCCGGTAGGCCGAACACCGAAGTGACGAGGACCATCCAAAGAAAAGATTTGAAGGAGTATTTGTATAATAAAAGAATATTGATTATGCACGAGCGTTCGGAAGCCTAATTTCAAGATGAGGCGGAACCTAAGAAAAGAGGTCGTCCAAGAAAGGATCAAAGTGGACCAACCGCACGAAAAGTGAGACCAAAGGTCTCTACGGAGCCTTCTCAAGTAAGTTAAGCCGAGGTGGTCGAAGAAGTTGTTGAGCAAATGGGCGCCTCGCAACAAACCCAACCAATGGAAATTGTGACTATAAAAAAAATAAGAATGGTACTATTCGTTTCCCTAGGGATCTTCATGGAAGACCAAATCGAACCACGTGTACAATATACAAAGAGTATTTGGAACAACTCTCTCCACTCATTGTTCCATTTGTTTTGTCCACTGACGAGGTTGATGGGGATGGCAATTGTGGGTTTCACGTCACTACAGAACAAATGGGTTACTTTAGAGAGGCGGTTATCGAAGATGTCACCCAATGCCAATATTTAAGAAATAAGATGGCGGTACAACTAATGAAGGACAAGGATTCCTATATGGATATGATGAGGCGAGGAGATAGATACGAAAAAGAAAAAGAGTTCAGAGACTTAGATGAGCGTGTAAAGTGCCGAAAGGGATTGGAGACAATCGGATCCAAGTATTGGATGACAATGCCTAAATTTGGATATCTCCTAGCAGACGTTTTGAATTGCGTGGTTGTTTATGGGTGAAAACTATTTCTGTTATTTTTGGTAATTTGGGGTGTGTGGATGAGAAATGAATCTAAACCCTAAACAAATGCACTGCACGGGAGTGCTTTTTGATTCGATAGATCAATCTGTACAATTCTGGCCTAAACCAAGAAATGGCCGTTCCAGACTTGCTTTGGTCACAATGTGAAGGAGATGGGGTTGATCTTAGGGAGGGAAGCGAAGAAGGTGTTGAGATTGTAAAGGTGTTGGCTGTTTATGACTTGTATCAGAATATCAATCTGGCTTGCAATAATGTAAGCAATCGGCTCTGGGTGTTTGAATACGTTGTATCAACACTTGATTTCTGTCCATTCTGGAAATAGGGAGGAGAACCTATTTATACAAGCCATTAAGCCTAACCCTCGTCTCTCGTGGGAAGTGGAGTGATAGAGTAGTGGGGTCGTGTAGGAGTGGTGATTGTCACACGATCACACCTTTGCCCACTTCTCCCATCATCACTAACCGTCCATGTCTTCCTGACACGCTCTTGTGATGGCGCGTTGCACGCTGCGCGCTGTAAACTTCCAGACCAATACCCCAGTAAGTATCCCCCAGTTTGTGACATGCTTGATATCTCGATTGTGTGGATCATGGGACCCACAGAAGGTAGCATACGATGCTAGGTTAAATAACTAAGTTATTTGGGAAATCGATATTTATGAAATATCGTGTGTATTCTATGCATGTAATGCATCGAATATACTCATCATGCATGAAGCATCACTGTTTTAAAGCTTAACAGAGTAAGTCACGAATTAAGCGTCTTAAAACAGCTGCATGCATAGATATTTTCGAATGATCGTTTGAAGGTTGTGCAGGCAAGCCCTCCCTTGGACGATCACTCCATGTGGTAGAGTGACGGATGGTGATCACCACGACACCTCATTGGTTATTTAACTCCTATAGCCTGGGCTGTTCGACCAAGATGGTAGAGTTGGACGGACGAGATGATTTATGACACTCATCTGCGACCGTTGATAGAGTTTTAGGGTTTTGAAGAGGTGCGCAAGCATCACTCTTCAGCTTGGTAGAAATCAAGCATGGGAGGCGTCTTTGGCAGAATGAATAAGAATCCACATGAATGAATGAAATTTTTTAGTGAAATACGTCACCAGAAAATTCAGAACTCAGCCTTTTAGAAAAAACGCCATAAAATCTTCATACGATGTCAGAATTTTGCAATCTACCCGTGTATCCTTATGCCCAGGAAATTTTCAATCTTTTTCAAAGAAGATTTTTAAGTTTTGAGCATGTTTAAGGGCCGAAATCAGCGAAACAGTAAACTTCCAGGAGACCTTCAGGAGTTTTCAGCTAGCATGTAGTCCAATGTTTTGGCCACAACTCCTTTTTCGTTTACCCAATTGCTACGAAATTTTGACATGTTGTAGAAAACATCCATACGAAGAGAATGGTATACGACTGATCCTTAGATTCTTCTCCAATTTCTCATAGTTTGTCGTCTTATCCAGGGAAATATAAAATCTCTCCAGACGAGTTTGTTGAAAAACGTGTTTTAATGACTTCCAGACTATTTGCTCATGTCTTTGATGCATAATGAAGAACTTAGATAGTGTAGGTTTACTTACATGCTGTATTTTATGATTGCCTTTGGTTTCCATGCTTGAATTGCTCTAATCTCATGTAATCTTCGTATTAGGTACCAAATGTCGAAGTTGAGAATAATGGAGCGAATGATGATTCAAACCACATGATGAATCAAGCTGATGATGTTACCATCTCTGCACCTAAATGCCATGAGAATATTTCCACTGAAGTTGTCGAGGAAAATGAAGCTTAAATCATCGTTACTTCAGAGATAGAAGCAACCGAACCCAGAATGGAAGAAACTACTCAAGAGACTGCTCCCACAATTGCTCAAGTTGCTCCAATAACTGAGAACCGCATAATAGTGCATGAATACCCTAATGCATGGATTATTTGCGATCCTCCATTCGGTGAGCCAATTCCATATCACACATTAGTTGGTGGATTTAGCGTTCCCTTAGGGTATGCTGACATGTATGAGAAGTTGTGGAAAATGTATGGTCACATTGTTGTCACCAAGGATCCTAAACGTAGTTACTTATTGACAATGCAAGTAGGAAATATTTTGCGTGTGATAGATGATATAAGGACCAGGGAGAGAAGTACTGTTACTCAAGATGTACTCTTTGATTGGGAGTACAACTTGAAGAAATCTGAAGAACTTGGCTTCAACTTGAAGTGGCTTCGTCAAAGGATCAACACCATTAAGGACGCAGTAGGGAATAATATTCCTTTTACCAGTGATGTTGTGGTAGAGAAAATGGCTAAGATTGCTGAATTGACTGAAAAGCTGGAGTTGGGAGAAAATGGCCTTGCAAGTCTTGGAGAATGCAGAGAAGCAGAAATCTTACTTTGCCGACTTCCTTTAGTTTTCTTTTCATAATCTCTTGAACCTTGAACTTCTGAGAGATGTGAGGTTTTATTTTGGTTTTGAATTTTTGATTGGTTTTGAATTAGTGAGTGATTGAGGATTTTTTTCTTGGATTTGATGGAGATTTTTCTTAAAATAAAGAACTTTGATAAATTGCTGAATTCAAATACTGAATGCAAGAATTGCAAACTCCTGGATAAATTGAAAATACATGTGAAAGAAAATCCTAAAATGAAAATGTTAGGTTCTTTGAGAGTTCATGCCTTGAATACAAAACGCCTTGGGATGCCAAATGCTTCATGCGTCAAAAGCCTTTAGCCAATTTTCGTGAATCACTGGCACACGTTTCTTGCCCTTCATATCAACCAATTTGTAGTATCCTCCAACCACTGACTTAGCAATCATAAAAGGTCCTTCCCAGTTAGAACTTCTTGTGGAATGGAGATTATGCTTAGTTGCCTTGAGAACTAAATCTCATTCATGAAATTTGTTAGGCTTGGTTGCTCCTGCCCTGAATTTCTTCTGCTGGTTCGGAATTACTCGTATAGTGGGATTCCATGTTGGTGGAGCTTTCCAATTCTGTGGCACATGTGGACACTCGTGCAAGGGAAAATATTTAGGATATTGATTGTGAAATTCAGTCATTATTCCAGCAATGACTGTGTTAGTGAGACGATGGATTCAGAGAGGTTCCGCGTCTAACCATTTGGTGAAGTATTGTTGAGGTGAGACTAACCACTCATAACGTTTGGTGACAGCTGAGTTATGAGTAAGATCAAGTCCTCGGACCAGAGTAGCATATTTGAAAGTTGGTAATATAGATACATGAGGGGAATGAGACTTTCCTGACTGCGAAACCTCTTGACGAATTCATGTGCACGCTCTTCGGGTTTTTGTGTGAGTTCTATCAAGGCTTTGACTTTCCCCAGATGTTCGAACGGTGGGTCATCCTCCGCTTCTTCCGAGTCGGAGCTTTCTTCAACGGAGAAATGTGCAATTGAAGGTGTCGTAGTTACCTTTTCAGCATGAATCCATGGTCGAAATCAACATTGGGAGCACCATTACCTCCATTCGGTCCCAATTCTTGAAGGTTCTCTTTCTTACCACTATTTGAAGACGAATGAACAGCCTGGCCGTGTTGGCTTTCCACGATAATTTCCTCCTGGATGCGTTAATAACAATGGTCATTACTTCATTCAAGGAAATTCCATAATCGCTTGCACAAAAGGGGATACTTACATCAACCTCTTCATCGATGCTGGATTCCTGGATTGTTCGTATAGAGGCAAGATGAAGATCGTCAATGACCGATGGAGCAAAATTCTGAAACAAATTAACAATATTCTTTTGGGATCCTAATTACACGGACAAGAAAATCACGACAATAAGGGAAGTGCTAACAACTCACCAAAGAAACGGCTGGGGACTTCACATTATTCGGTATCATCCTATAAGATGTCTTGCTCATGCTCTCTCCACCCTGGGGACTTTCTTGAAGGTATGATAATTCTACATGGATTCGAGGTCTCACAGCACGGCCATCCTACCACAAATTCAATAAAATAATTAAGGTGCAATTATCATGCTTTTACCAAAATCATAAGGGAAATACTTACTTGTGAGCATTCTGGAGGCGTTTTCCTTTTGTCACCACTGGAAAGATATCTCAACCTTGGTCGATCATAAATCATGTCAGGGGAAGGAAACTCTCGTACCGGAAACTTAACATCCATCGCAAACTTATGCAAACGCTCAAGTTGTTGACGCCAGAAGTCTATGTAACCTGGAGTTACGTAGGTAGCTCGGTCAAAGAATGGAAATAAATAATCATTTTCTTCCACACATGTGCAATCTAAGTGAGCCTTCAGATGCTCAACTGATAGCTTATTCATTCGATGACCTGGAACACACTGGTCGACACCCATTTGTCGAGCTGCTCTATCGATGTTATATTCTTCTACCTGGAATTCTCCATGCATTACTGATACTAAGTAACCAGGAGTGCAACTCAATACGAAATATTTCTCTCCATCACTCAGAACGGCACCGGTTTTCAACGTGACATTTTCTTCAGCGGTATTGAAAGTGACCAATTGTGAGAAAAGAGGAGGAACTGACACCCAGGGGAGAAAGTCGAACTCAGACTCGATGTCTAAAAAGTCAGTGAGCCGTGTCTTTTGTTGTGGCTGTTTTTTAGACCAACACATAATTATGGCATTATTTTTCTCGAGGAAAGCTTGACGAATATCAATATTGGGTCCTTGCAAGACACTACGAGGAATTGGAGCATAATTCTCAAGGTGCTCCCACATCAAAGCTTGAAGGAACATAGTATTAGCATATGTTTCAACTTTCATGAAGCCGTTGGAAACACTGGAGTCTATGACTAAGGAGTCTAAATTGGAAAACAATGAACCCAAAAACAGACTAGCAATGGGAAGTTTCTTACCTTTAACCATCTTTATGGAGAAAGGAATCACAAATGGTTTCAACAAATGTCCACTATCTTCTAGAACGTCTCTGGAGAGCCACAAGCATAAGAAAGCAGTAATGGTTAAGGTACCATCAACAAGTTCTTTAGGAACTCCATCTCTCGGCCACCAGTATTTCAACCATTGAGCATAGAAAATTTTGGGAGACTTGTTGAATTCATGCATTTTAGCTTCCAATACGTCAGATATCACATTCTCCTCTGCTGAGAGCTCTTCAGGGAAATTGCCAGTAATTGGGAGATACAACAATGCGACTACATCTTCTAAAGTGATGGTGAATTCACCCCATCTGCATATAAAAGTATGAGTAGGAATGCACCAACGAGCAAGCAAAGCCACCATACCTGGTATATCATGCTGAATGATTAAATCCCCAGTAGCTTGAATAGCTCGTGTCACCTGTGCATGATCCAACATGGTCCTTACACGACTATGACCCAGCATATGTCTTGCCCATCCATAGAAGTGTGTCAAAGGCTTTCGGGAAAGCTTGAGTTGAGGAGCGACAACTTCAGATTTGTTTTTATGACAAACTTCACAATGAGAAATAAACTCCTTTACTGAATGTTTTAAACCCTTCTAATAAAAATTTTGTTGAATGCGCTTGTAAGTACGAAAATATCCAGAATTACCTCCTAAAGGTGTGAAATGAAACTCATGTAAAAGTTTAGTGCACCACTCAGAAGTAGAAGATACTACAATCCTTCCTTTGTAACGCAGAATGCCATCATTGTAAGAATAATGTGGCTTATGATTAGGATTGCGGCGCAGCACTTCAATGAGTTTACTTAAATTTTCATCATTCTTGCTTTCCTGAATAATTTCATTGACTCCTGAAAAAATTGGAGTAGAAATAGCAGAAAATACGAGGCCTGTATTTCTTGACAAAGCATCAGCAACAACATTTTCTTTGCCTCGTCGAAAAATGATCTCATAATCATAACCTGCAAAGCCTACTCTTAGAAGGTTTTACACCTTGTAGATCCAGGTGTCCCTCTAAACCTTGGTTATGATTGGGGAACCATGTAAAAACTACATAGAATACATTTACTATATAGGTATTCTACAACATGTTGGATTGGTCCTTAGCATAGTTCTTTCTGGTATTTTCTGAGATGTATGAGACGAGTCATTGAATGATACATATTTGGTTACTTGTTGTATTTGTACAAGAAGAAAATAATAAATTAGTTAACGCTTAATTTTTAAAATAATGACGTGTTGACATTTTGGAAGAAACTTATTATAGGGGCTCCAAGAAAAGAGTTTTGAGGGCTCCTAAGGATTCAAATATCCTACGATGAAGATAAGGGGACCTAATTCATAAGAAAAATACTAAAATACCCTTAACATATTAAATATAAAAAACCTAAAACTAATTTGTTTTCATTCCTCTCCTTTAATTCTTCCATTTTCTTCTTCCCCATCACCTCCATCGCTTATTTCTTCGATTAATCGTCAATTCAAAAAATAATTCATTATCGATTAACACCAGTTAATCCACCCGCAATGACTTCAATAAGGTAAAAATCAAAAACCCATCTTATTTAATTGGTTTCAATGCATGGATAAGCGGGATCGATCGAATTGGGTTTTTGAAAAAACATTTTCAGAACTGTCTACGGTTGGGAAATATGAATTTTCCCAAATAGATCGAATCGTCTACTGTTGGGAAGTATGAATTTTCCTAATCAGAGATGACCTACTGATGGGTAAATATGAATTTTCCCAACCGTAGACTGAACTGTATACGGTTGGGAAGTATGGATTTTCCCAACCGTAGACTGTCTACGGTTGGGAAATATGAATTTTCCCAACCGTAGACAGTACTGAAACTGTTTTTTGCAAAAATAAGTGATGGGTTTTCTTAGTTTTTTCTGTTTATAATCGTCATTTTCATCACGACGGAGAAGAAAAAGAGAGAAAGAAAAATAATAGTTTTTTTTTTTTTTTATGATTATCATCTTCATCATGATTTATGAATGAAAAGAGAATGAGAAGACAATAGATTTAGTTTTTTGTATATGATCATCATTTTCATCATGATTTATGAACGAAAAGAGAAAGAAAAGATAATAAATTTAATTTTATAATTCTTGGAGGGTATTTTAGCCATTATAAAAAATATTTAGATATAGGGTTTTGTTGATTATTATTTCATAACCCGATTTTGTCAGCCCTCAAAACCAAATATTTGGAGGCCCCTATAATAGGTTTCTTTTGGAAAGTGACATGGAAGTGATGCTTGTCATTAAACTTCGAGCTGTGTAGGCTCAAACAATTGAAAATTCCCAGCAACTCAATTTAAATCTACGGATAAAAAAAAACGCTATTCTTATTAGCGTTTTTTGTCTTTTAGCGCCTATTCTTATTAGCGTTTCTATGGATTCCACGGACCATTCCACCAAATCATGGAACCCTGCTTGGATTTTCTGTGCAAGACCCCAACTTGGAAGCCATTAGACTTGACATTCCATGAATGTTCCACACTTTGAATATGGACTCCACCATAAGACTTGCTCTTACATAACATCGTCTATTTTTGAAGCATATTTATTATATCTTTTATTACATTATATCAATACCATACTCAAACACTCATAATACCATACTCAAACACTCATGATTATAGAAAGCCATCAAAACCAGAATAACTAGTAATACTGCAGGAGAGATGCTACTAACTTAGATAAAGGGATGGTTGTTGGGGCATCATAATTTATGCGGTCTTCTCACAGGGTCTTGAAATGTTTTGCCATCCTGTACAGAGTTTAAGGATTTCCTTCAGATTTTCAGTTGCAGGTTCGACTGTCCATGTAGGATAGTATTCACTAGGATGGAACATATTTCCTTCACAATACCCTCCTGCTTGAGGACATGGTGGAGCACCGTTAAGGAAGATGTCTCCTTGAGATGTTACAAAGCCAGTTGAGGGACATTCTTTGTCCGCAGCCTGCAACAAAAAATCAAGACATTCACTGCTTCGCCTTATAACATATACAAATTTTTAGTGAATATACATACCATTCTAGCAGGCTGTGATTTATGTCGAAATATTAACATTTAGTGAGTTATAGTAGTAGATCAATGATCTCAATTTTAACCCCATAAACAAAATCAAGAAGCGTATACCAATCAAAAAGACACATATTCTACGTGTCCATAGAATGGGATTAACCTCATTCACCATAAATTTGTATTTAGCACTGGTTTGTCCGATACCTTTATTTCACGATAAATACAACTACAAAATGCTCAAATGAGAGAAATCTATCAGGAAGGATGTTTATTGAGAAAAAGGGGTGCATGCTTCAGAAGGAAACCAGGTTCAAATTCCTACTCATTGAGTTTTTCATGTTTCAGTATAAATATCAACACACTTTGCAAGATCTTGTTAAAAATCTTGTTGTGAAATTTTAAAAGTAGCTAGTTAATATAGACAATGCGTGTATTTAGTCTAATATTACAAACTCAAAACATATTAGGCATGCCTAATTCTCAATGAATTCACCTTTTCCGTGAAATATAGAAATGTCCCCTTCTTCGCACCTCCAGCACCTGCTTCATATATGTTGCACTCTGAAAATATCTGAAGAGACAAGGCAAAAAAGAGATGACAAACCAGTAAAGAGGAAATATGCTCAAGTTAAAAGAAAACATTAAACATCAAAATAAATTGATAAGCAATAATTGGTACCTGTGATTCTACACTTGCACAAACAGCATATATGCCCCAACATCTGGTGTAGTTATTATATAGATGAACCTTCGCAAACCTAACACGAGGATGTCGCTGCACAGTTCCATCAAAGAAGCAGTGATGAATGGTTACTCGAATGCATCTATCGGTAACGTGAGTGGGATCTGCTCCAATAAGCATTGTCTTGTCATGCTTATAGAAATGACACCTAAGGACACAGTACAAGGAGCTAGATTAGAGATACAGTGAAATGAATATCTGCATAAATGAGAGGTGATCTTCTACCTAGATACAGTGATATCTGTGCTCTCTCTTGTAATATCAATACACCCATCAGCGAAATCACTCAGGCTGCAGCGATCAATCCAAATGTGCTTTGATTTAGGTTTAATTTGAATACAATCAACATCATGTCCTCTACCCCCTTCAAACTCAAGGTTGCAGATTATCACATGTTCACACTCCTTCAACCTTAAGCCCTTGCCCGTAAACTTTATCCGCTGTCCTCTACCATCGATTGTCTTATAGGACGATACAGCCAAATAGGATGAAAGGCAAATGGTACCCGAAACGTCAAAGACAATCCAAAGAGGTTCTTTTTTACGACAGCCGTCACGCAGTGATCCAGGACCATCATCTACACAACCAAGGAATCTTAACTTAGAAAAAGAAAATCAGTGTCCAAAAACCTCCACAGATACAGATCAAAACGCCGAGCTGGGAAATCAGAGTATTCAATCAGCATACAAAAATTTGGAATACCTGATGGCAATTAAACTAAAATTTTTGTCTATATGAACCATATTGAGTAGTGAGCAACCCTAATTTTAATCTCCCTAGATTAAGATGGCAGCGACTTCAATTCTTACCAGTGTGGTTATTATACCCTTATGATCTTATCCACCAATTAGTAAATTTGAACAAGGACAGATGAGAATTGTTCCTTCCAAATAAATTCTACTATAACAAACAAGTTAGGCTAATAGATCATCAACTAGTGTAGCTCCTGTCAAGTACTCAAACATGAAATATACATAATCAAATTAATCGCTCCAACTGGTGCTACCCTTTCTCATTGTGAATAAACAACGGAAACAGCAAACAAAATCAACAGACTTAGAGTCCATAATTAGGCCCCAAGATGTAAAATCTATCAAAAGTACTCCCACAAACAGCTTAATTCAGCTTCAAATCTTAACAAAATGAAAAACCAAAACTAAAACACCAAAATTAAAAATACCCAATTTTAAGCTAATCATGGCAATCCTTCACAGAAAACTGAAAACAAACCCAATTGTTTTCAAAAAAACACATCCAATTCCAAGTAAACCCTAAACCCATATGATGTGATTACCCAATTTGGTAACGAATCAAGGTATTGACAATAGATAAAAAGAAGAAGGGACAGAAACCTGCTAACGTAGTGACATGATAAATAGGTCCATGAAGTCCTCCGATGGCACACTTCCCAAAACCCTCAGCTTGACCAGCTAAAGCTCTCAAGTTAGAATCAACATTCGAATAAGGCAATGTACAAGACATTTCGCTATTTGTTGCTGTAGGTTGATTTGGCGGGTGAGTCCTTATATAAGGAGGAAGGTTTGGTTGTGAAGAAGAACCGTTGCCATTCCGATATTTACGGCTATGAACGGTTCCCATTGTGAATTAAATGGTTCGGTTGTTAAATTCAATAACAACAATGTTTTTAGGTTTGAAGCTTAGGTGAAACTGGCCGGTCTTCTCTCTATTGATAAAAAATTAAATGGTTCGGTTGTTAAATTCAATACAGAGAATTCATGACCATACCAGAAAACGTCAGGAATTATCTCATCAATTTAAGACTATAAACGTGTTCTTCTTTATTCCGATTTTTCTTTTTTTCTTTTTTCTTCATTCTTTTCTATGTCGGTGGATGTTCGAACTTGTAAAGTTGAACAACATTTTATATTTTGTTACCCTACATTCCCTAAATTGCTATATGTCAATATTGAATAGGATGGGTCTGGAAATTGTGTTTTTTAAGGGAAAGTTGGGCAATGCAAATGTATCAGAAAATAAGTTTGTGTAGAGAGTTCTGGAGGCATGAGCTGAATTAGGTGGCATTAAATCATATACCTAAGAGCAACTGCAGTGGTGCGACCATAACCAAAGAGCAAAGAGCAAAAAAGAAACTAAAATTTGGGTTTAGTCCGTGTTGGAACGCAAAGTGGAGGGAGACTAAAATTTGGTCAAAGCGCAACTTTGAGTTACGCCCCAATCAGGCGCAATTCCAAATTGCGCCCCATTTTTTTTTTAATTGTTGTTAATTGTTGGGGCGCAACTTTGAGTTACGCCCCAATCAGTCTCTTTTTTTTTTTTTTTTTTTATTGTTGGGGCGTAACTTATCAGGCGCAATTCTAAATTGCGTCTCTTTTTTTTTTTTTTTTTTTTTTTTTTTTTTAAATTCGGGCGTAACTTTGAGGTACGCCCCATTATCTCAGGCGCAATCCCAACACCCCGCTCCATCAGGCGTAACTTTAAATTACGCCCGACTAAAGACCAGACTAAAGACTAAATATGGTCTGGGTTTTTGTTATAGTCCGGTCTTTGCTCTTTAATCCGTCTCCACTGCGTCTGTTTTTTACCAAAAAATTTGGTTATACTCCACGACTGTGGATGCTCTAAGAGTGGTATTTCATTGGGAATAACCATAGTTTGCTCCGCCCAGCCAAATCAAAATTCTCACCAGCGTTTTACATGCCAGTTAAATTGCGTACATAAAACTTTTGCAACTTTCCGAACCCATCAATTTTCATACAACTCCACGTCATCTTCTAAATATGCATATGGACTCTTACTACTAATTGGCGTATTATAAATATAGGTTTTTCTTCTTTACTTCTATTATTACTATATGTTATCGCAAGAATCTAAGTAAGTCTTAAAAAATTCACTTCTCTGACACTCCCACCCCTCTCCAATTTATATCCATCAATCTTTTCTTTAAACTTTATACTTTCATTTTTTATTTTTATTTTGAAAAAGAGGCATGCTTCAATTGTATTGATAATAATCATCTGATTTAAAATCGGTAGAGATTACAGACCCAACCAAGAAGTTTCCAGCAATTACAAGTATCTCAAGCAGACAACAAACACAATCAAAATCAGGCCACTCAACAACATAGTTACAAGACTTAAACTGAAGAAAAATCCTAACCATTTTAACTAACTTTCTAAGAAACTAAACAAGTTTAAATGGCCTAGTTTGGATTAAAAGTAACACATCCAACCAATATAACAAAACTACAATCTGTAGAAGTGTTAGGATCCAAAGATCCAACCATTTCTCAAGGGTATTTCTATAAACATGGTAAAACAAATGAACCAGGTATAGAAGGATCCAAAGATCCACCCAATTTTCAAAAGTTTTTTCAAAGTAACAGTAGCAGTAGCATAAATCGGTCATCACAAGTCGGAATTGGTCTGAATCGGTTTGGTTATACATCGGAATCGGTCTGAAACTAAGAGTTGCTGGTTTTGCTGGTGCTGTTGGTGTCTCTGGTATTGTTGTTGGTGTCTTAGAACATATTGATGCCTCACCTGGTGGCTTTTGAGTACCTGATGTTGAAAACCTAAAACTGAAAATACTAGTTGAAATGAATCTACATCTAAGGAAAAGTAGATCGATGAAACACCCCAAAGCAGGAATATCACATAGACCTAGAAAGGGAGAAATTGAAATCCGGCCATCCCCAACAATAGAGAAAATATCAGATCTTGTTAGGGTTGGTGAAGATGAAGAAGTTGCTTCGAGTTTCTCATAAATCACGACTAAGAATGATGGGATGCCCTGATTTCTTCTCGGAGAAAATCACAAGCCATACCTACATCAACAATCACAGATCTATAAAACGAACCCTAAAAAATTGCAAGAGAATCAACGAAGTAAAAAGTAGCAGCGAGAAATAGGGTGAAATAGAGCTTGGGTGTTGATTTGATCCCGATCTGAGCATGAAATATTTAGGCGAAGAGAGTTTCGTTGCAGAGGTTTTGGGGAGAGAGAGAGAGTTTTTCATCAAACTCTACCAAAACAACAATTCAAACATCAATTATATATATACATACCATTTTTCTTTTGTTCTCAACTGTTGTAGCTTCTTATCCTTTCTATAGTATCCTTATTTTCATCAAGTGGATAGATTACCTAAATGTGCAGCAAACTATACCCCTCTTAATACTCTAACATTCTTGCCAAGAGGGGCATCGGTTTATCCTGATCGTATCTCTCTTATTTATGGTCATACCCATCATCCATCGCGATGCATTAAGCCTTAATTATTCCTATTTAGGTTTTCTACTTCACCTTACTAGTTGAACAACCCTGCATTATCACCCGCCATATAAGAAAAGGTAATCGATGGGAAATCAGAACATGCGCTATAAGTCTATAAGAATAAATATGAGTTTTCCTTTGAAAATTTGTGAAATTATTGTCTTCAAGGATATGCTTGAATTATCATAACATGAACGATTTCAGTAATTGGAAAATTGGTGTGCTATGTTTGTATTTCTATCGATGCTTTTTTTTTTACAGTTAATTCATATTCATGAAGGAAAGCAAGTAAAAGTAATCATCTCACTTGCCGATGTAAAGAGAATTACATAAACATACATGAACAAAAAATGTGGAAGCAAAATACTATACTGAGGCAGCAGTTAAGAACATGGTTTTTTCCAGTAAATTTTTTTTCAAACAGTATGAACGCACTGTGATTACTCCTACATACTTAAGAATAAACATTTTTAAGGAAATTAAAATATGCTTTGAAATTGAAATTGAAGTTAACTTATTAGTAAAAGTATGTAACGTTGTGGAAAATAATTTACCATCAAAGGAAGTTACTTTGGGACTGTGTATTCTATATACTTTTGACATGTTGTTCTTCTTCATATAGATTCTTATTGGTGATTAAATATCTCAACTAAAAGAAGACTTGATCCAGCATAATTAAATCATCAAGTAAGAACATAAGATAAGCAAAAGATTAAGAGAGCAAACCCTATAAGATGTCTTTACTAACCAAGTCATCTTTTTTCTCATATTTGTTCTTCACATATCTTATCTTCACACAAAAAATCATAATACTTGTTTTGTTTTTCTCTCAGTAAGATTATTTGTTGTTAATGTATCTCAGACTGCAAAATAAAAATTAAGGATCGAGAGAAGAAGATCAAACGCAAAAAACTCAGTTTTTTTTTTCCGCAAAAATAAAGTTTTTTCCGAATCAACCACTAATAGTTGGTTATAGGTTTAGTTTGCATGATTATTTTTTTCCGCGAAAATAATATTTTTTCCCTTTCTTTTTCTCACGGAATATCTGACCGTAGAAAGTTGGGAAGTTCTATGAGAACAGAGATAGAAGCAGCGCTCCTTTCACTAATTAGGGATTCAACAAATATTAAGGGTGGGCGGTGTTCACCGTTGAATGATGAGGTGGATTTTCTCACCATTCAACGTGGGGGCGCTATTGAGTTAGTCTTTTAACTCAATAATATGTTCTACGCACTGGGCGTATTGAACTTCCCATAACATTTACAATTTTACACCAAACAAGATGATAGTAAAAATCGGTATGTAACCTGTGAAACGCACCTTGTTCCATAAGAAGTTTTAATTTGATGTGGCGGGACGTCGCGATGTATTAAACCTTGATTACATCTCTAAAAGGATATAATTTCAAGGCCCGTATCAATTCACATTACTGACTCACAAACACATGGTTAACTAATGGAAAAGAGCTCGGTTCAGTGCACAATATGGGCAGGTAAACTGGTCATTTTTCCAGGCCTATTTACAAACAACCTTTCATATATTGCGGAAAATAATATATCCAATAATTAAAATCTCAGAGGATATCCTGTCATGTAACGATAATCTCGGTCCACATGTTGGCTAGTTTAGAAGGTAGGTTTTTATTGTACCATATTAGAGATTGATACTCATACACAAAATAAGGACCTGAACAACATTTTTTATTTTGTTACCCTACATTCCCCGAGTTTCCATATGTCAATATTGAATAGGATGGGTCTCGTAATTGTACTTTTTAAGGGAATATCGTACTTTCCATATGTCAATATTTTACTTTTGAATAGGCAATACAAATGCACCAGAAGCAAGTTTGTGTAGAGAGTTTAGGAGGCATGAGCTGAATTTGGTGGCATTAAATCATTTACCCAAGTCTGGTATTTCATTGGGAATAACCATGGTTCGCTCCACCCCGTCAAATCAAAATTCTCATCATCTTTTCACATGTCAGTTAAATTGCGTACGTAAAACCTTTGTAATTTCCCGATACCGGCAATTTCTATACAACTCCACATCATCTTCGCAATATTCATATGGACTCTTAAGAATTGGCATAGTATAAATATAGGTTATTCCTCTTCACTTCTACTACTACTATCGGCTATTGCAAGAATCTAATCAAACCTTAAAAAACTAACTTCTCTGACTCCCTCTCCAATTTTCATCCATCCATATTTTCTCTAAGCTTTCATCAAATTCTTCCCAAACAACAATTCAAACGTCAAGTGTATATATATATATATATATATATATACATGCCATTTTTCTTTTGTTCTCAACTATTTTATCTTCCTATCCTTTTTATAGTATCCTTATTTTCATCATAATTAAATGGATAGATTACCTAAATGTGTTACAAACTATACGCCTCTTACTCTTTTAACATTCTTGCCAAGAGTTGCATCAGTATATCCTGATCGTAACTCTCTTATTTATGGTCATACCCATTTTACTTCACCAGTCGCGATGCATTAAGCCTTAATTGCTCCTATTTAGGTTGTGTACTTCACCTTGCTGGTTGAACAACCCTGCATTCTCACTTTCCATACAAAAAAAAGGTAATCAATGGGAAATCAGGACATGAACTTTAAGGATAAAGAGGGAGTTTTCGTTTGACAATTTGTGAAATTATTGTCTTTAAAGATATGCTTGAATTATCCTAATATAAATGATTTAAGTAACTGGACAATTATTGTGCTATGTTTATATTTCTGTTTGTGTAATATTTTAATAATGATTTCTATCGATGCTCTTTTTACAGGTAATTAATATTCATGAAAGAAAGCTAAGTAAAAGTAATCTTCACCTGCTAATGTAAAGAGAACTATATAAATATACCTGAGCAAAAAAAGTGAAAGCAAAAGGCTAAGCTAAGGTAGCAGTTAAGAAAATATTTTTTTCTAGTGAAACATTTCTTCAAACACTATGAACGCACGGTGATTACTCCTACATACTCAGGAACAAACATTTAATAAGGAAATTAAATTATGTTTTGAAGTTGAAATTGAAGTTAACTGTTCAAGGTAATTTTTACATGATCATCTTTGACTTAGTATTTAGTTTCCAACAAATAAATTGTCTCCAACTAAACTCGTCAAGAATACGATGAACTTAGCTAAAGCTAGATTAGTAAAAGTATATACCGCTGTGGAAAATAATTTACCATCAAAGAAAGTTACTATGGGATTATGTATTTTATATTATTTTGCCATGTTGTTCTTCTACAAATAGATTCTTAGTAGTGATTAAATATCTATATTACAAAGGACAACTGTGTTTTTTCATATGGACAGTCATCAACATTTCAGACACATAAGGACGGTTAAGACGAGCCATTAATATGTGTTTTCACTATCCTTTTTGGTTGGCCGCTAATATATATTTTAGACATATAAAGAATGACAGACAGAGGTGTCAACGGATAAAAATCCGTCGATTTTGACCAATCTGTTAAGGTTAAGATTAAGTTTTATCAAAAATCCGATATCCGATAAAATCCGACGGAATCCAAAAATCCTAAACCGATTCCGTTAGGCTAAGTTATCGGATATCGAATTTTTTTCCGATAAAATCCGGTTTCTAGGAAAAAAAACTTAAAACAGAAGAAAAACAGAGTCTTTGAGTTCAAAATGTTATAAAATCCACAGTGGAATTTTTTTTTGAAGTACACAAAATCATCCACAATATTACCACTTTGAGTCTCATACATCACACATGAAAAGAAAGTATAAACTACAAAGCCACACAAACAAATGCAAACTGAAGTACACAACATCAAAAAGAAAACAAAGCTAGTGAGTAGTAATCTTGCTTGGCGCTTTCGGTTGCATATTTTTCGTATCTTCATTAAATCAAAATCGTACACAAACATTTAAATCAAACCCCATGCATTGAATAGGTATATTTATATATCTATAATATTTATTAAAACCCAGGAGGAGAGCTGGCCTGGGGCCTTGGGGGTCTTGGGAAGAAACAAACATTTCAAAACGTTTTTCATGCATCATTGCATCAACTTCAAAGTCTTTGATTTTCGTATCTTCATTAGTACACAAACATTTAAATCAAAATCAGAAATCAGAAGAAGAACAACACATATGGTTTGCCAGTAGAATGAGAACAACACATATGGTTTGCCAGTAAAATTCACATTTATGCGGGTATATATCGATTATTGAGATGAATCAAAGATATAAACAATCCATTGCTATTGACATAAATGGTAGTTTTTGGACAGTGACAGAAATGCTAACCAATCTTTATTAACCCAAGAATCAAGAAGAAAATATGGTCTTACATAAGTTACAATCACACTCCTATATGTTTTCATATATCACACTCCTATATGTTTTCATATACACACACACTAATCCACTGTCACACCAAACTAAAACCATGTCAGTCTCTTACAGAGTCTCATTTTATTCACCCCACTCACCCCAACTCAACTAGCATCATGATAAATAACACAAAATTAAAAATTCATCCCAATGTTACAAATTCATATAGAAAGGTGCAAAATTAACTACCGATTTTTGTTCAAGACAAAACACTCTCACTCTCAGCAATTCTTCAATGAACAAGATTTTTGTTCTTATCACCATGTCCATAGAGAGTTCTACTCTCCTCCATTAATCTTATTTTCTTGTACTTGGCCTTCGGAAACTATTCTCTAGATTTCTCAATAAGAATAATAATACTTCCATGAACAAACCCTTGATTACTAGTCAATCAGTTCAGCAAAACATAACCCAAATCATGGAAATTGAATATAGTCAATCAAACAACTCAAAACCCTAAATTCAAATCAAATAACCCCCCATCAATCGTCATCTCTATTCAAATTTCAAACCCAATAATCAAAATCAAGATCGGAACCCTAATTTTCTCTGAATTCAATTGTAATGAAAAAGCTAAAAGAAGAACATAATTAATTCTAAAAGTTAAACACATAAATATTCAAAGATCAAATATGAAAATACGCAATCGATTTTGGGAAAGAAAAAACCTAACTTTGAAACTATCGATTAGATTCATGACTAATGACTTACTTCTTGAGTGAGAGTCTCTGGTCATCAATATTCTCGATCAAATCACGATCAAATCGATCACTCAGTCCTTCTCTCTCGATTCTGTGTTTTTGTGTTAAGTTTTGTTTCATGAGTATGGAATTGTATTCCCGGGAATATGATTCCATACCCTTGTTTGGGATGTGTAATAACTGCAGGAATTCTATTCCTTTACTTTTCGATTTCCCAAATATGGGGGAATACAAAACCCACCTTCTACCTCCCTAGAAAGCCTCCTTGGCTTGTGCTTGTGCTGTATGAAAACTTAAGGAGAAGAAAAAGAAGAGATGATAGTACTACTCAATCTACTCCTGTACAAGTCATGGAAAAAGTCTTATCTCAGAAGGAAGAAGGTACAAGGACGCATTAATCTAGCAAACACATCTCGAAATGTTGATTTCGAGACGCAAATATTCAAGGGAGGAGCCGACGGTATTTATTTTATACTTAATGGAAAAACAATGGAGAAGCTTATAATCGCATCTATGGATAATCCACAAGACGTTATTGTTCACATTGCACTGACCATATGGACAGGGTGTTGATCTGAGACTTAATCACCGTAATGGTGCTCAACCACTAACGGGAAGACACACCCAGAGTACATCCAATAATCAGATGTGGAAAACAATTAGTGAGCTGCGTTTTATCATCCTTACCTACACAAAGATTTATTGACAGCCAATCTAGAAAGCTGCTCTTAGGAGCTATCTGACATAGGAAACAGTTCAGCCGTTTTGGATACTACTATACTCAAAGCATTCCTTGATTATATACCTCATACTCGTTTTTCTTCAGCAGTCTAAACCTGTACATACTCAGAATGCATCTGAAGTAGAAGTTAATGACGACGTTGTTATGGAGTTGCCGTCGATATTTAACTTAGTTGTATACTTTGCACTAGATCATATTCTCAAGGTTCTTCGTGTTTTGTTTCTTCTGAATGCTGGTTTGAAAATTCAATGTTTAGCTGCCCGCTGTTTGGCCTTTGACCCAGGTGGAACAATTGTTGCAAGGTTGAAACATGATACCTTGTTTTGCAGCGGAGAACGTGTGTGGATTCTCGCCGCGACACTAATAGTATCTGACAAAGGTATGGACAATTTTATTTCCTGGGTTCTGATGTATAATGAAGCTAAGATAGATGATATCGAAATAACTTTGGGCGTCATTGGAGGGCTCGAGACTGTAGTGCAAGAATTGGTTTGTCCGTGGGCAGATGTAGATAAATCTACCCAAGGGCTATTGTCGCACAATACTATTTTGATCAGTCATAATTTGAATTATGATCTGCGAGTACTGGTATTAGATCAAGCAAGGGTTATCGACATATCGCTTGTTCTTCTATGTTCCGGCGAATGTACCTATGGAACTACTCGAAGGAAAACTTCATCCTACCATATGTGCAAGATTGTGTTTGGTCGTGACCTCAGGAGAAAAGAGCTCTTGAAGTTTCAGATTTTCTTATCAAAGATGGAAATTATTTCACATTTGTACAGAAGAAGAAACATAAGCCAAAAGAGCACATCTTGAATTGTTCGGAGGAGGTGAAAGAGATTCCTCATGATATTCCTGGCCAAGATTATGAGATTCCACGTAAACCTCCTTGGTTTATTCGTGTTGGCTTTCAGAATAAAAATCTTAGGAGAGTTTTAAGGCTTACTGGTTTGTCTATTATAGCAGATGACGTGAGCAAAATATCCTTATCTAACATCATTGATATTGATATTCCACTACAATGGTTGCATAAATTGGTTTCCAAGGAAGGTATGGATAAGTATTATAATGGAAGATGTCAGCCTTGGTATACCACACATGCCTCTGGACAAGTTCTGCAACAAGTAGGTAGTGCAGCTGATATTTTGAATGAAATAATGAATGATATGTCAGACCAAGTAAGAAGTGGACATATTATTGATGGTGCTAGGCCTCCATTGCGATATTATACATGAACGTGTGTATACAGTGATGTGGAAATTTCCAACACAACAGAAGGTCTTCTTTCGAGAAGTGCATACTGAAGTTAAAGGGATAACAATGCATTTTATCTATGGCACAACAGCGATGCATCATGATATATGGGAAATGGCATTTGAGGGTCTTTTTCATATGAAATATAAAGCAAAGGTTATAAGCAAGATTACCAGCGGTAGATATCCTAAGACTACCCCTATGCTAGAATATATTTGATAGGTGTAGAATACACCGTATTTACTATCTAGAGTTTATGCTTTCTTTGCTATTTTTTCTAGTAAATTATGTATTTTACGCGTGTTTTTGAGTTATTAGGTACTCGGAAGTCGCACTGACGAAAAGATGGAGAAATCACTCAATTGGAGTAAAAAGGGCAAAATTATCATTTCATGGGCGAACACTATCCGGAGCCCAGTCAAGGTTAAGGTCCAACTCTTTTGGGGGACCACTACCAGCAGTAGCGTGGAGGATAAGGGGTAACAATATGAGAGATTCGCTAAAGACAGATTATTGTTCGTTAAGGGGCACCTCCTTCTTTATAACATTAGGTCGAGCCAAATGCAGCATTATTACAGAAATAAATTCTCTGCTCACTCAGAAGACGTCTCTGCAACTTGTTCTCAGGCAGGCAAGCCATGGGACCAGGGATTGTATTTGACTGGTAGGAAAGATTCACAGAACAACACAGGTGGTCCGATTGGTAAATGAATTAGTCTGAAAGATTGAAATACCAGCGAGAAAGATGGAGAGAAATTGATGTTACTGCTGTTGAAGTAATGGAGATTAAAGACAAGGAATTCGAAGCTGAGAATGGAATGAAGATTGGGTTTCGATTTTATAGAATTTGGCTTGGTTTGAATTCGTTTTGCTGTCAAGAGAAGTCAGTGAAAAACAAGCTTTCTGCCATTAATTGAGACGATTGGTAGCTGATTACATCGTGTTTTGAGTGTTTGCTGATGATGTATGAGAATGGGTTTTGTTGGAATTGATTGCAATGCAGGGAAGGAGTTAGGTAGAGATCATACAAGAGCAGAATGGTCGCCCCTGAGTTACTAGTTTCACGCACAAAATGTGTTTGACTAAATGCCCGAAAGAATGGAATGGATTGCAGTTGTAGATGGAAGTGAAGTCTAGGCCTGGCAATGAACGAGAATGAAGAATATAGATGTATGTTTGGAATTTCCAGGTGGAAGAAGAGGCGCATATGTTGTTACTTCTAGGGAACAATGAAGCTTAAGAGCTCAATGAGATGAGCAAGAAGTTGGTTGTGCTGTTAAACTAAAATAGAAGGAATTGTTGCTGCTAATGAAGGTCTGCAAGATAGATGGAGTATGAGTATGGAGAATGATGGCAGAGATGCACAAGGAAGGCAGCAGTGTTGTGTGGTGACAAGAAACTGAGATAGCTGTGGTCCGTTGGTCCTGAGCCTGTGGTTCGTTTTCCATTGGCTTTATTTGGATGAACGGAGGAGAATGAGATGGTTAAGATTCTAAAGAAGCTCGAGAAGGTTCAGAGAGCTGCCAATGATGATGGAAGTACGATGAGAGTGTTTGATGCTCGAATACTGCTGTGGCTCGACAAGAAAATGGTGATGGTGATGGCAGATAGTGGAGTTTGGTGTTACGACCATTATCGATGGTTGAGAAGAGCTTGGCGAGAGGCATGATGATGGACCCGGTTGTTATGATTGTGTCTGGGTTCTCGCCGTTGATGGCACTGGCAGTAATGAAGCTGCAGTCGGTGATGATGATGTCAGGGACGAGATAGAGAAAACCTTGAGGAATAATAGGGAAGAAAGAATGACAACTGCTATCATAGATTATCAGCAGTCGAGATTGATGGCAGTGATTGTTGTTGCAGGTCTACGGTGAACCCAGGAGATAGAGCTGAGATGATGTTCCAGAGAGGGAAGTGATGTCAACAAGAGAACGGTGTAACTGAAAACGCTGGAGTTGAAGCAATGGCTTGAGCCAGGGTGCTGCTGCAGGTGCAGAATACTTTGCATGTGGCACTGTTGCCTGGAGTTGATTTGCAAGGCAAGGATGGACTAGCTGATGCTGCAATGGAAGCAAATGCAGGTGATAGGGCAGAGTTGATGATGCAGAGTGAGTAAGAAGAGGTGCAAGAAGTAATGCTATTGCTGCTACACTTGGTTTATGAGTGAAATTGAAGTGCAGAGATGGCCTGAGGCAGTTGCAGAATGCTGCGCCATGATGGTGAACTGAAATATGCAGCTGCAGATGGAATTTGAAGCTGCAAATGAACTGAGTCAAAGAGATGTCGGTCTGGTGCAGCTTTTGGCTTGAGATGCTGAGAAGAATGAGTATTGGTCGGGGAGATATCAGTTGAGCAGGTTATGTGATTGGAAATGATAATGAGATAGTGTTGCAGGATGAAGCTACGGGTGATGCCGATATGGAGTTTGAAGTCGCGAGATATGAATCCGAGAGTGGGAGTTGGTCTTTGGTGGCTTGGAGACGAGAGATAGGTGCGCAAGAAGCAGCTAAGGCTGATAATGGTAATGGAATTGAATGGCACTGGTGGTTTGATATGAAGCAGATGAAGATTGAATTACACAGGGGAGAATTTGCAGGCCTGGGGATGGAATGAAGCTGCAGAAATTGTGCGAAAACGGAGCAGAAATGGCGAGCCGGTGGTGCTACTTCCGGTTGTTGGATTTCGGAATGAAAAGTGGGAATTGCAAAGTTTCATTGAATCATGAAGGGGGTATGAGTCGGATGTAAGATTTGGCGGCCGGCTATATGAGCTATGAGTCACGCTTTTGGGCGCGTTTTCGCAAGAATCCAAGAGTTAGTTTAGATGGTGCATTTGTGAAATATGGCTCAATTGTGAGTGTATGAACTGCAGAGAATGATAGCGAGTTCTTTGGGAGTTACGATAGTCGGATACAAGCTCAGGTGGTCAGAGATAATTTTCAGGTGACCGGAATCCGGCGACCGGATTCCGGTGATGACGTCAGCAATCCGGTGACCCGTTTTGAACCCAAAAATTCCAGAAGTTATGTTTTCACACATGGGCTTGGTAGACCACTTGGAGATGGGTTTTGAGAAGATTTGACCTAATATTGGAAAGAGTATCCTTTTGGAATGGGAGAAACATATAAATAGAAAAGTCTTTCTCTAAACATAGATAGATATCTCCATTAGGGAGAACTCATACTTTTGGTTCTAGGGTTTAGAAACATGATAGGTTTTCTCTTTCTTCTTGTTATGAACTCCTATGCCATGAGTAACTAAGTTTTTATTATTGGTTGAAGATGTAGTTGGATTTTGCAACCAAGTTATGATTTTTATGAATTAGTTTTCTCTCAAAATCATTGTTTGATTTGTACGGTTTATAATAATTGCATGATTGATGTATTGCAATATGATTGAATGTTTGTTTAGTTAAGTCTAGAATTGATTGAACTCACATCCATATCTATAGCTATTTTAGGGTTTTTCATCAAGTGATAACCTTGAATACGAGTAGCATGATATGATTCTAGGTTGTAGTGATACATCCTTGTAGTCATATGTAGAAATTGACCTTTGTCCGAATTGTCATGCGCAATGTGTGATAGTTGCATTGATTAGCCTATTTCTGAAACTTAATGCTCCTAGGAATTGAACTTAATTAGCGCAAGGCGTTAGGTTATTCTTTAGGTAGAATTCACATACGCAGCCCTAATGAGTGTGTGATGAATTAGGAAATTAATAGATTATCTTGCTCTCTTGATTCTCTAGGCTTTTGATGATAGTGAGATTAAATACGAATTCTATTCATATATTCAAAAACTTGTTTACAATTGAAGATGAAACCTTTATCCAATATTTTCACCTCATTGATTTGCGTGTTTATTTATTTGCTTCGCTTTTATTTTATTTTAGTATATAAAAATCAAAGAAACCCCTGTGTTTATATAGGAAACCATAACATATTGACAACCAAGACCTCTCTCGTAGGAACGATCCTTTCTTGCCCTTGCTTTATTATATATTTTGAGTAGTAAGAAAGTGTAATTTATTTTTGACGCCTACGACAAATGATCAAATTTTAGGCGCCCGTTGTTCTAGGGAGGCAGCGGTTGTTAATTGTTTTCGGTTTCTTATTTTTGTTTTCAGTTTTGTTTTACTTTTTCTTATTCATTGGTTCTTATTCGAGTTTTGAGAATCTCGTTTCAGGTACCAATTTCTATGGACGGAGCATATTGGAGCAATCAATACGGCTTTCAACCTCAACAATATGACAATTATCACCCTTGCGGGGAGTACAATCAAAACCAATCCTTTGGTTATGATCAATACTCCACGTACCCTTTTAGTTATTCTCATACATTCCAACCTTCTTACGGTGGATATGTAAGTGAGCAACCACAAGGAGGGGAGACTAGTTGTATTCCTATTCATTTTTCCTCTAGTTTGGTAGATGAAATGCAACAATTTATGGTCAGCATGGAGTCAGTTTGTGGACAACCAAGCGTGGAACCAATTTCATCGACCGAATGTGCTCATAGTATGTATGGCCCAATTTCTGATCGTAGTTATGATCATTCACCCATTCAAAGGGAAGATAATTGGCCTAGCAATACTGAAGTAAGTAATTCTACTTGTTCTTTGTCGAATGAGCTTTACAAACAAATGGAACACTATATTCAGAATTTGGATGGATCACTCCAAGAGCTTCAAAGAGGTGTTTCCGACATAAGAAAGGGCATTGATGAGTACAGGGAGGAAATGAATAATTATGTTGAAAAAGGCGAACCTTTGGGGACTTTCGTTGATAATTGTGTAGTGAACTCAACTCTTGATCGTAATAATGATCATTCACCTATTCAAAAGGATGAGTTAGAGATTAGCAACACTAAATTCAGCGACGAACAAGATTATGATGACTATGATAGTGATGATTATTATGAAAATACATCTCTTGAACCAATTTATGGTGACATCCCCGAGGAGTGTACAATGGAGTCTTTTTGCGACCAAGGTGAAGTTGAAAAGGAATATGATGACACTATCAGAGCTTACTCGAGCATTGATCTTTATAATGATCAACAACCTATTCAAAAGGTAGAGCTTGAGGATGATGCAATGAGTGTTCTAAAGAAATTCCTTATGGACAATATTGCATCCGCAAAAGAGTATGTGCCTTACAACAAAGAGGAGTGTGTTGAGAATGAGACCGGTTTGACCAATATTGTGGAAGACCCAATTGAGCTTGCATATGATTGTAATGATGATGTTTATGTCGAAACTTTGGTTAAGGAAGAAACGGACGAAGAATGGTTGCAAGGTTTGATAGAGGACCATGATATATATGAGGTGACTAACTCACTTGAGTTTTTCAAGGATGAAGAGAATTCCGTGATACAAGAGATTGTGCAAGGTTTGTCTAACCCGTTGCCTATTGTTTCTTCTCCTTTACCTCTTATTGGTTTGAATATATGTGCTTCGAGAATATTGTTGAATGACTTTGTTTCTCGTTTTTCGCCATTAGAGATACTTGATTCTCATACTATGCAGGTTTTGGAACAAAGAACCGTGGAAGTACCCGACTTCTATATTCTTTATACACTTCCACGTGTGGACAAGAATAAGTGTGGGGGAAGCTTTTATCGGCTAATAGATTCATTTCTGTTTTATATTACTAATATTTTTGTGAAGCTAGTGTTTCCAAAACAGGTTCTATGGAAGGATCCCCAACTTTTCAGATTGTTGGTATATGGGGAATGAATCTTGTAAGGATATAGTGGTGGACAATTTAAACCAAGCGCTACATGGGAGGCAACCCATAGGTTTTGTATCTCTTATCTTTTAATTTTTCTTTTCTTGTTTTTTTTTTATGCTTTCTTGTCGCATATTGTTTTATGATTTCCCACCTTGACATTCTTTGGACGATTCAATTTACATTGAGGACAATGTAAAGTTTAAGTGTGGGGGAGTGGTTAAGCATTTGCGTTGTAAATTTTTCAATTTTTTTCAACTTTTGTGTAAATTAGTGAATAAAAACTCCAACTTGTAGTTAGTTTAGATTCACATAGTATACATGTCGCTAAGATTACATCGAGAATCTCATAATAGTGACTGAACTTAGAGATGACAGAGAACATGATCGGGTTTCTTAATTGTATGAGAGTTAAAGTTGGATTTAACCATGCCAGTGGCAAATAAGGTGCAGACTGAATTCGGTATTAGAGTAGTGATCCCCTATAGTGGAGACTACCCATGTTACATCAATGAGAGGCACCGACCTTCAATTCTTTGTACCTGTCTAAATATGTGCTTTTAGAGTGTGTGTCACCGTACGTAAATTCCGGGCAGAATGGTGAGTTGTCCAACCTCCCACCATAGAAGCACTATTTTGATCTCTTGAGTGCTATTTTTATCAACCATGTTGGTGACATCGAATTGCTAACTTACATACCACTTGTAATCTTGTTCGCAGCTAGCACCATCCACCTTATCTCTCTCTACACCAACAGGTCCATAGAAACACCACCATCATCAACAAGAGGAGCATCACAAATTCAAGGAAAGTTGAAGACGTTCAAGGTTTACAAGCAACGAAGACGCACTGAGCAGATTTCGGACTTTATGTACGAGAGCGAATATTATCAAGATGAGATTTCGAGAAGTTAGTTTATGATATCAAGACATACAAGTTGTGAAGAATCAAGCGGTAAAGTACTTACATCATGGCCTTTGTACTTACATTTTTATTTCATTTGTATTTTACTTTCTCTTGTCTCAAAAAAAAAAATAAAAAAAATAAAAAAAAAACGAAAATTAGAAAGAAAAAAAAAAGACAAGAGAAAATTTTTAGGTTTGTTAATAGTTTTTATTATTTTGTATTTGTTTTATTTTTTATGTCTCAAAATTAGTAAAAAAAAAAAAAAGAGAAAAAAAATATTATATTTTGGGTTTGTATAGTTCGTTTTTAGTTTTGTATTCAATAAAGTCAATGGAAGAAGGAATATCTATAATGAAGTTTCAAACGACAAGGAATTAGAGGAAAGAATTACATTGTCGACATTCTACGAACTTCAAGAGTTATCATCAAGAGTTGAAGACCGAAGACGAAGATGAAGACACCGATTGAAGACCGAAGACGTTTCTATGGATGCTGGTGAGAGTGGTGCTAGTCGCACGCCCGACGGATAACGAGGTAAGTAAGCATATTCCCACCTTCGTTAAGTGGTTGATTTCCTTTCGTAGAGATCGTCAGAAAAATGAGTTTTCAAAAATGAATAAAAGATGTGGGTTTTCAAAATATTCGGAGGGTTTTACCTTCCTACCATTCAACGTGTCGCAGGATTCTCTCTTCATTCCTACCTGGACACATGTGTGACCCATAAAAAGCTGTTTATTATTGAGAGCAATATCATAAAACCCTTTTTTGTGAGGCAGAGTCGAGACTTTTGATCACTCCGAACCCGAATTTCTTTCGAGAAGGGATGGTTATTTCTCTCTCAACTTTTAAGGATGAGATTGTGTTCATTTGTGTGTCTAACTTCTTATGACTAGTGTGCAGAATTTCTATGTCTTCTTAGCGCGTTGGATGCTATCATTACAAAGAACTATTAAGTTGGTAAAGTAGGTTTTGTGGGTATATCTCTAGTAAACCCTCACGAGACTATAACTCGTCCACTAGGGACACCTAGGGGTTTAAGGGCTTGTTATTTATGCTAAAAGTGACCGTAGCCTCGACGACACGGAGTTGTATGTATTTTTTTTTATATATAATTGTTTTGTTTGATTTGCTCGAGGACTAGCAAAGTCTAAGTGTGGGGGAATTTGATAGGTGTAGAATACACCGTATTTACTATCTAGAGTTTATGCTTTCTTTGCTATTTTTTCTAGTAAATTATGTATTTTACGCATGTTTTTGAGTTATTAGGTACTCAGGAGTCGCACGGACGAAAAGATGGAGAAATCACTCAATTGGAGTAAAAAGGGCAAAATTATCATTTCATGGGCGAACACTATCTGGAGCCCAGTCAAGGTTAAGGGCCAACTCTTTTGGGGGATCACTACCAGCAGTAGCGTGGAGGATAAGGGGTAACTATATGAGAGATTCGCTAAAGACAGATTATTGTTCGTTAAGGGGCACCTCCTTCTTTATAACACTAGGTCGAGCCAAATGCAGCATTATTACAGAAATCAATTCTCTGCTCACTCAGAAGACGTCTCTGCAACTTGTTCTCAGGCAGGCAAGCCATGGGACCAGGGATTGTATTTGACTGGTAGGAAAGATTCACGTAACAACACAGTGGTCCGATTGGTAAATGAATTAGTCCGAAAGATTGAAATACCAAATGAGAAAGATGGAGAGAAATTGATGTTACTGCTGTTGAAGTAATGGAGATTAAAGACAAGGAATTCGAAGCTGAGAATGGAATGAAGATTGGGTTTCGATTTTATAGAATTTGGTTTGGTTTAAAATTCGTTTTGCTGTCAAGAGAAGTCAGTGAAGAACAAGCTTTCTGCCATTAATTGAGACGATTGGTAGCTGATTACATCGTGTTTTGAGTGTTTGCTGATGATGTATGAGAATGGGTTTTGTTGGAATTGATTGCAATGCAGGGAAGGAGTTAAGTAGAGATCATACAACAGCAGAATGGTCGCCTCTGAGTTACTAGTTTCACGCACAAAATGTGTTTGACTAAATGCCCGAAAGAATGGAATGGATTGCAGTTGTAGATGGAAGTGAAGTCTAGGCCTGGTAATGAACGAGAATGAAGAATATAGATGTATGTTTGGAATTTCCAGGTGGAAGAAGAGGCGCATATGTTGTTACTTCTAGGGAACAATGAAGCTTAAGAGCTCAATGAGATGAGCAAGAAGTTGGTTGTGCTGTTAAACTAAAATAGAAGGAATTGTTGCTGCTAATGAAGGTCTGCAAGATAGATGGAGTCTAAGTATGGAGAATGATGGCAGAGATGCACAAGGAAGGCAGCAGTGTTGTGTGTTGAGAAGAAGCTGAGATAGCTGTGGTCCATTGGTCCTGAGCCTGTGGTTCGTTTTCCATTGGCTTTATTTGGATGAACGGAGGAGAATGAGAGGGTTAAGATTCTAAAGAAGCTCGAGAAGGTTCAGAGAGCTTCCAATGATGATGGAAGTACGATGAGAGTGTTTGATGCTCGAATACTGCTGTGGCTCGACAAGAAAATGGTGATGGTAATGGCAGATAGTGGAGTTTGGTGTTACAGCCATTATCGATGGTTGAGAAGAGCTTGGCAGAGGCATGATGATGGACCCAGTTGTGTTTGGGTTCTGCCATTGATGGCACTGGCAGTAATGAAGCTGCAGTCGGTGATGATGATATCAGGGACGAGATAGAGAAAACCTTGAGGAATAATAGGGAAGAAAGAATGACAACTGCTGCCATAGATTATCAACAGTCGAGATTGATGGCAGTGATTGTTGTTGCAGGTCTACGGTGAACCCAGGAGATAGAGCTGAGATGATGTTCCAGAGAGGGAAGTGATGTCAACAAGAGAACGGTGTAACTGAAAACGCTGGAGTTGAAGCAATGGCTTGAGCCAGTCTTTGCAGTGCAAAATACTTTGCATGTGACACCGTTGCCTTGAGTTGATTTGCAAGGCAAGGATGGACTAGCTGATGCTGCAATGGAAGCAAATGCGGGTGATAGAAATGAGTTGATGATGCGAGTGAGTAAGAAGAGGTGCAAGAAGTAATGCTATTACCGCTACACTTGGTTTATGAGTGAAATTGAAGTGCGAGAGATGGCCTGAGGCGATTTGCGAGAATCTTTGCGCCATGATGGTGAACAAATATGCAGTGCGAGATGGAATTTGAAGTCGCAAATGAACTGAGTCAAAGAGATGTCGGTCTGGTGCAGCTTTTGGCTTGAGATGCTGAAAAGAATGAGTATTGGTCGGGGAGATATCAGTTGAGCAGGTTCTGTGATTGGAAATGATTATGAGATAGTGTTGCAGGATGAAGCTACATGTGATGCCGATATGGAGTTTGAAGCTGGCAGATATGAATCTGAGAGTGGGAGTTGGTGCTGGTGGCTTGGAGACAGAGATAGGTGCGCAAGAAGCAGCTAAGGCTGATAATGGTAATGGAATTGAATGGCACTGGTGGTTTGATGTGAAGCAGATGAAGATTGAATTACACATGGGAGAATTTGCAGGCCTGGGGATGGAATGAAGCTGCAGAAATTGTGCGAAAACGGAGCAGAAATGGCGAGCCGGTGGTGCTACTTCCGGTTGTCGGATTTCGGAATGGAAAGTGGGAATTGCAATGTTTCATTGAATTATGAAGGGGGTATGAGTCGGATGTAAGATTTGGCGGTCGGGTATATGAGCTATGAGTAACGCTTTTGGGCGCGTTTTCGCAAGAATCCAAGAGTTAGTTTAGATGGTGCATTTGTGAAATATGGCTCTGAATTGTGAGTGTATGAACTGCAGAGAATGATAGCGAGTTGCTGGGAGTTACGATAGTCGGATACAAGCTCAGGTGGTTGGAGATAATTTTCAGGTGACCGGATTCCGGTGATGACGTCCGCAATCCGGTGACCCGTTTTGAACCCAAAAATTCCAGAAGTTATGTTTTCACACATGGGCTTGGTGGACCACTTGGAGATGGGTTTTGAGAAGATTTGACCTAATATTGGAAAGAGTATCCTTTTGGAATGGGAGAAACATATAAATAGAAAAGTCTTTCTCTAAACATAGATATCTCCATTAGGGAGAACTCATACTTTTGGTTCTAGGGTTTAGAAACATGATAGGTTTTCTCTTTCTTCTTGTTATGAACTCCTATGCCATGAGTAACTAAGTTTTTATTATTGGTTGAAGATGTAGTTGGATTTTGCAACCAAGTTATGATTTTTATGAATTAGTTTTCTCTCAAAATCATTGTTTGATTTGTACGGTTTATAATAATTGCATGATTGATGTATTGCAATATGATTGAATGTTTGTTTAGTTAAGTCTAGAATTGATTGAACTCACATCCATATCTATAGCTATTTTAGGGTTTTTCATCAAGCGATAACCTTGAATACGAGTAGCATGATATGATTCTAGGTTGTAGTGATACATCCTTGTAGTCATATGTAGAAATTGACCTTTGTCCGAATTGTCATGCGCAATGTGTGATAGTTGCATTGATTAGCCTATTTCTGAAACTTAATGCTCCTAGGAATTGAACTTAATTAGCGCAAGGCGTTAGGTTATTCTTTAGGTAGAATTCACATACGTAGCCCTAATGTGTGTGTGATGAATTAGGAAATTAATAGATTATCTTGCTCTCTTGATTCTCTAGGCTTTTGATGATAGTGAGATTAAATACGAATTCTATTTATATATTCAAAAACTTGTTTACAATTGAAGATGAATCCTTTATCCAATATTTTCACCTCATTGATTTGCGTGTTTATTTATTTGCTTCGCTTTTATTTTATTTTAGTATATAAAAATCAGCAAACCCCTGTTTTATATAGGAAACCATAACATATTGACAACCAAGACCTCTCTGTGGGAACGATCCTTTCTTGCCCTTGCTTTATTATATATTTTGAGTAGTAAGAAAGTGTAATTTATTTTTGACGCCTACGACATCGATCAATATTTGCAACCAACAGTCTAAGTTAACGGACCCTTCCAGGCCAGATATTCCTTTGCAACTTCAGAAGTTTACAGAAGCGGGTGGTGCGAAGTATATAATAGTTGATGATCTTCGTCACCGTTTTTGACCCTATGATCCAAGACGCGAAGATGTTTGTCTTTTCATGCCGAACTCAAGCTATCTGATTGATGATGATCTTTGGCGTTGTTTCCGACCCTACGACCCTGGCAAGAGCGTTTTTCTTTCTCTATTGAACTCGTGGTCGAGTTATTTTCAAGAAGGGGGGGCTGATGTAGGACATCTTACTCATTAGTTCTCTATTTCCTATTATAGTTCTTATTAGAATTTCCTTTTACTAGTTCTAGGTTATCTCTTTGTTTAAGATTTATTTCCTAGTTTCTTTGATTTCTTTTTCTTGTCCTAATTATATTTCGAATCCTTAAAGCCTATATAAGAAGGCCTAAGCATAGTAGAGAGACACAATTCTACAACCAATATTATTATTTGATTAATATCAAATTTATCTTTTATTTTTATTATCTTTATTTTCTTATCACTTTTGTGAATCTATTGATCTCGCACTAGTTTTTATCTTTATCGGATCTTTGATCCAAATCATACGCTTACGCTACGTCATGAACTCTTGAACTTCTTAGAACCTTGACAATTTCTAATTCTTCTCTTTAATTTCCTTGTTGCTTGGAATTTCTTCTTAAATTCTTCTTCTTTACCATGGTGTTATTTAAACAAAACTAAGAAAATAAACTACAATACTTGATTATTTTTATTTATTTATTTTTTAAGAAAACTAAATAAGTAATGAAACTACTAAACCCATGAATGAAGGAATTTATCACTCAATTCTTCACAACTTGTATTGTCTTGATTTCATAAACTTCACTAATTCTCATCTTCTTTGATTTTCTTTGCTCTCGTAAGATAAGTCTCCAACTTGTATATATAATTCTGCTCTTTTTACTATATCTGCTTACTGTTCCTTGAATTGGTGCAGACCTCAAACTATTTCAATCTTTCTTTATAAAATCTGACGTTGCTCTGCTCGTTGATGATGATGTGTTTCTATGGATCTATTGATGTTGTCGAGAGAGAGGGAAAGAGTGGTGCCAACTGCAAATCAAACTACAAGAAGGAGATTTCATCTTTAGACGTCATCCTCATGATTGACGAAATTATCACTCAAGAGATCAATAAAATAGTGCTAAAAGTGGTGCGAAGTTGGGTAGCTCACCATTCCTACCCGAAATTTACGTACGGTGACACACACTCTAAAAGGACTTTTTAGATAGTCATGAAAAATTGAAGGTCAGTGCCTTGCTTGATGTAAAAATAGGTAGTCTCCACTAAATGTGATCACAACTTTAATACCAAATATCTTTGCTGCACCTAATTCGCCCACCGGCATGTTAAATCCAACTTTAACGCTCTAACAACTAAGAAACCCGAGTATTCTCTAGTTCTTCCAAGTTCAGTTATTTCGGTCAGACTCTATGTAAGCATATCTAGAAGCATGCTAGTGACTCTAAAATCTCTACAAGTTGGAGGTTTTAGACAAATATTTACAAAAAATTTGAAAATTTTATGCACAAGAGTGAAAAAAAAAAACTAAAAACTCTAGGTATAAAATACTCCCCCACACCTAAATTTAACATTGTCCTCAATGTTTCTAAAGATGATAAGATTTTAAACAACATACCATGAGAACCATGATGATTAGAGAAAAGGGAAGAGATTACCGGATGTCGGCGAAAGCAAGATAAGTGCTTCATTATTCACGGCTAGAATCCAACTGGTACTCAGTTGATGTCACATTGGATTAACACACATATATACACGAAGAAGCTAGAAAATATAATTACCTACTGGATTATATCAAGATGGATTTACCATAAACCAACAACCTATAGAGTTGAGGATCAACCCAAAAGCAACATGCAGAGATTTTAGTAGCCTCGCACAATTATAACATGACAGTATTTTAAGTGAGGCTGCCAGATAAAATGAGTTACCCTCAAACCTGTATTTTTCAACAGATACGTTTTTGTACACAAAATCTTACAATTTTAGGGGTTCATCATGCACAATGTCTAATTATAAATGGACTTTGTCAGGGTAGGGCAGAGAAACATGAGTAAACTCCAACTGTGGATCCTCAAAAACATTATATTTAGCATCAGAATAGTCCAAAAGGACTTGAGAAGCACACAGTTCCAATCCTAGACTAGGTACTCTCAGAATAGTTGGTTTAAAAATTCTTTGACAAACCAATCCTAGGTTGGGTGGAAGATTGTAAGTTTGTGGCATGGGCAGGGAGCTAGACACGTCTAAGTTTTTAATCTCAAAAGTTTCAGTACGCAGCCTAGTATTTTCCCAGTCAGAAACAAGTAATGCAGTATCATGCTCACAGTCATTGAACAAATTAACAAGCCCCAATTCAGAATCATGACTATCCAAAGTACCAAAATCAGTATCAGAATAAGAATCATATTGCGACCTAGGCAGGGAAACAGACACATTACAGTTATTTTCATGCATAAGATTATTAGTGTCAACAGACAATTCAACCTTCCCAAGGTCATGCTCATCTTCACAGAACAGTTGTACCAGCCACAAATCAGGATCAAAAGGGGATGAACATATACTCTGATGTATATGAAAATCAGAACAAACACCATGTGTGCATGCCTTTATCATGGGGTCTAGTGTTTTTGAGATACTTGACTCCAAATCTAAAACATTAAATTAAACAGATTCCTCTAACATCATATTGTAGTCATCATCATCATCAAAACATGAATAGTTTATCCTATCAGTAAGCATATTATTTTGAGTCCATTCACTTCCCTCTAAAACAGGTAAATATTCATCTTGTAAATCATGAAATGGAAAAGAAACACTATTTGCACAATTTAATTCATTAGGACCAACAAACAATTCATCTTGACATTTCTCCCTTCCTTCATTTTGTAAATGAATTAAATTCATATTTAGAAATGTATTAAGTTGATCAATGGAAGGAGGGTGTTCAACAGAGGATATCCTCATTTCAGATGCATATTCAGTACTGATTGTGCATGAGGGTCACTAACAAATGGACATTCAGAAGTTTGTCTATATGGATTACTTGGATATGGTCATCTGTCCATGCAAAAGTTGGGCCATCTGCGTACTCTAGGTCACAAGTTTGTGAGTAGGGGTTGGTTTCATACATTTGATAGAAAGAATTAACATGGTCTTCCCTAGACTGCATAAGAGCAAGCACTTCAGGGTAGTGCTTGATTACATGTTGTCTGCTGTCACAAAAGGCACAAACAGAAACTTCAACTTGCCTAGGTGAATTAGATGTGACATATTTCTCATATTCATGCATCTCTAAAGCCGTAATTCGAGCTTCTAACTGATTTAAAAATGACGAATGTGCGAGTGGGGCACTACAAAAATATTCATTTTCACCCTGTGGCGGATGGTACATGTGCCAATAATCACTAGGGTATGTATATTTAAGCATATGACCCTGAAAAGGTCAGTAATAATCCCTACAGTTATTAACATCATGGTTTATGGGAGGTTCATAATGTGAAGCATGCTCGTAAGCAAGTTCTCTGATTGATTTCTGCGATGATTTCTCATCCCTAACACCAGTCCATGATATTCTAAATGATACTAAGAAATCCTAAATAAAATGATGCATGTAGAAACTATATAAAACACAATAATACAACATTACAAAAATAAGAACTAACAAGAAAAATTAAAAATGATGTTGATGTACCAATAACAGAGAGCTCCGACGTCTATCGATCTAAACTGGGTTTCTATTGGATTAAGACAATAAAAATATGGTCAACTAACGAGAGACCAGCTCGAATTTGTTAACAAAAAATGAAGCTCAGATGTTAAACCCAATATCAAATCATTTAGGCTAAGCAATTACAGAAGCAGACGTCATGTTGTTGTAGTGTTTAGGAAACTTACTTCCGGTGCGCCTCCGGGAAAGGCTACTCGGAACTGATTGTTCCCTCTTTTCTTTTAAATCTCTTTATTCTTTCCTTTTTGTAGTGATTTCTTTAACCACAATCAACTCCAGCGACATGCTACAACAGCTCGGTGAGTACCTGATAAGCTCAAGGGAAAAGGTTAGTACCCAGAAGTGTATACACAATGCACAGAAACAAATGGGTTAAGATTTATTGACACCTACAGAAAATGAAAGAAAATAGGATATGCAAAATCAATAAAGAAAATCTTGTCCTACGGAAAAATTGAATGCCATAGCAGCTACTACAGACAACTCGACCCTACGGGTCAAACTAAAAAATGCAAACTACTATCCGTGAAACATTGAGAACACACTGAAGGAATCACTAAATAAGTAAAAGAAAATGAAATAAAGAAAATAAAAAATATATACAGAGCTATAAGCTACTAAAAAATAAAAAATAAATTGTTAAAATGTTAAAATACTAAGAACCCACACACTACTAAACTAGACTTTATGAAAGGAAACAAACAAGACAAGTGCAACTTATACCAAAATCAAAAGTCTACTGGGCTTGAATTATATAAAATAAACTAGATTACTAAATGCTACAGAAAACTAGATAAGACTAGCATTACCGATAGAAACTATACAAAGATAAAGTATGAAACTAAAGGAAACAAATTCCTACTGATATGCTAAGTCTTAACGCTACGGCCTACAGGAAACAATCTAATTAAAACCATATAAAAGCGAATGATGGATGCAACAGAGAGACTATATACAAACTGATTAGCTATAAGACAAAATTAAGTACAACTAATTTATGCTAGTAAGTCCAACTACAGACTACACATGAATTCTACCAGTTTAACTAAGAGATAGATACAGAACGAAACAAAAGATAAGGAAAAATATAGGTGCAGATTTATAATCAAAACGAAAAGGGAATCACAGAGACTATGAGGTATTACAAGCTACAGATCCTGCAAATGACAAAATGAATTATTTACAAATCTAACTACTAACTAAAAAGAGAAAAATAATAATAATACTAACTAAGCAAATTCTGGGAAAATATGCATTATTTACAAACCTAACTACAAACTAGAAAAAACAGAACTTATCAATCTAACTACACCGTTTATCAACTCCCCGGTAGCGGCGCAAAAAACTTGGTAGGTCTCTAAACAGTACCTACAATGACTGCAAGCGCACAGTGTCTATAACATAGATATAGCAAATACAGGTCCATCCCATATAGTGTTGTTACAATGTGAAACTAGACTTCTAAGTTATATTATTACTAATTCAAACACGGGGTATCAAAAGGAGGTTTGTCGATACGACTAGATGATGTTTGTGAAAGATAAATATAAAATAGAACAATACAAATGAAAGGTACTAGGGCAGTCGAATCCACCTATTAACCTATACTAAGTCAATTCAGTCTCGATGATGTTCTTGTCCCTTGTAATGGTCACTGGTCAAGATACTAGTCTGCCGTCTATCCAGGGTAATCTTAATTGGAGAGTTCAATGTCAACTAAGGTCACTAACTAATCCCTAGTATTAGATGTCTTCTTATAGTACAACTAATCACAGACTAATATGATCCCTAGTATTAAACCTTTCCTAAGATGGATATTCTAATCGCAACTAAGGTATTTTTCCAAAGCATTAACTGTCTAGTTAAAGCACAACTAATCTAAGGATCAATAGCAAACAATTAAGCATGAGCTGCAGCATAATCAACATAGTGGTGTTCTAACTACAATGGATGCATAACATACATTGTGAGAGAAAAATATTGAAGTACTATGATTAAATCTATCCTAAATAGTTTAAGCACAACAAGAGCAATATCACAACTTGAATCAAACTTAGGAATAAATTAATGGTTTCATCCAAACCCTAGTTATTGAATTAGAACATGATGATAATACTGAAAACAAACATAAACTACAGCTTGGTGCACCGGCTAATCCGGGCATGCCCTTCTCTCTACAATCTCCTCCCTATTTATACACAATTTCACTCAATTCCTCTTTAATTTGATAATTGGAGAATACACACTCAAAAACGCGTTTTCTGACAAACCTTTTTTGCAGTTCAACTCTGCAGCTCCTTTATTCGATGTTTTTTAGCTATGAAGATAACCTTAGTCTCATCCCTCTTTACCCTAGCTTCTAGGGTTACTGTTTTTGATAAGGAAGAAGATTAGATGGAGAGAGATAGAGATTAGGAGTTTGATTGATGTCTAGTTGATAGGGTGGCATGTGATCAGAGGTGGTCGGGGTTGGAATTGATTGATGGAGGTGAACTGAAGGTGCTGGTTTCGGAGAGAAGATGAAAAAATGGAATTGCTCGGTTCTGTTCGACTAGAGAGGAAATAGAAGAGGTGTCTTCGGTATGGAGCATCGCATCTAATTTGATGTTGGAGGTGGAATAACACCAGGTGTTGGGAAGTTATAGCAAATGGTGATGTACCATAAGGAGAAGTTGTCGGATATTGTGCAACTACATCAAATCTGACGGCTTAGATATAGAAACAAGTTTGGGTCTTGGATCTTGGGTTTTATCACTTTTAGGCCCATGTCTTCCTCAAAGCTAATATTTCAATCCCACTTCTAATTTTGGGTCGTGCAAACGACATTCTTAACTTGTGGATGAGGTACAAACGACATTCTTCACTGCCTTCTAGCGAGAGTCTTTGTTGTCTCTCTCCCGTTATCACCGATTCTCTGATCTTTTGGCATTCTCTATTCATCCAAGCTTTATTTAGAATCTGGGAACTCAAAGTTAATTAGTAAATTGTTTATTCTTGAAAACAATGAAAATACAGAATTTGGGATAATATGATTTTAAAGAGCAAAAGATGAGTTAATTTCCAATAAAAAGGTGTAGAAATATGCAATATTTGGTACTCATCAATTAGCATCCTTTCTGGTGTATTTTGTTCGTCTGACTCAATGAGAGTGACCTAGCTAGCCACCTTTTATGAAAACATTTCATAGTCTAATGCGAACACACACTGCATTTTGTCTAGAAACAACATAAATCATGATTCACCGTATTGTGTATGTGCAGTAATTAATATATGTGCTTATATGTTGTTATTCTTGGATAGATAACTAACATACTCCCACATAAATCACATTTTGTGGATGTAGCTGTAAAATATGATGCAGACAACATTATTGGGAGGAGAATGGTCTTTATGGACAACTGACACCCATCAAATCCAACATATAAAGGTCGTGGACATTTTAAGTTGGATGCTCACGAAGTTAACAAACACAAAAAGAAAAAATCAGTTTTACTCTGCTAACCTGTCACATTGATGTCTTCCAACCTTGAACTCTAATGATAACAAATTATGTTCAGTTAGGTGTCTTATTAACATAATCTTCTCAAACAAATTACTAATCTGTAAACAGAAAACCCGTGCATAAAATCATTGGATTAAGGTGTGATATTCCCACAAATTTTAAGTTTGAAAGGGAATTCATGATTCATCACCGATTCATCAAAAAGGGAAGAAAAGAACACCTTTCCAGAGATTCTAAGGTATCAATCTTCAATTTTGTTGTGCTTTGGAACATCCTTAAGAATAAACTCTTCGACCTGAAGTCATTTTTCTGCTGGCTCCTGTTCAGAATAACCAATAGTGTAAAAAAACATTACGTTTTATCCAATTGAAATTTCGACCGGGAAAATCAAAACTCACTTCACAAAAAATAAAGAAATCAATCTTTTTTTATTACTTATTTTCGAAGGACCCTAGAAATCTCTTCTCAATTCTCATTCTTTGGAGCAGAACAATAAACCTTGTGATTATTACTACATAAAATCTTGTCACAAAATCCCTAATTAAGTAGATGAAGCTTGAGATGATTAAATAAGAAGAATGAGGGTTTATTATCTTCACAGGCGTTTCTTTTTTGCAATTCTTGTCGTTGATCAGAAGAATGAGGGTTTATTACTTTGTGAGACGGTTCAAAGCTAAAGTTCAAACGATGGAAAAAAATGATATGATATTAAAGATGTATTTGGTTTGGACAACCATAGCCGTAGAATTATCTCTCTAATGTTTCTATTACGCATCTTCTCGAATTTATATTTGTAAATTCACAAATCCGAAGCAAATCAAAAAGGAAAAAATTTAACTTCGATTGAGATAGAGAATTGTAAACTGAGATTGAGTCAAAGATACCAACTTGCCTATGTGATTTGTGATTTTCCTTATTAAATGGAAGGGAGATCGGGGCGCTTTCAATGATCTTCCACTGTGATTGGAGGGGAGATTGGGGCGTTTTACAAATTTCTTCCTCAGAGATATAAGAGGAAGAAGATACTGAGTGAGAATATGTACCGGATATTGGAGCGTATCCAATCAAAGGGGATAAATAAATAATAGGGAATGCCCATCTCAATGGTTTCAACCACATCCATTATATTTATCTTTGGAAATAAGTAATAGATTTTTTCAGGGGATCAACCACGACCGTCAATTTATGTATTGTGAGAACAAATCTGAACCGCCACTTACACAGGCTAACTTAGTCAAATTTTGTTTTGTATTCTTGATAGGGGGTTCTATTTTTTTCCCAGTCATATGAAATCCTTACTACGCTTATTTTATTTATCTGTAGAAAAATTCAGCTCTATCAAAATCAATAATGGCAAGAACTCTTGGAGTGATTCAAGGTGAGATTTTGCATACTCACTTTCGAGGTATGTCTCTTTTCTCTAGTTTTGTAAATATAACGTTGGGAGATTTTCTCTTCACAGAAATCTATCTCTTGTCAAGCCAGCATCAAATAACAATCTGCTTATGTATATAATACTAGGGCTTAACCCGTGCCGTAACGGCACATGCATGGATTTTTGGTTTACCGTAATTCTTCACAGCTTCACATATATATTCAAGTACACTTTTACTGGGTAAAAAACTCTTTTATTTTAGTTCCAGTGATAGCCCTTAAATTACAAATACACAAACAATTCCAATATACAAAGAGGCAGAATGTTCCTTGGTTTCCGAATTCAAAATCAACCAAAAGATGTATCCACAATATTTCAAATTATACAAATTGACATTTATCTGCAAACATAAAAATAAAAAACCCATGATATTTGGTATATATGAAGTCTAGCCACTCATTTTCAGACTACAGAGAACAACAAACACAATGACTGCCGCTAAAGATATAGGCCGGAAAATTTTATTGAAAAGGAAATGTGAATACTTTTCATATTGCAGGTCATTCTATGTACTGGAAGCCAAACTACCGACGGAAGAGTTGGTCAAAAGCTGCAAAACACCATTTCATTAACATTTTTTGGTTTCAGAATCTTAGCAAATGTGAGGATCGGACTTTGACACATAAATTTGCAATAGCATGATATGTGTAAGTTGTACAAAAAGCATTTTCTTGTAAATTTGAAATCAACATAGGTGTAGAGCGCATGCCCACCATGGTCAACATTTTTGAGGTTGCGTGCATAACCATTTTCCGGTCCTCTCTGTCAAAGAGCCAAAAATAGTTTTACAGGTAGAGTCCCCTACTTCGAAGTGCAGTAGGTAACTATATAAAGACTATAATTCTTTTGGAACCTGCACTAATAAGGAATAACTGGTATATGTTAACATAGTCGAAAGTAAAACATATTTAGGTCTTGCCAAGTGAGCTTAGGAATGGTGAATTTACTTTCACCTCACAATTATAGCCCCATCTGTCTACTTCATCACCACCACTTTTGTATTGCATTCCTTGCAGGCAGGATGATACCGATCATTGTCAATAATGAGTTTAGCAGGTGTCCCTTGTACATGAAAATCTTAAGATCCTGCAGAGACGCACACAACATCAAAATTCAGCGATATTTGCATATGAAACTTGGCAAGAAATATGTTTTGGTCCCATTTTATGAAGGAAACATTTACCTGTTATATGGGCTCCTATTTTGCCAGTAGTTCAAATGGGTGTTTATATTTTCGGTTGGCATAGCGTGTGCAGGTGTATATTCTTTCTACAAATGCAGTATTGTTTATCGCCGTGACGCAACTTCCATGGAATTGTGGTCAAAATTTTGTGTTAGATAAACACAAAATTCCGCGACCTCTGGTATATGTGATAAATAAAAATCATGGTGGCATTAGTGTAGGACAACGTGAATTTGCGTGTTGAAAAGATAATCGTCGATATGAGAGTTTACATGCTTCCATTGTAATCATGAGGTTGAAACGGAAGAAAACTTACTGCAATGAAAAGAAAAAAAGTACATATGAGATTTGCATTTCTCCCAACTTTTCAATGTAATTATGCGAGACTAAGGTCGCTAACCCAGACCTTAAATATGATATCCTTCACTTGTAAGGCGTCGAGCCAATTTCAAGTTCCTAGAAGGACCAGATTGCGAAGGTTAGACCACACTGAAACCATTGATTCATTCAAAATCACAATAGTATCATATAATTTGTATAGGTGATATCATTTATCAATGGGAGTAACAAAATACGCAAGAGAAGACAGTAGGGAGTGGATTATATATCTAAAAAGATATCCAATCGAGGAAGGTTAGTTCAGAATTACGTAAAAGGAGTCTATGTTACGCGATTGTTATGTGTAGTTACTATGGCTTGGCTCTGACAAAACAACTTCATCCTCTCCATAGCGTCTTTAAGAGAAGGGAGATCAATGGAAAAGGTTATACTGAGCCAATTTTTGAGACCCAGAACAATTCCCGCAACAAATTCCAAGTGCTAATAAGAAAAATAATCTTGTCATTGGACTCAACTAGATCCTAGACGGAATTAGGTGATTGGGATGAAGTTGTTTAAGCATCGAATAATGACGTTTAGCAAAGACACACTTGGGAGAATAATGACTTTTTCCTCTCTCGCCAGCTTAATGCAGAAGTCCATATCATCATAAATGTCTTCAAGAAGTGAAGTATCCAGCTTTACCATGATAAACATGGATCCTTCTGGTTTTTGGAGAAGAGTAATGCAAGCTATCTCCTTTATTTCCTCAGCGCAAATATCAAGAGCTAGCTTGACAAAGCAAGCTAATAGTATTTTCAAAAAAACCCTCCTTTGTATTCTCTAGGATTTGAGGAATTGCTCCCTAAAACACCAAGATTACAGTTTAATAAATGAACTAAATAAGTTTACCCATATCCTACAATGCTCAACTCCAGAGTGAGAATATAAACAAATAAGTCAACAGATGCTCTTTGATGATAGGAAAAGTTCTCACAGGTTGTATCTGACACTATAATTTCCAGGCATTGAGGTTAAATATGTATACATAGGGTCGCTATGAAGGTTCCACAGGAAAAGATAAGTTAAAAAGAAAATTCAAAGAATAATCAGGTAAGAAAAGACGCAACATTTCTTCTGAATTTAGAAGAATCAAGCAAGCATGCAACATGAAACCATTATTCTTGTAGATTATTTCTAATGCAAGCACAAAATTAGTTTTAATATAGTGGAAGACCACTGCTTCTTGGCCACCTCAAAAATAATTTCAGGTTACAGTTGATCTGACTCGTATCTTTAGCCGACTATCATTAAGAAAATGTGTATTCACCATTTTGGTCAAACATATTGCTTTTCCATCGGTTAGATACTATTCAATGAATTACAGGTCAGATGTACCTTAGGCTCATGATTATCAAGTGTCGTGTACAATACTTTTATGTTATGTCTCTTCATAGCTTTCACATTCAGGCACCTCAACACCCGCACAACATCTGGATCTACAAAATACAATGAATTGTAGTTAATTGTCAGGGAGAAACATTCAGCAGATACACCATACATAAATAATTTGAATTCAAGTGTTCAATTAGTTTTATAGAAAAATGCTCATACGCAAAACCTAGTAATATCCCCTCTGATTAGTTCTAACATAACCATGAAATCTCAAGAAAAAAGTTTCCTTCTACTCTATAGATAAGTCTTACTTTAAGTAAGCCCCTCAATACTATCCAAATACGAAACAAATAGTTTTAAATTATAGGAGTATCCAAATTCTCCATGGCATTTTTTTGTTTTAAACTCAATCAATTACAGTAGTAGATGTCTCAGGAACTACTGGTAGATTTGGTACATCGATTTCCAGGATGTTTCGCCAAATTGAATCCTTCTTTCAATCCTCCCCTGTGAAAACCAAATAAAAAACAAATCCAGCAGAAAAACAACACCATGAAGAATAAAATAGGTAACAAGCAATATAAATCTACTGACTCTGGGTTTTGCCTTGGAAGAGCTACTTTGAATTTCATGACGGCTCTTCTCTGATCAGAAAACAAAACAGAAGAAGATATTAGGGCTCATGATGGTAACGAGGTAGTGAAGGAGAGATTAGGGTTTTATTATACTTACCACTGCGGGGCTGCGACGAGTTAAAGATAAGGATAAATCTTCTTTTTGGTTTTCTCTGAGATCTTGTTTATCTCTGTAATATGAAAAGTGAAAATTATCAGCAAGAAGAGAAATGACATGCGATAATGAATAAAAATTCATTTACTCGGTAGAATAATGAGACTGTGTTTTAGGGGATCAACCACTGCCAAAATTTAAATACAAATAATGAACCAAAATTCGAATTTTCGGCGAATCAGAGAACCAAGACTGGAAAAATCATACCTGTAATTTGAGTTTCGCAACCCTGATTGATCCGAGAACTAAACCAAAAATCAAATCTAATCAAATTTTAAATCAAGAATGAATCAAATGACTTACAAATAATGAATCCAAATCGAATTTAAATACAAATAAAGAAAAAAAAATCGAAATTTCCTGGAATCAGAGAACAAAGACTGGCAAAATCATACCTGTAATTTTAGTTTTGCAGTACCGGTTGATCTAAGAACTAATTTGAGTTCTACAATCCTGATCGAGAACTAAACCAAAGCTCAAAATCGGAACCTGGGAGTTCCATGTTTCATGACGTAAGGCACGAAGATGAAGAATTCTGGGGAAGAGAATTTTGGGTACATGTAGAAAACGATTGAGCATCCACGGACCACGGTCACTCATTCCTCCCCCTAAAACCTTATGCACACGTGCAGAAAATGTGTGTGGTATGGACAACCACAGCCGCAGATTTATCTCTTGTGAGGACAAATATGGACCACCACTTACACATGCTAACTTAGCCAAACTGTGTTTTGTACTCTTGGTGCTCATTTGATGAAATATGCGACCTTCCTTTAGTTTCATATGATTCATTAATTTCTTCCTGTTAGGTGTTCTTCAATTGTTTATTAGTAAAATAACGATGGATTTCAGATGATAGAGACGTTCCTCTTTATTCTAAATTATGTTTTATTAGTTGTCTGCAACCAACTTATAGCTCAAGTGTGTCAAGTATATTAATGTTCTTGGCTATGATTTGCAAATTTTGTAGTTCAGGCCTTTGCAGTCATTTTAAATCCGTGAAAAATCATCAACTTCAACTCAATTGGTTTTTCAGATAGTGGGCTTGTTTTTCATTCCGCATCTTCTATTTTAGTGTTAGGGAAAATTTGTTTAGGCACTGATTTATTTCAACTAATAAGGCCTGAAATGGCATCAGAATCATTTGGCCTCTTTACTAATAATTATGAAGGCAGGGAGAATGTGTGATACTTTTATGGTTAATCTTTAGATTTAAGTAAGGTTTTTGAGTTGGTTTTGAAGGTTACAATTTATCAGCAAGCAAAAGGTATGCCAGTTTTGCATGCAGGCTTAATCGACGTCGGCTGATAAGTTTGTTCTATAAGGCGTGACATGGAGGTAAAGTATAATTCTGATCATTTTAATATAGTCACTTGCTTATATACCTGCGTAGGTTGGATGGTCTAAGTAGTTTGCTTAATATATATTCAGTTCTTCTTGAAGTTGCAGAGAGCTCTTTCATACTTTTGATCGATTGTATATTTTGTTTTCCGTATGGAAATATATGTGTACTTATTGTGAGCTTCTTGAGAAGTTTAGAACTAATGTAGTTGTTGCTATTCTGGCTAAAATGTTAGGAACCGTAGAATTTGTACACATATCTTATCTTACTATAATAAAGAAAAGCTCTCCTTTTGGGAAGTTTTGGTGTCATACCGTTATAGGATGCAAAGGTGTGAGATGTATTAATCCTAATTAAATTAGGAAGGCTATATTTGTAAAATAGGCAACCAAAGGATTCGAGGTCGGACCCCGCTGAACCCAATTGATTTTACGATTCACATTTCTTTTTTTTTCTTTCTCTCATTCGACTTGGCTGTGTTTGATAACAGGGAAAGGAAATAATTCCACAGAAAGTGATTCCATGGAATCAGTTTCCTGGGTTCCATGGAATTAGGTTTAAAACATATTTTAGACCACGCTTTTTTTTATAATTCCATGGATAACATGTTATTATATTTAGGGATTATATTTTATTTTTGATTAACATATGTTTTTGTAATTCCAATTAGAGTATTACATTAACTAATTGGAAGCCTAACAAGCTAAGCTCCAACAACATACTACTACATTAATTGAAAAGGTTGATGTGCTAAACCTACCAACGAGCCTCATGGGTAACCTAGCCAAGGGAGCCGAAGCGAATGGGGGATGAGATTGTGTCACAAGGGGGGCAAACTAACTCTACTTTCCATGTTAATTTCTATAATATTTTTTATCAAACAACGGAAAATATATTATTTCCATGGAAAGATGGCTAATTCCATGGAGTTAACTTCTATCAAACACATCCTTAGTTTCCAACTTCTCTATTTATTTTTATTTTTATTTTTTTTATTAATGAAGAAACTTCTCCTCCTCTTCGTTCATTGTTTTTCTCTATAGAAAGTAATGGAAACTGAAACCCAAACTCAAATTTCTGAAAGAGGTGATACTAAGAAAAATTGTGATTTGTGATCAAATCTTCTTTTCAAAGAATCTCCAACAATTATTTCTCCTTTGTTAGGGTCCTTGACCAAAACACTAGTTAGAACACAAATAAAAGGTAAAGAACCCTAGATAAAAACCTTTGAGTTGGGGGTTAGCCACCTCTGCTTTGAAGATAAAGAGAATAAGGAAATAGAACTGAGTTATATTGATTAAAGTTGTGTTTCGTTACAAACTCAAGCAAGGTATTTATGGCCAACAAAATTGCTTGTTAAGCAGGCAATGCTAATAAAAAGAAGTTTACTTAAACTAGGAAACTCATGCAAAATAAATAAATTAAATATAATTAAGGGAATAAGTGATATTGGGTTGGTGTCGTATAATTCCACCCTACTTGAAATATGGCTTGTCCTCAAGCCTCAATTTCTAGAAAACGTAAAAGAATATCATCTGCATCCTCCCATGTTGCGTCTTCTTTTAAAGGATCCTTCCATTGTATAAGCCATTTAGTTCCAGCTTGATTTCCCTTCTTGAACATCTTACGTTCTAGTATAGCTTCAGGTTCCCACTTCTCATAGTCAACAACATTAGGCAGAACTGCTTCAGTAGTAACAGAAGATCCAAGTTTCAATTTCAATTGTGAAACATGAAAAACTGGATGAATACGACTCTCAGTAGGTAACTGTAACTTATATGCAACTTCTCCTATTTTTTCAAGGACTCTAAAAGGTCCATAAAAGCGAGGAGAAAGTTTATAATATGGTTGATTAGCCACTGTCAATTTTTTATAGGGTTGCAGACGAAGAAATACCCAATCAGTCACTGCAAAACTTCTCTCAGTACGATGTTTGTCAACAAAAGACTTCATTCTAGCTTGAGCAGCTTGAATATGGAATTTAAGGATCTTGAGTGTTTGATCTCTAGCTCTCAAGTTAAGATCAACAACATTGACAGTTGTGGTTCAGGTATATAGCTCGAGATAGCTGGTGGAGCTCTACTGTACAAAGCTTCATAAGGTGACATATGGATAGTTGAGTGATGGATGGTGTTATACCACCATTCTTCCCAAGGCAACCATTTGCTCCATTCAAAAGGCTTTATGCAAGCAAAACTACGTAAATAAACTCAAGAGTTCGATTTGTCACCTCTGTTTGTCCATCTGTTTGTGGATGATAAACTGAGCTGCGACATAATTGTGTATTTTGTAGAGCAAAGTATGCTTCCCAAAAATTGTGAATGAAGATTGGATCGCGATCACTGATTATGGTTCTTGGCATTCCATGTAAACGAATAATTTCTTGAAAAAATATATCAGCAATAGCAGCAGTAGAGTATGGATGCACAAGAGCTATAAAGTGTGCATATTTTGATAACCGATCAACAACTACCAAAACAGAAGTCTTACGATAAGATTGTGAAAATCCATCGAGATTTCCATCCAAACATCTGCAGGTATTGGTAGAGGTTGCAACAATCCTGGCATGCGTGTAGACGGCTTGCCGGTGTACACGTCCGTACCATACTGTCTCATGAAGGTGTGATCTAAGACACTCAATTGTACCCGGCAAAGTTGAGTGGTTGAGTTCAGTTTGCGGCATAAATCCATTGCCGTAAAGGAATTGGAAACCGCGCAACATGCCTACTTTGGGCACGCGTTTCGAGGTGTTCAGCCATGGTTGGCCTAGGCCGATCGATCATATGTGTAGACGAACCCACAGTGATCATGTTGACATGCTTGGGACCTTTTAAGTCTATATCTACACCCTCCACCCAAGCTTGCGAAGATGGACGCTTGTGATCGATTAACGACACATGTAACATGCCGCAAACCCTAATTAGGGTTTTGTATAGTTCATGCCCGTGCAACTTCAACTGATCGGTTTAGCAAGCCGCACTCCTCCTTTGGGGAGGCCGATTGTGTGGGGCCCACGTTGGGCCGACGATGAGCATGTGTGTACTTGTTCCACGGTCCCAGGTGTGATCTAAGACATCCAACCATGCTTGCGAAGTTGGATGGTCGTGATCAATTTGAGACGCTAGTGGTGTTTCCACGGCTTTTAAAGCATCACGCCAACCATGTTTTGAGCAAACGTTTATTGCTCCATGGCTTGGTCATGAGAGAGCCGATCATGTAGGTGAAAAATGGGCCCGCCAATGTGCGTACCAACACTTCACCGATCGATCATGGAACGATCCAAGCCGTCCAACTTGGCTTGCGAAGTTGGACGGTCGCGACTTCTTTGAGACTGTTTTTGAAAGTCTTGCATATACTAGCCACTCCATACCAGCTCGACCATCCTTCTTCAGGGCTGGCGTTTGGTGGCTGTTTGGGGGCATAACATGTGTTCGACCGGCCAGGGCATAAACGGTCCCACTGGTGGTCATTGCGGTGATAGCCTGCTCCTGCTGAGGATCATCTAAGCTGGTCGAATCATGCGACCAACTTGGGTGGTCGTAATTGTTTCTGAGACTGACATGGACAGTCCAGATTTCCATTAAGAAACATACTCAATCGGGCTAGTATAAAACACCGAGAGATGTTGCTCAATCAGGCTAGTATAACACACCGAGAGATGTTGCTCAATCGGGCTAGTATAACACACCGAGACATGTTGCCTGTACGGGTATTTCATGCATGCCTCATTATTGACAATTGGATATTCGTGTTACTCTGCTGAGAGCAACACTCAGTCGTCATGCCACATCAATAATGAGAGTTCTGCGGGAACAACACAGGAAATACAAGGCAAACATAATAGTGCTAAAATTCACAGGGTATTTGGGATTGTTGCTACATGCTCCAACCTGGATGAATTTTGTGTATTTAATTCATAAAATATTGAGATTGTTGCCACATGCTCCGTTCTAGGTGAATTCATAAAGCGAAGAAGTATTCATCACTTATCAGATAGCTTTATCCTCTGCAGGATGTCAGCGTATTAAGTTTGTCTTTTACAACTTTAGCCTTAAACGAAAATCCACCATCAACATTAAGTCCCCTGCCTAGCACATGATGGTTGCATTATTGTGGGGTAGGCATTAGATGGTGACAAATAAAGATAAAACTTATGACAAAAAGTTAGATGTTACCAGGAGAGACGGGTCGTCTTGTCCTTGGAGCATGTCACGTTCAAGAGGCATCCAGGCGAGCATTCCCCTTGCATGATGTCGGTCTTGCCTGCTTCGATCGACCTTGCTATGCCTGCTTCGGTCGAGAGCCTGCTTCATGCTTGCTCCGCTCGAATGTCGGTTTTGCTTGCTTCGATCGACCTTGCTATGCGGTCGAGACCCTGCTTCGTGCTTGCTCCGCTCGAATATCGGTTTAGCCTGCTTCGGTCGAGAGCCTTCTCCGTGCTTGTTCCGCTTGAATGTCGGTCTTGCCTGCTTCGATCGACCTTGCTATGCCTGCTTCGGTTGAGAGCATGCTTCGGTCAAGAGTCGGCATGTGCCTGCTTCGAGCGTTGGCTTTTTGGTGCTTGCTTCGCTCGAACGTGGGCTGTTGTGCCTGCTTCGCTCGATTGTGGGGCTGTGCCTAATCAACGGACTGTTGCGCCTGCTTCGTTCGTGGGGATACTGCGTCTGCTTCGATCAAACGAGGGGCCGCGCATGGTCTTCCACAGTCAGGGAAGCATTCTTCACTAGCCGTGGTCATGTGCTAGACCTTTTTTTTTTTTTTCATATACATACTCCGGCTCTGACCATTAACACCTGATTTCTCCATACGAAATACTGACTCTTTTTCCACTTCGTTTAATTGTAGTTGTTTGAAAATGAACAAAGAGGATCATGTTAAGATGTCATCTGGAGATAATGCTTCTGAAGCGAGCGTTGAAGCAAGCTTCTTCAGGAGAGAGCGTTGAAGCAAGCTTCTGCTAGAGCGATCGTTGAAGAGGCTTCTTCTGGAGCGAGTGTTGAAGCAAGCTTCTGCTGGAGGGAGCATTGAAGCAAGGTTCTTCAGGAGAAAGCGTTGAAGCGTCTTCTCCTAGAGCGATCATTGAAGAGGCTTCCGTGAAGCAAGCTTCTGCCGGAGGGAGCATTGAGGCAGCTTCTCCTAGAGCGATCGTTGAATAGGCTTCCGTGAAGCAAGCTTCTGCTGGAGGGAGCGTTGAGGAAGCTTCTCCTGAGGCGATCGTTGAAGAGGCTTCTTCTGGAGCGAGTGTTGAAGCAAGCTTCTGCTAGAGGGAGCGTTGAAGCAAGCTTATTCAGGAGAAAACGTTGAAGCGGCTTCAGCTTCAGTTTAAATTCCCCTTGCGAATTACATGCTTCTTGATTGACCACCTCTCTTGTGTTGAAGAAATCCTTGACTGTCGGTGAAGGAACTTCATGCTGAGCCTCAGTCCCAAACGTGATTTACATGGTTCTATGTCCGTAGAGGTTGTTGCTATGGTGAAGCTCGAACAACGGTTCTCAGCTACAGCTGTGATCAGAAGAGACTAGAAGGAAGAGGTGTGACAGCTACGGGCACGAGCTTGGCAGTCTTCATATAGTGGCAGAGCTCGTCTCGTTATTAGAGGGAGAAGTTAATTCTTGATGTTGCCTCATTGAATGAAAAGGAGTGAGATAGTCCCCTGCCCATGAGTATCCTATGAGCCTTCGACTTGATAGATGTTGTCATGCTGGTTTCATGATGCCGTCTTTACGTCTGCGTTGCATTTCATAGACGTCCAGGAATATCACTGACCTTTTGACAACACGTCTGCTTTCTTGAGTATATCATCGTCTTTGGACATCTTGGAATGATGGCGTGCTTGCATCTCTCTAAATTCACCATCTTTGAGATGGGCAATGCTAAGCAGTCCCCAGTCATACTCCTTTGCCATTACCATGTTTGGACCATGTCTTTGAGGAGTAGGGAAGTTCCTCTTAAGTCCCGGGTGCAATCTCCTTTGGTAACGCAACTACTTCTTCTACGGGAGACGAAATTCTGAAAGCGTCTCTCATTGATTCTTCTGCCGTTGATACATATATGGAATATCTTGGACGTTGTTTCATCATTGTGGTAGTCGTGCATGCGGTACTAGAGTTGGAGTTGACACGCAGGATGTTGTGTATCGGTGGTTTTCCTCTTACTCTTCAGCGAAACTGCTTACAAAAGGCTTAAGGTTGTATTGCCCGTTGGTGAAATATATGCTTCCACGAATATCGTGAGGCTCTTCATTACTGGCAGGCTTGTTGTTTCTAGCAGGGCAGGTGCTGTCGCAGTTGGGAGTTTAGCTGCTTCACGGAGTTCAGAGGATGTCTGAAAGCGCTGATTTTTTAACAAAGCATGATTGACAGGTACCGCCCTATTGATGCGTAATTACACCTTGAGGTGTCGGCTCCGTAGATCCAAGATGTCTCGGGCCCGCTCTCGTCCGGCCGACATAATAGGCGAACCCTTTGTGATGATTTGAAGATGACAATATTCGTTGAATCTTCAGAAACGCTTCATGTAGTAGTGCGGTCCAGACGAAACTTGCTTCTTTCTTCAACGAGGGAGTGAATGAAGCAACGAGCTGGGCTAAGCCAGGTATAAAACGTCGAATTCACCTTACCCATGAAGCTTTGGAGCTCCAGCGGCAGCGGCATTGTGAGGATAGCTTGGGTCTTGGATTTGACTACTATATCATCCACGTAGTCTTCAATTTGCTTATGCATCATGTCATGGAATATTGACGTCATAGCGCGTTGATACGTCGCACCGGCATTCTTCAAACTGAATGGCATTACGGTATAATAAAAGTTTTCAATAGGGGTTTGAAAGGCTGTCTTACTTGCATGCTCATACATCCTTATCTGGTTGTAGCCGCTACATCCATCCATGGAGGAGAACCTGCTGTGCCCGCTAGTGGCGTCTACTAACATGTCGATGTTAGGCAGAGGAAAATCGTCTTTGTGGCAGCATTTGTTCAAGTCTCTGAAATCCACGTAGCACCGGATCTGTTCATTTTTCTTTTTCACTGGATCCACATTAGCCAACCAGGTCGGATGATGAATGGGTTTGATGAAGCCAGCAGCTAGCAACTTCTGAATCTCAGTCTTGATTTTCTCTTCCTCCTCGTGCTTGAATTGCTTCGGAGACTGTTTGATCTGCTTGGATCCGTGTATGACATGTAGATGATGGGTGACCGATTTTTCATCTAAACCGAGCATTTCTTCATACGTCCAAGTGAATATATCCTGATATTCTTTGAGAAGTTGGACGAGCTTCGTGCGTTTATCCGTGGACAAAGTTGAGCTGATGGAGATAGGCATGAGAGATTCTTCATTCCCGATATTAACGATTTCGAGCTCATCAGTCGTGGAGTTGGTGTCGTCTTGCAGATGTCGTGGAGTATCCAGCACCTCTTCTTGTGGCTCGTCATTTTTGTAGCATTCAACTGGGCGGGGAGACTGGGCATCAGTCTCCCTATTAGTGTGAACGTGGGTCGCCGCTTCACCGGATGAAGAAGAACGCCTTGTCAACAAAGATGCATCATGAGGATATGCAAGTCGGTCCTCCTCCTGGATTCACGCCCACGTGGGGAGTGGAATGCAATGAACTTTGTCTGGTTCTTCCCGTGGAGCTTCTCTTGGTTCAAATAACTCCACTCCACATATCGGTGCGTAAGGAGACAACGATGCATGAATACGAATGACTTCTTTATTCAGCATAGTCTTCGGGCACTGATGATACATCGAATGGACAATCCTATTGTCATGAAGCCACGGTCTCCCCAGTATCATATGGTAGTCCGGCTCTTTTTCTATGACTTCGAATTTCATCATTGACTGGACGAGCCCTACAGATAAATTTAGATTGACATACCCATACATGTTGGTTTGGTTTCCTTCAAAGTCTGTCATTGTGGTAGTCTGTCGTACGATCTTGCATGAGCGAACCTTTACCATCCTGAGAGTCTCGAGAGTAATCACATTCGAAGACGCTCCCGTGTCGGTGATGGCCCTCTTGAACTCTGAATCCTTGATGCGCGCAGTAACATGTAGGGCCCGGTTGTGACCTTCCTCCGCTATCATGTCGTCTTCTGTAAATGTGACATTATTCACGCACATCTCTGTGTCTTCGAGATTTCTGGATGCAAAGGGGCTAAATGTACGTCTAGGGCTATCTGGTTGATTGCAGCAAACGTCTCCACCCACTGATTCTTCGAGAGGTGTAAAATTTTGCATAAACTTTCCACTAGAGAAGCCGCTTCCTGATCCACCGGCCTCTGGTTCATAGTGAAACTATTAACTCGAGGAGGATCGCTGCGAGGATCAGTCCCCAGTGTACAAATCTCTATGACAAGAGAACTGTTCGTATCTGCTGTCATCTCGATGAGGAGATTGAGTATGTCGTTTATAGCTTCTTTGATCAGGTCCACATTTCTTGCCATAACTTCTTGCCTCCGTGCTAGTTCAGCCAGCGTTGGGATTTCTCCACCGGTTGAAGCGACAGAGATAATAGGGGTATCGAAATATGAAAATTTGTTATAAACAAAATTGTTCATAGGAGGGTGAGAAACATTACCATTCGAGGGATTCTGGTTGAGATCCATCGCGGTAGAATCATCCTTGAGGCCAACCATCCTTTTTGAAAATCTTGAGATTGCAACCGAGAGATTAATCTCCCATTGTGGTCGCCAATTATTTATGGGTGAAAACTATTTCTGCTATTTTTGGTAATTTGGGGTGTGGATGAGAAATGAATCTAAACCCTAAACAAATGCACTCCACGGGAGTGCTTTCTGATTCGAGAGATCAATATGTACAATTCTGGCCTAAACCAAGAAACGACCGTTCCAGACTTGCTTCGGTCACAATGTGAAGGAGATGGGGTTGATCTTAGGGAGGGAAGCGAAGAATATGTTGAGATTGTGAAGGTGTTGGCTGTTTATGACTTGTATCAGAATATCAAACTGGCTTGCAATAATGTAAGCAATCAACTCTGGGTGTTTGAATACGTTGTATCAACACTTGATTTCTGTCCGTTCTGGAAATAGGGAGGAGAACCTATTTATACAAGCCATTAAGCCTAACCCTCGTCTCTCGTGGGAAGTGGAGGAAGTGGAGCGATGGAGTAGTGGGGTCGTGTAGGAGTGGTGATTGTTACACGATCACACCTTTGCCCACTTCTCCCATCATCACTAACCGTCCATGTCTTCCTGACACGCTCTTGTGATGGCGCGTTTCACGTTGCGCGCTGTAAACCGCCAGACCAATACCCAAGTAAGTATCCCCCAGTTTGTGACATGCTTGATGTCTCGATTGTGTGGATCGGGACCCACGAGAAGGTAGCATACGATGCTAGGTTAAATAACTAAGTTATTTGGGAAATCGATATTTATGAAATATCGTGTGTATTCTATGCATATAATGCATCGAATATACTCAGCATGCATGAAGCATCACTGTTTTAAAGCTTAACGGAGTAAGTCACGAATTAAGCGTCTTAAAACAGCTGCATGCATAGATATCTTCGAATGATCGTTTGGAGGCTACGCAGGAAAGCCCTCCCTTGGCCGATCACTCCATGTGGTAGAGTGACGGATGGTGATCACCACGACACCTCACTGGTTATTTAACTCCTAGCCTGGGTTGTTCGACCAAGCTGGTAGAGTTGGACGGAAGAGATGATTTATGACGCTCATCTGCGACCGTTGATAGAGTTTTAGGGTTTTCAAGAGGTGTGCAAGCATCACTCTTCATCTTGGTCGAAACCAAGCATGGGAGGCGTCTTTGGCAGGACCGACCGGGCATGCGTGTAGACGGCTAGCCGGTGTACACGTCCGTACCTTACTATCTCATGAAGGTGTGATCTAAGCCACTCAATTTGACCGGAAAAGTTGAGTGGTTGAGATCAGTTTGCGGCAAAAATCCATTGCCGCAAAGGAATTGGAAACCGCGCGACATGCCTACTTGGGGCGCGCGTTTCGAGGTGTTCGGCCATGGTTGTCCTAGGCCAATCGGTCATATGTGTAGACGGACCCACAGTGATCATGTTGACATGCTTGGGACCTTTTAAGTCTATATCTACACCCTCCATCCAAGCTTGCGAAGATGGACGCTCGTGATCGATTAACGACACATGTAATGTGCCGCAAACCTTAATTAGGGTTTTGTATAGTTCATGCCCATACAACTTCAAACAATCGGTTTAGCAAGCCGCACTCCTCCTTTGGGAGGCCGATTGTGTGGGCCCACGTTGGGCCAGAGCATGTGTGTACTTGTTTCACGGTCCCAGGTGTGATCTAAGCCATCCAACCATGCTTGCGAAGTTGGATGGTCGTGATCAATTTGAGACGCTAGTGGTGTTTCCACGGCTTTTAAAGCATCACGCCAGCCATGTTTTGAGCAAACGTTTATTGCTCCATGTCTTGGTCGTGAGAGAGCCGATCATGTAGGTGAAAAGTGGGCCCGCCAATGTGCGTACCAACACTTCACCGATCGATCGCGGAACGATCCAAGCCGTCCAACTTGGCTTGCGAAGTTGGACGGTCGCGACTTCTTTGAGACTGTTTTTGACAGTCTTGCGCATACTAGCCACTCCATACCAGCTCGACCATCCTTCTTCAGGGCTGGCGTTTGGTGGTTATTTGGGGGCATAACATGTGTTCGAAAGACCAGGGCATAAACGGGCCCACTGGTGGTCATTGCGGTGATAGCCTGCTCCTGCCGAGGATTGTCTAAGCTGGTCGAATCATGCGGCCAACTTGCGTGTTCGTGATTGTTTCTGAGACTGACATGGACAGTCCAGATTTCCCTTAGGAAATATGCTCAATCGGGATAGTATAACACACCGAGAGATGTTGCTCAATCGGGCTAGTATAACACACCGAGAGATGTTGCCTGTACGGGTATTTCGTGCATGCCTCATTATTGACACTTGGAGATTCGTGTTACTCTGCTGAGAGCAACACTCAGTCGTCATGCCACACCAATAATGAGAGTTCTGCGGGAACAACACAGGAAATACAAGGCAAATCATAATAATGCTAAAAATTCACAGGGTATTTGGGATTGTTGCTACATGCTCCAACCTGGATGAATTTTGTGTATTTAATTCACAGAATATTGGGATTGTTGCCACATACTCCGTTCTAGGTGATTAATAAAGCGAAGAAGTATTCATCACTTATCCGATAGCTTTATCCTCTGCAGGATGTCAGCGTATTAAGTTTGGCTTTTAAAATTTTAGCCTTAAACAAAAATCCACCATCAACAGTGGTACATTTCTTTGTTCCTCCTATGTATGGATTTAGTATGACGTTTTCACCCACAAGAACGGTTTGCGATGAGCCGATTAAAGATAGAAAAATCGTTATGGCATTTGTGAATGAAAAGCATTTTATCGGTTTTCGGGTAAAGAAAGATTGTCCGTTACCTCTGTTAAGTAAGTGGCACGATTACTTCCCAATGAATCATTGCAAGGATTGGGTGAAACAATATGAGACCAACATGGTTGATTGGGATCGTGTCATGAAGAACAACTTTCCCGATGGGTTACTCGAATTGATCAAAGATGATGATGATTAGTTTGGTCATTATGTTTAGAAAATGTAATTTGAACCGGCTTTTTTGTACATGTTTTTTTGAAAAATCTTGTGAATATATATGATATAATCGGTTGAAGGTGTTACAATGTAGTCTCTCGAATATCATAATCGAAAGTTTGTTATTTTTCTAAATATCTTATTATATGCATTTTGAACTCAGAACCCGGAAGAAAATAGAACACTACCATAATCGGTAGATCAAATAACATATTAACTTCCTATGATAACAAATTTCAGACAATAAAATGTTCACAGAATCGGTAGATAAGATAAGATAATAACTTCCGAATAAATTCAAATTGTGCCAAACTCTATACTATGGCCACGACCTTCAAGAATTCATAACTTCCATCATATATAAATTCTTCTCCCTTTTCCTCTAAGTAGTTCCTTTTTACGAGTGTCTCCTATATAAACCAACAAATACAAAAGAATGCTAAGTTCGTATAACCGATCAAAAAATAATGCTAAATTCGTATAGTTTAGTAAAAACATATATCCACTCGGTCTTTTGTAAAAGAAGTATGCAAATACTTACAGATTGTTGGATCGAAAAGCTTAAGTACCTAGTGTTAAAGATCCTCTTTTGTGTTGTTATGTAATCATTTACCCCCTTTTAGATAAGTCGGAAACGGTCATGAACTTGTTGGAGGGATCTTTGCTTTGGAGTTCCATATTCTCATACAAATTAGCTATACACTCTCCCCCAAAAGATTTCGGGTGTTAATTGAAAAAGCGGGGGTACAACAACCACACCCAATATTTCGATTAGCAATCTGTATGGACTAACTCCAATATAATTTCAAGAGAATCAACTAGACTCAATCTTAAGAAATTATATCAAAGATATATAATACCTCACTTTCTCGATTCAACTCTTACTCAAGCAAATAGAAATCTGCGAGTCTAATTGAATACAAGAGAAATCACTTGAACGGTACCAAAGACCAATGTTCAAGGATCAATCAATTTCAATCAACAACCAAAGGTCGGATTTCCCAATTGATTGATTCAAACGCACAACCTTTGATATTTCAATTATAAAGATAAACAATATAATGCGGAATAGAAATAATACAGACATCAGAAGTTTTGTTAACGAGGATCCCGTAAATGCAGAAAAATCCCGAGACCAAGTCCAGATTGAACACACACTGTATTAAGCCGCTACAGACACTAGCCGACTACAAACTAACTTCTGTCTGGACTGTAGTTGAACCCCTATCAATCTCACACTGATCCAAGGTACAATTGCGCTCCTTACGTCTCTGATCCCAACAGGATACTACGCACTTTATTCCCTTAGCTGATCTCACCCACAACTAAGAGTTGCTACGACCCAAAGTCGAAGACTTTAATAAACAAATTTGTATCACACAGAAAATTCTATGGTAATAGATAAATCTGTCTCCCACAGAAATACCTGCGAGTTTTGTTCCGTCTTTTGATAAATCAAGGTGAACAGGAACCAATTGATAACCCGGAGTTATATTACCGAAGAACAGCCTAGTATTATCAATTACCTAACAATAATCTTAATCGACGCGGCGAAAGAAGATATTGTGGAATCACAAACGATGAGACAAAGATGTTTGTGATTACTTTTATATCTTGCATATCGGAGATATCAATCTCAAGCCAATCATTATGATTGTTCTCAATACGATAGAAACAACAAGATCGTATCACACAACTACAAGAAAGTAGTATCGGTATGGCTTCACAATCCCAATAAAGTCTTCAAGTCGTTAACCTACAGGGTCTCGGTAGAAACCCAAGGTTAAAGGAGAATCGACTCTAGCTTATACAACTAGTATCACACAGGAGGTGTGGGGATTAGGTTTCCCAGTTGCTAGAGTTCTCCTTTATATAGTCTTTCAAATCAGGGTTTGCAATCAACGTTATCTTAGTAACAATGCATTCAATATTCACCGTTAGATGAAAACCTGATTAGATTCAAGCTAATATCTTTCAACCATTAGATCGAAACTTAGCTTGTTACACACAAATGAAACACACGTTTTAGGTTTGTGTAACCGTACCAAAACATGTACATTTGTTGGTTCAACAATAGTTAATCAAATGGTTATCCATATGAGCACTTTCATATCAACCATATTCTTCTTCACCATAACTAGTTCAAATGACTCAAATGAACTAGTTAGAGAGTTGTTCAATTTCTTAGATCTTATAGAAGTATACAAGACACAATCGAAGCAAAAACGATTTGATTCACTCGAATCGATTCATGAACTTTATAGCCACGGTTTGTAAACATTCATTCCTTAGTTAATATAAGTATAAGTTCACGAATAATCGTTTTTAGAATATAACCAACCTAAGTACGCGGACTAGGTATCCGGACTTAAATACCCGGAATAAGTTTGTAAATAGTTTACAAACTCCAGCAGATTTTCTCGGGAAGAGAACCTCCGACAGTACGCGGATTGGGTTCGCGGACTCTGTTCCGGTTTTCCTGAGCAACAAAGTACGCATACTTTGGTTCAAGGAATAATGACTTATACATGTATGTGTTACCACACAATGCTTATTCCAATAATGGTTCTATAATATAAACTCTCATTTCAATCATTGAAACATTCTTAGAGGACGTTATATAGTTGTTATTCACAAACTATTTTTCGGCAAAGCCATTTTCAAGTAATTGAAACATAACATGACTTTCGTCACTAGGTAAAGATGAACTTGGCCAAAGCGAAAGCTTACCAACACATATTTCGAGAAATAGATATGCGAGATAAACTCGGCTCGAAATAGCAAATGTGTATAATCAAAGTCTATACAACAAAATGACTTTTGTCTCAAGATAGGAGATAGAGTAGATAGACTTTTGAGTGATAGATAAGTTCAAGTCTCCACATACATTTTAGTAGATGATGTTCCACCAGTTCCTTGAGTAGTTCTTCATCTTGTATGATGATCGCCATGGAGTTCTTGAGCTCAACTACACTTTCTATCCTAGTCCGAGACTTAGCTATAGTAGACTAGAAATCAAGACTTATAGTTTTGATCACTAACATTGACAAACATGCTTAAGATAGCAACGCATGCGAGTTCGGCCGAGCAGTTCTCTAACATTAACCTTCCGGCTATGACATATTCATGTCTTATTTCGTGGTACCATGTTCTGTCAATGGCAAAATTTTCAGCTGCGTCAAAGGTTTCCATGATTGTAATGTGAGATATAAAATGAAATGGAAATAGTAGACGATGGAAGATCTTCTTGTAGCATACACAAGATTAGATGTGTCTATTTTGGTGCATGAATGAGAAAAGGTTACCCTCCTTATATAGATGAGAGTCGCAACATCCTTTTTTTTTTTTTTTTTTTTTTTTTTTGAAAATATGGCCGTTGAGGTGAGGTGTAACACGAGTATACAGATGCAACGTACACTGTGCCAACGATAATAAACTACAGTCGGTTGAAAGTGTTAGAATGTTGTCTCTTGAATATCATAATCATAAGTTTGTTATTTTTTTAAACCACCAATTATAGGCATTTTCAACTCAGAATCTTTAGTTTCGTTCAATAACAATAATCGGTAGCCAATATTATCTACTATCTACCGATTTAATGTGTATTTCGAGGCACGGATAGTTTTTTTTTTTTGAAATAAATATCCGTTGGAGTATAATCGGTAGATTAGTTAACATATTAATTTCTGATTCTAACCAAACTGTGATAAAAATTTGAAAATTTTGACAGAATCGGTAGATTACATAACATACTAACTCCTTATTTTCGTTAAAATTTTGAATATCATAATGTTATATAACGATTATACTTCAACAATTCTATTACAATGACTTGTGATTAGCGTCGTGGACGTCTTGGACGAGCCCTAAATGGATTAAATCTGTCCATCGCCTTAAGGATTTTGAAATGAGCTTCGTAACGGAAGTTTGATCTTTTCCATCTCCGCCATTCCCCGAGAGATCATGCTATAACCTCATCATTGGTTTCACCCCTCAATCGATATTCATTCATAATATAAGTTAAATGGACGAATTCTTCGACGTGTCCGTTTATTAAACCAACTCGGAAGAAAAGATCAGCGGAGTGACGGTTATTTGGATTGTCGGTGTCGACGTAGAATTTTTCTTGAATTCTCCCCAAATAACTCATACTCGTTACACCTCCTTACCTATGTTCTTATCCTTGCCTCAGATAGAATTGAACATAGCGCCTACATATAGATTAATCTTCTTCCATCGTGAACTCCGTAGGATTAATGAATGGTTGGGCCATTAAAATGATGTTGGAGAGAGCTAAAATGTATTTCTATTACATATAGGGGAAGAGGATACCCTCCTTATATAGATTAGAGTTTCAACGACTTTTTTTTTTTTGACAATATGGTCGTTGAGGTGAGGTGTAACACGAGTGTACGCAACATATGACTCATCAACACATTAAATATTCTATAATCGGAGATTTAGTGTTAACCGTTAAACGCCGATTACGAGACTTGCAATAATTAGAAACAATATTAGTTAGCATGGCTTCCGAACATACAGTGGCTCAAAAATCAGATTTTAGAAAAAAACTGAACTCTTTCAAATTTGGAACTTGTCATAATCGAAAGGTATATTAGTTAACATGACCTCTGATTATAGAGTGGCTCAAAAATCCAAACCTTCCAAAATCCTTAGGTTTTGGCATTTTGGAACGTCCATAAGCCTTGAAATTTCGAAATGCATAACTACCATATTCGGTAGTAATTTCAATTTTATGGCTTTCGAGTATAGAGTGGCTCAAAAATCAGAATTTAGAAAAAACTGAACTCTTTCAAATTTTGAACTTGTCATAATCGGAAGATATATTAGTTAACATGACCTCCAATTATAGAGTGGCTCAAAAATCCAAACCTTCCAAAATCCTTAGGTTTTGGCATTTTGGAACGTCCATAAGCCTTGAAATTTCGAAATGCGTAACTACCTTATTTGGTAGTAATTTCAATTTTATGGCTTCCGAATATAGAGTGGCTCTAAAATTAGATTTTAGAAATAACTGAACTTTTTCAAATTTTGAACTTGTCATAATCGGAAGATATATTAGTTAACATGACCTCCGATTGTTACCAGGGACTGACAAAACTTTATACTTTTCTTCATTCGTAAGATATGTATATTAGCAAATCTCCCGATTGTGCATCAAAATTCAACAGTTTCATGATGTTATATTTGAGTCCCTTGCAAATCATTGTTAAATTCATACACCATTCATAATCCATAAAACTAACCATTCACAAACCATAACATGATTTAAGAACTTATAATCCGATCCAAACCTTAAAAACGACATAATCCAACACAAACTATAAATACTATTGTTGATGGTGGTTTTTAGCTTAGGGTTGAAATCGTAAAACCTTACATCTGATGTGCCGTCATTCTGTAAAGAAAACGATGCCGTGAGTGCTAACCTCTCCACCGACATATTTATTGAGCCGTTCAATATACTTACATGAAATTTATCCAGACTGGCGAATGTAGCAACCATCCGAGATGTTCTGTAAATTTCGGCGCCTCGCCTATATTCACTTAATATAAATTCCTTTGAATGCCTTCTATGCTATGTTCTCCGGCTGAACCCTTAATGTTGATATGGCATGACGATTTGTGTTCACTCACAGCAGAGTAACACGAATTTCTAAGTATCAAGGATAAGGTCTTTGCATAAGGTATTCAATCAGAAAAATCATGCTGCTCTCTGGCAATGAACTTAAAAGAATTCTATGTCAACACATAGAATTCAATCAATTGACGTGACTAACTTTCATAAGTTAGGGTTTTGCGCCTCGCGCAGTATATCAGACCTAGCTTGTCGAAATTAAACCTAGGCAAACTAGATAATTAATCCGCCATGGATTAGCAGGTGCAAAACCTTGCTCTGAATAAAAAAAACAGGGATCCGCAACAGCAAAGGAAGGTGTGGCCATGCCTTAGGCCAACTGGCGCCACTTTCCATTGGCCACGCCCCTTCCTAAACTAGCCCTATTTCTCTCGACCAATCGTATCACCTCAAATTAGCCACACGCACATAAGGTGTGGCTGGGCCCATACTTGCCGGCCCCACTAGCCATCGACCAATCAGGTCGCTCTAAAGCCTCCACACTCTCACCAGAAGTGTAGCCACGCCCATGCTTGGCCGTCCCTCTTTTAATCGACCAATCAGGTCGCTCTAAAGCCGCCATACTCTCACCAGAAGTGTAGCCGTGCCTTATGTTTGGCCGCCCACTTTTCTTGGCCAATCAAGTAGCTCTAAACTTGCCACCACACATTAAAGGCCAAACGCACCCTGCCGCGCCACCATACTAACTGGCAAGCCAAACGCGTCTTACCACAACAACATATTGAACGGCATGCCAACATTCCACTCCGCCGCGGTAGCATGGCACTTTAGCCTTGGCCACGCCGCCAAGACCTAATTCTTACCACGACGCCAAATCCTAGCCTTGGCCACGCCAAGCCCTAATACTTACCACGGCGCCAAATCCTAGCCTTGGCCACACCGCCAAGCCCTAATTCTTACCACGACGCCAAATCCTAGCCTTGGCCACGCCGCCAAGCCCTAATTCTTACCACGATGCCAAATCCTAGCCTTGGCCACGCCGCCAATCCCTAATTTTGGCCTCAGAGTCAAACCTTATCTTTGTCCATGCTACAACGCCACATGCGTGGCCATGCCACAACGCCACTGGCATGCCGCCATGCAACAACTACTAGCATGCTATTATTCCACGGCTACCAGCAATGCGCTATGCCGCGGCTATGCCATTAGCATGTCGCTATGCCATGGCTCCACCAGGCGCTACTATGCCAATGGCGCCACTTCGCTATACAACAAGATGCGTCCATAATCAATGGCCACTCTTCCTCATGAGATGCAATCTCATCCGTCCAATTTCACCACTGAACTGCCAACTTGCGGCAAGTCCCAGGCAACCCGCTACGCCATGGCTACGCCAGGCGCCACTATGCTAATGGCGCCACTTTGTGACACAACAAATATGTGTCCATAATCAACGGCTACCCTTCCTCATGAGATGTAATCTCAACCATTCAAGTTCGCCACCAAACCGACGGACTTGTGGCAAGTTTTAGGCGGCCGAGCAAGGCAAGCCTGATAGCATCACATGCTATTTTCCTATGGCAAAGTCTCTTGACTTTGACTTTCCACACATAGCAACCTACTACACGTTTTCCAAGAACACACTCGAGACATCAAACATGTCACAAACTGGGGGATACTCATCAGGGTATTGGTCTGGCGGTTTACAACGTGCGGCGTGCAATGCGCCAGTTACAAGAAAGTGTCATGAAGTAGGACAATTAGTGGTGGTGAAAAGTAACGGTGTTGTTTATGGGTGAAAACTATTTCTGCCGGTTTTGGTAATTTGGGGTGTATGGATGAGAAATGAGTCTAAACCTTAAACAAATGCACTGCACGGGAGTGCTTGTAGATTCGAGAAATCAATTTGTGCAAATCCGGCCTAAACCAAGAAATGGTCGTTCCAGACTTGTTTCGGTCATAAAGTGAAGGAGATGGGGTTGATCTTAGGGAGGGAAGCGAAGAAGGTGTTGAGATTGTGAAGGTGTTGTCTATGTATGACTTGTATCCGAAAGCGGGACTGGCTTGCAGGATGTAAGCTATCAGTTCCGGTGTTTGAATACGATGGTATCAACACTTGCCTCTGTTGTTGGAAATAGGGAGGAGAACCTATTTATACAAGTCATTTGAGCCTTACTCACGTCTCTCGTGGGAAGTGGAGTGATGGAGTAGTGGAGTTGTGTGTTAGTGTTACACGACCGCCTTGCCCACTTCTCTTGTCATCTCTAACCGTCCATGACTTCCCGACACGTTCTTGTGATGGCGCGTTGCACGCCGCACGTTGTAAACCGCCGCACCAATATCCCAAAGATGTATCCCCGCCAGTGACATGATTGATGTCTCGAGTGTGTGGATCGTGGGACCCACAAAAAGTAGCATGTAATGCTCGATTAAATAACTAAGTTATTTAGGAAGTCGATACCGTGAAGTACCGTGTGTATTCTATGCAGTGCTCGCATCATGGTGTGGTAAAGTGACGGGTGGTGATCACCATGACGCCTCACTGACCAATTAACTCCTGACCAGGGTTGTATAACTAAGCCGGTGAAGTTGGACGGACGAGATGATCTTTGAGACACTCATCTGCGGCCGTTGATGGAATTAGGGTTTTTGAAGAGGTGCGCAAGCATCACTCTTAAGCTTGGTCGAATCCAAGCTTGGGATACAATTTTGACAGGGCCGATCGTGCATGTGTGTAGACAACATGACGGTGTAGGCGCCCATATCTCATTGTCTCGTGAAAGTGTGATCTGGGCCACTCAATTTGTCCGACGAAGTTGAGTGGTCGAGATCAATTTGCAACAGAAATTTGGTGCCCAAAAGCCGCGCATCATGTCAATTTTGGGTGCGCGTTTCAAGATGACCAAGCTTGGTCGGTCTTGGCCGATCAGCCCGGCGTGCATACGGTGGGATGGTATATATACATGTACTTCATCGTCCCATAGAAACGTGATCTAAGCCACTCAATTTGTCCCAGAAACTTGAGCGGTCGAGATCGGTTTGTGGTTGGGAAGTGTGACCACGCCTAGCTTGGGCACGCGAATCAAGGTGTACAGCCCAAGTTTGGTCTTGGCCTATAGGGTGTGGAGATAGGTGGGCCCGCAATGATCATGTTGATACTTACCGGACTCGCTTAGTCTATTCCCGGACCCTTCATCCGAGCAGAGAAAAGGGACGCTCGTGATCGCGACACAAACCCTAATCAGTTTAACCTACGTGTGTCATACGCAGTTTGGGGCGCACGAATCAAGACGACCAACTATAGTTGGTCCTGACCGATCAGTCAGTTATGTAGGCGGTCCCATGGTGTTTGTGTTGACATGCTCTAGGCCCTTTGAATCTACATCTACACCCTCCACCTATGCTTGCGAAGATGGATGGTTGAGACTGTTTTGCGATACATGTAATGTGCCGCAAACCCTAATTTAGGGTTTTTCGTCCATACTTCTCTGGTTTGGACGGTTTGGAAAGCTATGCCACCCTTTTGTGGAGTCCGACCATGCGGGGCCCGCGTTGGGTCAGTATTGAATATTCCAATACCTGCTTGGGGTCATGGATTCAATCTAAGCCATCCAATCATGATGGTGAAGTTGGATGGTTGTGATCGTTTCTGAGACTGATATGGACAGTCCAGGTTCAAACATGCTCAATCGGGCTAGTATAACACACCGAGAGATGTATGCTCAATCGGGCTAGTATAACACACCGAGAGTTGCATGCTCAATCGGGCTAGTATAACACACCGAGAGTTGCAACTCATGTCACGGGTATTTCGTACATGCTTCATTATTAATGCTTGGAGGTTCGTGTTGCTCTGCCGATAACAACACTCGCCGTCATGCCGCACCGTAATGAGTACAAGGAAATATAAGGCCGATATACATTAATTAATAATGCTATAAATTCACATGGTATATGGGATTGTTGCCACATGCTCCAACCTCGGATGAATTTCGTGTATTTAATTCACGAATCGATTGTTGCCACATGCTCAATTCTAGGTGAATTAGTAAAGTGAAGAAGTATTCATCACTTATTAATGGCTTTATCTTTTGCAAGATGTTAGCGCATAATTTTGGGTTTTACAATTTTATCCTTGAATGAAAATCCACCATCAACATTAAGTCCCCTGCCTAGCACGTAATGGTTACACCATTGTGGGGTAGGCATGAGATGGTGACATTTAAAGACAAAGCTTATGAGACAAAGTTAGATGTTACCAGGAGAGACGGGTCATCCTGTCCTTGGAGCATGTCACGTTCAAGAGGCGTCTAGGCGAGTGTTCCCCTAGCATGATGTCGGTCTTGCCTGCTTCGATGGACTGTTACGCCTGTTTCGTTCGTGGGGCTACCGCACTCGCTGATCGAACGTGGGATTGATGTGTCTGTTTTGATTAATCGTGGCTCCGTTGCGTCTGCTTGATCGAACGTGGGACCCGATGTAATCATGCTTGATTCGAACATGGGTAGATGTGCATGCTTCAATCAAACGCGGGACCACCGTGTACATGATTCAAACGTCGGCCATGTCCTGCGCCTACTTTGACCGTCGGTTGATGTAGTTGCTCGAGTGTCATCTTGCTACTTCGACCAAACACCAACCCAGCTAGCTTGACTAAACACCGGACTTGATGCTTTGACCAAGCACCGGCCTTGCTGTTTGCTTTGCTCGAACGTGGGACCCGATGTGAGCAAGCTTGCTTTTTAAAAAAATGAACCTTGTGTGCTCAAATGTAAATGTGGGTCCTGTAGAAAGTGTTGAAGCAGCTTCTGGAGCAGGCCCAGGAGAGCGTTGAAGTGTTGGATCTGAAACGCCTTCTTCTGGAGAGAGAGAGAGCTTTGATTGGGGACGGTTGTGTCTCGCCCGACCAACTGGGAGATGGGATCAAGTGGGACCCGCCGCGTGCCCGATCGAACGTCGACCAGTGTTTCGACCGAAAACCGCCCCGCTGCGTGCGCCTGTTTTATTCGAATACCAGCCTTTTGACTTTGATCAATACCAGACTTGAAACTTGAGCAATACCGGACTTGTGACTTGATCAATACCGGACTTGTGACTTGATCAACACCGTACTTGTAACTTGATTAACACCGGACTTGAGACTTGAGCAATACCGGACTTGTGACTTGATCAACACCGTACTTGAGACTTGATCAATACCGGTGTTTGGACCCAATACCAGCCTTGTGTACTCCAACGTGAATGTGTGTTCTGTCGTGTGTGACTACACATCTCACGCGTTTTTATACAAGTATTGACTCATGTTTTTTATTGTAGAATGAAGAAAAGAACTCCTGTTGAGATGTCTTCTGGGGATAATGCTGGTGCCAAGTCAGGAGGTGTTGACAGCTTCAAAGATATGCCGAACATTGATGATGAGTTGTTCACCGTGCCCTTTCAACTATATGAAAAATATCCGTTCCACAAGATAACCCTTCTCCTATCGACTTCAAGGTTTTTCATGCTCCGCTGGGCCCTCATGAAGGATGGATGAGACATATGTTGAGCAATGAGTACATCAAAGATAACTTGACCAAAGGCGCAGATTATTGATGCGGCTTGAGTGTTGAAACGGCTCGAGAGGATGTTAAAGTGGTTTCTGGTGCGAACGTTGAGGTGGATCCTGGAGAGAGTGTTGAAGAAGGATTCTGAATCGAACGTGGGTCCCGGAGAGAGCGTCGAGGCGGATCTTGAATAAACCATTGAAGCAGCTTCTGCTAGAGGGAGCGTTTAAGTGTTCCCCTCTTCAGTTCGATTTACCCTTGCGAATTCCTTGCTTCTTGACTGACCATCTCTCTCATGTCAAGAATTCCTTGATCGACGGTGAAGGAACTTCATGCCGAGCCTCGGTCCCCAAGCGTGGTTTACATGGTTTGTTCGTAGTGGTTGTTGTCGAGCCGATATGGAATATCTTGGACATTGTTTCATCATTGTGGGAGTCGTGCATGTGGTACCGGGAGTTGGAGTTGACGTACGCGCAGGATGTTGTATCTCGGTGGTTTTCCTCTTGCTGCTTCAGGGAACTGCTTATAGCAGGCTGAAGGTTGTATCGCCTGTTGGTGAGATATATGCCCCTACAAACATTATGAGGCTCTTCATTACCGGCAGGCCTGGTTCTTTATATCAGGGCATATTTTGTTGTAGATGCGCGTTCAACAGCTCCAGAGGATGACCAAACGCGGATTATCCAACATAGCATGATCGACATGTACCACTGTCTGATAAAGTGACTCGCCCGGATCTTGTTCGACCACTGTCTGATAGAGTGACTCGCCTGGATCTTGCTCGATATGACGCGTGGACATCGTTATCTTCTTGAGGCTGCTCCCTTGAGGTATCGGCTCCAGTGGAAGATTACCGTCATAGAGCGTTCATACGTTGCACCGGCATTCTTGAAACCAAATGGCAAGTATGGTATAATAAAAATTTCCGAGAGGAGTTCGAAAGCTATCTTACTTGCATCATGATCATACATCCTTATCTGGTTGTAGCCGCTACATCCATCCATGGAGGAGAACATGCCGTGTCCGCTGGTTGCATCAACTAACATGTCGATATTAGGTAGAGGAGGATCGTTTTTGAGCAAAGACCTTTTCAAGTCTCTCAAGTCTATGCAAAGACTCCGATCTATCCATTTTCCTCTTATCTGAACTACAACTGTTTAACCGACTTGGATCCAGGTATGACATGTAAATGATGGGTGACCAATTTTCATCTAAATCTGGCATTTCTTCATATCTCCAAGCGAATATGTCCTGGTACTCTTTGAGAAGTTCCACGAGCTTCGTGCGTTTATCCGTACACAAGGTTGAGCTGATGGAGATAGGCCTAGGAGATTCCTCAACGATTTCAATCTCATCAGTTGTGGAGTTGGTGCCATCTTGCAGCTGTTGTGGAGCATCTAGAACTTGTTATTGTGGTTCTTTGCTGTTGTATCATTCCATTAGGTGGAGAGACTGGGTAACAGTCTCCACTGCTAATTGATAATGGCAGTGTCGGTATACCGTTTTCCCATTCTGGTCACGACTCGCCATAAAAGTTCGTTCCCTCTTCGTGTGAACGTGGGTCGTGGCTTCACAGGATGGAGAAGAATGATTCGTCAGCAAAGATGCATCGTGGGTTTTAGACCTCAATGATGCAAGCCGATCTTCTTCCTAAATTGACGCCCACGTGGGGAGTGGGACGCAACGAACTTGTCTGATTCTTTCCGCGGAGCTTCTCCCGTATGTGCTGGTTTGGTTTCCCTCGAAGTCCGTCATTGTGGTAGGATTGCGTACGACCTTGCCTGGGAGAACCTTAGATGTCCTGAGAGTCTTGAGAGTAATCACATTCGAAGACGCTCCTGTATAGATAAGGGTCGTCTTGAACTCTGAATCCTTGATGTGTGCGGTGACATGTAGGGCACTGGTCGTGACCTTCCTCTCGGTTGATTGCGAAGAAACGTCTCCGCGCGCCGATTCTTCGAGAGGTATGAAAGTTTGCATAAACTTTCCACTAGAGAAACCGCTTCCCGATCCACAGCCTCTCGGTTCATAGTGAAACTATTGACTTGAGGAAGATCGTTGTGAGGATCAGTCCCAAAGTGTAGGAGTCTCCATGACGACAACCGCTCATATCTGATGTCGCTTCTTTGATCAGGTCCATAGAGGTCCACGCCGCTGAAGTACCTTCTCCGGTGCATTGAATGCGTTCATTTTTTGCTCTAGGGGCTGTCGCGGATCTTGTGGCAATCGATCAGTTAATGTCTTAAGAAAAGTGAGTACCTCTTTCTGAGTTGTGGCCATATCCGTTTGAGTCTTAGCAAGAACTTCCTGCTTCTCCATCAAGTCTGCAATGGTAATGGGGATGGTCCTCCTCTTATCCCTCCGGCTCCTCGTCCTGATGAAGGAGTGGAAGTTGTTGTTCTGGTGACTACCAGAGGTGTTACACTTGATGAGATGCCGGGATTTGCGGCTGCTCTGGCTCTGGTGATGGAAGGTGTTACACTTACTAGAACATCTCCTTCTACGCTAGCACTGGTGGTAGAAGTGACGGCTCCATAAGATGTATTGACCACGGTAGCTCCACTGACAGGTACATCGACACCAGGAGTGTTATCCACACTAGCTCCATCCGAATTGATTGCTGATCCAGACCTGAGTTCTACCATCTTGAAATGGATTGATGATTGAATTGGTCCTAAGATCTACCCTTTTTTAAATTGATAAAACTGAATCGGATTTTGAAGAAATTGACTTTACAACCGAGAGATTAACCTCCCGCTGTGGTTGCCAATTGTTTATGGGTGAAAACTATTTCTGCCGGTTTTGGTAATTTGGGGTGTATGGATGAGAAATGAGTCTAAACCTTAAATAAATGCACTGCACGGGAGTGCTTGTAGATTCTAGAAATCAATCTGTGCAAATCCGGCCTAAACCAAGAACCATTCCAGATTTGTTTCGGTCACAAAGTGAAGGAGATGGGGTTGATCTTAGGGAGGGAAGCGAAGAAGGTGTTGAGATTGTGAAGGTGTTGTCTATGTATGACTTGTATCAGAAAGCTGAACTGGCTTGCATGATGTAAGCTATCGGGCCCTGTTTGAATACGATGGTATCAACACTTGCCTCTCGTTGTCCTGGACTTGTTCTGTTGTTGGAAATAGGGAGGAGAACCTATTTATACAAGTCATTTGAGCCTTACTCACGTCTCTCGTGGGAAGTGGAGGAAGTGGAGTGATGGAGTAGTGGAGTTGTGTGTTAGTGTTACACGACCGGTCTTGCCCACTTCTACCGTCATCTCTAACCGTCCATGACTTCGACACGTTCTTGTGATGGCGCGTTGCACGCCGTAAACCGCCGCACCAATACCCCGTATGTATCCCCGCTTTGTGACATGATTGATGTCTCGAGTGTGTGGATCGTGGGACCCACGTAAAGTAGCATGTAATGCTCGATTAAATAACTAAGTTATTTAAGAAGTCGATACTGTGAAGTACCGTGTGTATTCTATGCACGAGTACCGCATCATGGTGTGGTAAAGTGACGGGTGGTGATCACCATGATGCCTCACCGACCAATTAACTCCCGACTGTGGTTGTATAACCAAGCCGGTGAAGTTGGACGGACGAGATGATCTTTGAGACACTCATCTGCGACCGTTGATGGAATTAGGGTTTTTGAAGAGGTGCGCAAGCATCACTCTTCAGCTTGGTCGAATCCAAGCAAGCATCACTCTTCAGCTTGGTCGAATCCAAGCTTGGATACAATTTTGATAGGGTCGATCGTGCATGTGTGTAGACGACATGACGATGTAGGCGCCCATATCTCATTGTCTCGTGAAAGTGTGATCTGGGCCACTCAATTTGTCCGGCGAATTTGAGTGGTCGAGATCAATTTGCAACAGAAATTTGATGCCGCAAAAGCCGCGCATCATGTCAATTTTGGGTGCGCGTTTCAAGACGACCAAGCTTGGTCGGTCTTGGCCGATCAGCCCGGCGTGCATACGGTGAGATGGTGTATATACCTGTACTTCATCGTCCCGTAGAAACGTGATCTAAGCCACTCAATTTGTCCCAGAAACTTGAGCGGTCGAGATCGGCCAGTGGTTGGGAAGTGTGACCACACCTAGCTTGGGAGCGCGAATCAAGGTGTACAACCAAGTTTGGTCTTGGCCGATCGAGTGTGGAGATAGGTGGGCCCGAAGTGATCATGTTTATACTTACCGGACCTGCTTAGTCTATTCCTGGACCCTTCATCCGAGCAGGAGAAAAGGGACGCTCGTGATCGCGACACAAACCCTAATCGTTTTTCTGGCCGTGTGTCATACCCAGCTTTGGGGCGCACGAATCAAGACGACCAACTATAGTTGGTCCCGACCGATCGGCCGGGTATGTAGGCGGGCCCACGGTGTTTGTGTTGACATGCTCGGGCCCTTTGAATCTACATCTACACCCTCCATCTATGCCTGCGAAGATGGATGGTTGAGACTTTTTGCGATACATGTAATGTGCCACAAACCCAAATTTAGGGTTTTTCGTCCATACTCTTTCTGGTTTGGACGGTTTGGCAAGTTATGCCACCCTTTTGGGGAGGCCGACAATGCGGGGCCACAAGGGTCGGTATTGAATATTCCAATACCTGCTTGGGGTCATGGATTCAATCTAAGCCATCCAATCATGCTGGTGAAGTTGGATGGTTGTGATCGTTTCTGAGACTGATATGGACAGTCCAGGTTCAAACATGCTCAATCGGGCTAGTATAACACACCGAGAGATGTATGCTCAATCGGGCTAGTATAACACACCGAGATTTGCATGCTCAATCGGGCTAGTATAACACACCGAGAGTTGCAACTTGTACGGGTATTTCGTATATTCTTCATTATTAATGCTTGGAGGTTCGTGTTGCTCTGCTGAGAACAACATTCAGTCGTCATGCCACACCGGTAATTAGTACAGGAAATACAAGGCTGGATATGCATTAATTAATAATGTTGTAAATTTACAGGGTATATGGGATTGTTGCCACATGCTCCAACCTGGATGAATTTCGTGTATTTAATTCACAGAATACTGGGATTGTTGCCACATGCTCCATTCTAGGTGAATTAGTAAAGTGAAGAAGTATTCATCACTTATTAATGGCTTTATCTTTTGCAAGATGTTAGTGCATAATTTTTTCTTTTACAATTTTAGCCTTGAATGAAAATCCACCATCAACAGGTGTAAACAATTCATTTCCTTCATCATGAAAGCGTAATGACTGACGGTTACACGAATTCACTTCCCTCATCATGGATGCATAACGTCTGACGGTTACACATTACTCCATTCTTCCACCACTCAATCATTTCCACTTCCTACGAGACCAGGGTACGTTTCAATATGACTTGTATAAATAGGCTTCACCTATTTTCACCAAACAACAAGTTTTGGTCAGCAACAATACAGTATCTAGAAATCACCTGGTAGCTTTTCATTCTGCTAACCAGTTGTTTATGGGTGATAACTGTTTCTGCTGGTTTTGGTAAATTTGGGTGTTTGTGGATGAGAAACGAACCTAAACCCTAAACAAATGCACTGTACGGGAGTACTTTAGATTCTAGAGATTAATCTGTTGTTGATGGTGGTTTTTAGACAAGGGGTAAAATTGTAAAACCCCATGACCTAGTGTTACCCGCAACACATTAAATAAGAGCATTCAACTCAGGTGTAAATAATTAATAGGGGTATTTTTTCAAAATACCCGGATTAGGTTTTCAAATACGTAACCCTAATTCCAAAACAAGCCGCATATCGCGCACCATGGCAACAATGCCAAAACAAGCCGCATATCTGCGCACCATGGCAACCATGCCAAACCAAGCCGCATATCGCGCACCATGGCAACCATGCCAAACAAGCCGCATATCATCACCATGGCACCATGCCAAACCAAGCCGCATACTGCGCACCATGGAAACCATGCCAAAACAAGCCGCATACCGCGCACCATGGCAACCATGCCAAAACAAGCCGCATACCGCGCACCATGGCAACCATGCCAAACCAAGCCGCATACTGCGCACCATGGCAACAATGCCAAACCAAGCCGCATACAGCGCACCATGGCAACAATGCCAAACCAAGCCGCATACCACGCACCATGGCAACAATGCCAAACCAAGCCGCATACTGCGCACCATGGCAACAATGCCAAGCCGCATACTGCGCACCATGGCAACAATGCCAAACCAAGCCGCACTCTGCGCACCATGGCAACCATGCCAAACCAAGCCGCACCCTGCGCACCATGGCAACAACGCCAAATTCCAATCCGTTATGCCTTTGGCCCACGCCCAACATAGCGCCCTAGGTTTGCAAGACTTGCAACTAGGTCAACATGGCTGCACGTGCCAAAACGTGTCGCAAGCCATATTTCCAAGTCGCTATGACTTTGGCCCACGACCAACATAGCGCCCTAGGTTTGCAAGACTAGCAACTAGGTCAACATGGCTGCACGTGCCATTGGCACATGCCAAAACGTGTCGCAAGCCATATTTCCAAGTCGCTATGAATTTGGCCCACGCCCAACATAGCGCCCTAGGTTTGCAAGACTTGCAACTAGGTCAACATGGCTGCACGTGCCATTGGCACATGCCAAAACGTGTCGCAAGCCAGATTTCCAAGTCGCTATGACTTTGGCCCACGCCAACATAGCGCCCTAGGTTTGCAAGACTTGCAACTAGGTCAACATGGCTGCACGTGCCATTGGCACATGCCAAAACGTGTCGCAAGCCATATTTCCAAGTCGCTATGACTTTGGCCCATGCCCAACATAGCGCCCTAGGTTTGCAAGACTTGCAACTAGGTCAACATGGCTGCACGTGCCATTGGCACATGCCAAAACGTGTCGCAAGCCATATTTCCAAGTCGCTATGACTTTGGCCCACGCCAAACATAGCGCCCTAGGCTTGCGAAACATGCAACTAGGTCAACGGCCATGCATGCCATTGGCACATGCCAACGTGCTCGCTAGCTAGTTTCCCTAGCAAAACCACGGCCCTAACGGCCACGCATGCCATTGGCACATGCCAACATGCTCGCTAGCTAGTTTCCCTATCAAGGTCACGGCCCTAACGGCCACGCATGCCATTGGCACATGCCAACATGCTCGCTAGCTAGTTTCCCTATCAAGGTCACGGCCCTAACGGCCACGCATGCCATTGGCACATGCCAACATGCTCGCTAGCTAGTTTCCCTATCAAGGTCACGGCCCTAACGGCCACGCATGCCATTGGCACATGCCAACATGCTCGCTAGCTAGTTTCCCTATCAAGGTCACGGCCCTAACGGCCACGCATGCCATTGGCACATGCCAACATGCTCGCTAGCTAGTTTCCCTATCAAGGTCACGGCCCTAATGGCCACGCATGCCATTGGCACATGCCAAACACACACGCTGGTAGCCTAACTTGCAAACCGTGCAACCTACCACCAAGGCATTCCGCACATGCCATTGGCACATGCCAAACACACACGCTGGTAGCCTAACTTGCAAACCGTGGAACCTACCACCAAGGCATTCCGCACATGCCATTGGCACATGCCAAACACACACGCTGGTATCCTAACTTGCAAACCGTGCAACCTACCACCAAGGAATTTCGCACATGCCAAACACACACGCTGGTATCCTAACTTGCAAACCGTGCAAACTACCACCAAGGCATTCCGCACATGCCATTGGCACATGCCACACGCGCCACTAGCAGCGCCACTTGCACTCAAGATGCAACCAACACTCGAGACATCAACACAAACTGGGGGATACTTCTTTAGGGTTTTGGTTTGGCGGTCACAAAGATGCAACACACTACGCTCACTTTAAGAAAGCGTGAAAAGGAATAAAGCGGTCAAATAAAAGAGGAAATAATGGTGAAAAACGTTTTCGCCCATTAAACCATGCGGTTACCACCTCCTCCCATTATTTCATCCTTTACTCTCTTCCTTCATGAGGCCAGGGTACGTTTCAAACTCGACTTGTATAAATAGGTCTTACCTATTTCCACCAGAAAGAAGTCTCGGTCAGGAGAAATATACTACACTTACACTCTCAGAAAGGCAACTTTGCAAGCTCTCCCAAAAAGCTTTCATCTCTTGCAATCTTCCTAAGCTTTCACTTTCTGATACAAGTCGAGATACTACTCTCCTCAACACCTTTCTTTGCTTCCCTCCCCAAATCAACCCTTCTCCTCCACTTTGTGACCGAAGCAAGTCTGGAACGGCCATTTCTTGGTTTAGGCCGGACTTGTACAGATTGATCTCTCGAATCTATAAAGTGCTCACGTGCAGCACATTTGTTTAGGGTTTGAACCAGTTTCTCACTCACCTACCGAATTTACCGAAATCGGCGAAACGATTTTTACCCATAAACAATTGGCGACCACAATGGAGGATTGATCTTTCGGTTACAACATCAAGTTCTAGCTCCCATCCGCAAATTTCGCGCAAGCATGGTCGGCCATCGTGCAATCTCCACAAACATGGATCCCGCCCAAGGTCATGATAACTCCTCGACTCTGAAATCGGCACCACCAATGGAGAAGTCCCAAGACTGCGGGGACCCGATACGTGTTCGGGAGATCCACGCCGTAAACATGGACCCGATGAAGGACGCGATTACCAAGATACTCGACTTCCTCATCAATCTAGCATCGGGGCCAAGTGATCCATGCTCCCAGAGATCAAGAGCAGGGACTAATATCCCGAATGAGCGTGCTCAAATCAACGGTTTCGCCACCGGGCCGGAAGCCACGGACCAGAGGCGACCGTATTGATAGAAAACTTATGTGAATTGCTGCACCTCTCCAAGGACCAACGGATAAAAATATTCTCTCGCTATCAACCGAATAGCACTAAACGCATCGCTAGTTCTCGCACCCACGGGACTCCAAGGATCCCCTAAGATCCGCCAACAATATTGTTTTCACCGACGACGACATGATGGTAGAAGACGGTCACAACCGGCCTTGCATGTTACGGCTCTCACAAGAACATAGAGTTTCGAAGAGCGCTCATTGACACGGGTGCATCTTCCAATGTCATCACTCTCAAGACACTCAAAGTCGCCAAGGTGCGACCTAATGAGATCGTACGACAGCCCACTACGATGACGGATTTCGAGGGCAACCAAACTAGCACATACGGCTACATCAACTTGGAGCCGGTAGTAGGGCCAATCCAATCAAGCGTGAAGTTTGAAGTAATTGAAAAAGAACCGCACTACCACATGATACTCGGGAAGGCCGTGGCGCACAATCTCAAAATCGTCCCTTCAACATACCACCAATGCTCGAAACAAGATTGAACGGAGAAGTCGTTCGCATTTCCGCGTCTCTGTCCCCCTATGCACCATTCCATCGCGTAGAAGCACATGGGCCAAAGGAGGGTTCAAAAGGCGTGGCGACCAAGATTCACAGTTTTCTGCTACCAAAATGGACATCGCTCTGAGATAGCGACAAACTGGAGATACCCCGCAGAGGAGACCGTCCTCCCACCACATCCTCAGAAGGAAGACTCGCGCCCTCTTGCCACCGGGCGTAACCCGTGCCCGCACCAAGCGAGAGTACACCCTTACCGCAAGACGAAGCAAAAAGGGGAAGCTCACACATTATAACCGCTGTTAGCAATTAGCAGGTGATGTGATATTAACAAGTTGTAGTAAAGTGGTAATAAAGGTTGTCGTTCTCTCGAACTTGTGAAGGATTTTTAGACTTTAAAATTAAAACAAAAAAAAAATAAAACACACTAAAAATTATAGCAAACACTGACAAAGTTGATATCAATATTAAAAGAACACTGAGGCTAAGATTCCATTATTTTCCAAGTTCAAAGTGATTTAATCCAATATTTATATTCATGCAATTTCCTCGTTTAATTTGATTCCAAACTATTGCAACAAGTAGATTCTCAAAATAACTAGTGTAAATCCAAAGTATAAAACATCAAAAACCTAAGTCCAAGCATGCTCTATCAAAAGAAATCACAATTTCTTAACAAGAATCATTCAAACAATTTTCAATCAAGGCAAAATAATCATAAAATAATTGCAATAAATAGATAAATTAGAATATACCACTTCTTGTTGGAAAAATAGCTTCCTCTATCGCCTCAAAGAATGGGGTTTAGCTCCTCATATTAATCATGGTCTCAAAATATGTGTTTATGGCTCAAAAGATGATTAAAAGAATGAAAATTAATTAAACAGATCGCTTGCAACGCTGTAATGGCGTTACAAAGCGGTTATAAGGGGATTCTGTTACAAGAGCCGACTTATGCACCGTTGCTATGTCGTTGAATCCTCGACCCCAAAAACGACCGTCTCTCGAAGGTGCTTTGTTCTTCGTGTTCTTCCTCTCGCACCAAAGCCAGCAAGCTTCTCCGCAACTCGATTGTTTATGCTCGTAGCGCCTCTAAACCTTCCCAAAGTGTGTCTAACCCTTCCTTGACTCATACCCGGAGTGCTATATATAGCCGTAAAACCCTAACAAACCCGAGTTTATCTTTCTTTTTCTTCCACGGCAAGCTCCGAGGATAATTCTCTAACTTTCCATGCACGCGTCTCGCCGAGTTATCCCGACTCTCCCACACTCCCTCGAGACCGAATTAAGACCGAATACATCCAATCCCGGCGTAAAATCCTCTCCAAATCCTTCACAAAGAATCCAAAATCCCGACAATATTTCTTCGCCTCGCTTTGTTTCTCCCGCTTATCCAAATGCAAATTGGTTGGGTCAAAACACTCATACGAACCCCGTTATGCCCTAGAAGTCCAAAACAACGAAAATAGGCCATTGAATCTCACTCAATCTGCCGAAAAATCCAACTCCAACTCGACTCGTACGCCGCCATTTTCCCGCCATTTTCTCGATTTTTTGAATTGTTGAAGATGAGGCGCCCCTATCCGTAGGGGTGCCTTTAGCAGCCGCCTTGGGGTGTCCTGAGGGTGCCCCTTAGTAATTTGGGTACCCCTTATCCATAGTGAGGGTCTGAATAGTACATGTCCTCTGGGCGCAACTTTTCGAGCCGATTTTTCCAAAAATGTTTATTGGCCAAAAATACCTACACACACATAAAACACCATAATAAGTACAAAAATGAGCACTATCAATATATAGAATCGAGACAAATTAGACACAAAAATGTGTCTATCAAATACCCCCAAACTTATTATTTGCTAGTCCTCGAGCAAAAATAAAATAAAAATAAAATCCTAACTCACTGTCGCAGTATCGTCGATTGCATTTAGCATATGCAATAAGCCTTTAAACCCCTAGGTGGCCCTAGTGGCCGAGTTATAGTCTCGGGAGGGTTTACCGTAGGTGTACCCACAAAACCTTTATACTCCAGCACCCTAACTATCTACGCAGTAACCTTGAAGGCACTAAAGAATCTCCTTGGTTGGCATACTTATTGACTACAGGAGGAAGTACCCCGATGCGAAATTCCAATTGTTGTACACGAGCTTGCACTCAAGCATACTAAAATTCATATATAAGTCACAGAGCTCTACTCAGATAGTCTCACTATGGACATCAATACCCGGAGTCAAAACTAATCACATGGATAGATCAAGAAATGGATATAGAAAAACATAGATGGTTTTGATGTTTACTAAGTGATCGATGTTTCTCATATCTGTCTGAAGGCCACTGCCAAAATGAACCTATCCTAATGGACTGAGATACTGGTCTCGACTAATATCAACACAACCGGCATATACAAGGGAACCAAAGGGTCGACAATCCTAATTCTAGATCAACACGTCTCTGCATATACAAGGGAACCAATGGTCAATTTATTCACCGAACATTAATTCTTTTTTTTTTTTTTTTTTTTTTTTAACCGCATGATTAGATCTTTTGGATCCAAGCGCATGCTTCTTGTCGCAGATTACATGATAGTTCCCGTGGATCCCGCATTCCACGCTTGTTTAGGCGACGAGACAGGAAAACACACACATATTGCTATTCCCAAGTGTTAATTTTATTCCGTTTGGTCTAATTGGTCTAGTCTTTTTTTTTTTTTTTTTTTTTTTTTTTTAGCAACTCAATCACTCTAATTCACCCTAGCATTGGTAACAACTTGATTCGTGGGCCCCACCTAATCACTTAGAGAAACATAGTTTAAAAATAAAATAAAATAAAAATAAAAGTGAAAAGGACTCAACGAAATATGGTGAAACTATCATGTTATTTCTAACACCTGAGCTCTGTGCTTTTATGAATAGACTCTTTAGATGTTGCCATCTAATCGATTGGTTCCTCAACTCCTACAACCAAAATGCTTCCATCCACTTAGATTGGCTAGTGCCATCCTTAATAAGCATAAATTTCTAGGCTCTGGAGTTTATTTATTGCAACTACAAAGTTTCTCCCATACCCCCAAACTTAAATCTAACATTGTCCTCAATGTTCTAAAGATAAAATTAAAAGCATGAACAAGGAGAAACTGTTACCATTTGAAGTAAAAGAGTTAAGGAAAGATATTACCGTGTTGCATGAGTATTGGGTTACCTCCCAAGAAGTGCTAAGTTTAACGTCTTCAGCCAGACATTACGTACCCATAAAATGGCTAATTACCCTTTCAAATCGTATATCAATAGTCGAAACAACTGTGGATCATCAAAACCAAATAATATTGCCACTAAAATGAGACAACTGCACAGGATCAGAAAAATGAACAGATGGAGCACAACCTTATCGAAAGTTTCTTGCAAGACAACCGGATCTATCTCGGGACGACCAATTGGGCTTCATATGAGTGTCTTTACAAACAGATTCATCCGAATAACGGGTTTCTAATAGCTTAATTTCTTGGAAAGTATCGGGAGGATCGGGTTGCGGAGTCTGAATAGACTCGAGTAATAGCTCAGATGTACTAAGCTCGAGTCCCAAGTTAGGGACTTCTAATGGGGATACTTGATGATCAATACCCCCAAACCTAAAGTAATCACTACTCTCCGTAAGAGAGTCTTTAAAATACTCAAGAGCTTCATCTAGTTCTCTACCCCCAAACTTAGGGTCATCACAACTCTCAGAAAGACCTAATACTATTGCCTGAATTTCGGGTCTCAGAGTCCCGAAAATGTTCGAGAGCTTCTTCTAGTTCTAAAGTTTGGTCATCTATCCGACCTAAGAGAATTGTCTCATCAAATTCATCCAATAAAGTGTCGTCCCAATTATCCCGAACTAGATCATGAACTAAAGTGCTAATCATATTCACTTCCTCTAAATCATCGAAGGTTGTCTAATAACATTAAAGACATTTAGTTCAAGTGGTCATATTACCAAAGGATAAGTTCATAAGTCCTGTCCTACAGTTGATAACAACATTAGACGTGGCTAAAAATGGGCGACCTAAAATTACCGGTATTTGATTTTCTCGGGTCGTGACAAAGTTGTGTATCTAGGACTACGAAATCCACAGGATAAATAAACTTGTCGACCTCAATAAGAACATCCTCTATCACACCACGAGGAATTTTAACAGACCTATCGCCTAACTCGCAGTGTTATCTTGGTAGGTTTCAATTCACCAAGTCCTAGCCGTAAGTACACATGGTACGGAAGTAAGTTCACACTAGCTCCTAAGTCAAGTAAAGCTTTCTCTACCCCGTGTTTTCCTATCGTGCAAGCAATGGTAGGGGCACCCGGGTCTTTATACTTAGGAGTTGTGTTGTTCAATGATCGAACTTACATGACTAGCCAAAATGCTTTTTTAGGGACACTAAGCTTTCGCTTTCACGCGTACACATATCTTTAAGGAATTTGGCATAAGCCGAAGTTGCCTAATTGCTTCTAGTAACGGAAGGTTTATGGTAACTTTCTTATAAACCTCCATTATGTCATTAAAGTTGGATTCACTCTTTGTTGGTACTAATAGCTCAGGAAATGGGGCTCTAGGCATAAAATAGGGCCTCTCGGGAACCGAATTGGCATCATCGTAGATTTTATCACCCCCGCCTATGGATGGTCCCGAGGGTGTACTACAAGATGCTCACTATCTAGCATGGTTACCCGATTGTCTACTACTCTACCACTCCTAAGGGTTCTAATTGAATTCAACCGTTGTAATGGTTTTGCACCTATTTCATGAACTCCTCTAGGGTTGGGATTAGTTTGACTAGGGAACCTTCCGTTATCTCTTTCACTTAAAGTCTTAGCTATTTGACCTATTTGAAGTTCTAACTTAGCAAGAGTCCGAGCATTAGTTTGAAAATTCTCGCTTGGTTTCCTGTTCAAAACTAACTTGGCTCTTTATTAACATTTCCCGCTCAGGCTCTTTCTTAATATACTAAGAGATTCCTCTAGGCTAGACATTTTATTCTCTCAAGGGTTCAAACCGAGGTTGACCTGAGAGTTCTCGATTATAACCAAAACCCTGGGGGAACATTCGAATTACTAAGTGACCTTGACTCGCCCTTAGACCACGAAAGGTTCGGATGGTTTTTCCAACCAGATTATAGGTTTCGAATATGGGTCAAATTTCGACGGTTGTCGAATCTAGTGTTATTATATAGAGCATTGGCTTGCTCTTCATTATTCTCGCCTTCCCAAAAAGGCTCCACTCTACCACTAGTGTGACCCAATTCTATAGCTTCTAACCTTTTAGCTATTGCTTTGCAATTTTGGCATCCGATTCATAGCCTCCCTCTACCCTATTAATGTTTCCTCTACCTAGAAGAATTGTTTTCCTGGGGTACCCTACTATTTTCCCATTGTTCGGTCTTTTCGCGATTTCATTCAAAAATGTCATCGCCGCATCAACCGTTTGGTTTTCAAACCCACCTGTACACATAGATTCTACCGTGGTCGTAGTGGAATAATCTAAACCCTCATAAAGGATCCGAACTAACCTAACCTTTTCTAAACCATGATGAGGACATTGGGCTAATAGATCATTGAACCTTTCCAAATACCTATACAAAGATTCTCCCTCCCGTTGAGAAAACGTGCAGATTTGCGTCCTAATAGACGATGTTTTGTGCCTAGGGAAAAACTTGTTCAAAAAGGCAGATGTAAGTTGTTCATATGTTTCAATTGAACCGTAAGCCAAACTATATAGCCACGATTTGGCTTTATCTTTCAAGGAAAAGGGGAATAACCCGAGTTTCAAAGCATCATCATCAAGGTTTCTAATTTTCAAGGTACTACAAATTTCCTCAAAGTCCCTAACATGAAAATAGGGGTTTTCATTTTCTTTCCCTAAGAAGATTGGGAGCAAAAAAGATCCCGTGTTTAAGTTCATAAGTTGCTTCCGTTTCAGCCTAACCCGATACACGAGGGACGAGTAGCCCTAGTCGGGTTCAACAAGGCTTTCAAAGTTGCCATTTCGGCACTATCGGAATATTAGGGATTGTCTCCCAGCACGGACGTTCAAAAACGGACTCTTCAAAATTTGACTTTCTAAATTAAGGTAATCGAGACGCTTAGAACTACTAGGTTTCTCTTTAACAAATCTACCTAGGGCGTCTCTTTTACGTTCAGGCATACAAAAGAATTAGGAAGGGAATTCTATGCAATCACAAATCAAGGCTGACTCAACCAAATCAAACCTATTGATTTCTAGCAAACAAAAAGCATGATGGCTCCACTTAGATTGTTTCTAGACCAGCTTCTAATCCTTCGAAATGGAATTCGTTACAATTTAAGCAAACCCCTCTGGAATCAATCCGAGTCAAAGTGAGTTGAATCGAGGCGAGGAAGATCGGTGGAGCTTTGATACCCAAGGCCTCACCGAATTACAATGCGGCGCAAATCACGCATTCAACTCACGAAACTTTCATGAACTTCGAAGTGTGCTTAAAAGAGTAACCAATATTTTTCGAACGACTTTCCTATTAAGCTCGTTACCCTATCGGTCTTGTTCTAGTCAAAATTTTAAGGCTTAGGTTCGCGTAGGTTACGTGTTCCTAAGGCGGGCAAGAAGAGAACGGTGATGAAATCCGAACCCTTATCTTGTATGGCCAGGCCTTGCCCTTTACTAGAAAATTAAAGCAGCCGTATTCAAGTCCTCGCATATATATGCAAACGAAGGAGTCCAAGAACTCGCCGATGAGATTCGCGAGTGTTTAGAGTCTTACCTCCCGTTCCCGCACGGGGATGAATCGGTTGTAGTCGACTCGAGCCACCGACTCCTATGTCGGTGTACGAACCCAAGGTGCGAGACAATATCGTAATTGTCCTCCTTCTCTGCAAATGCTTTATATTTAAAAGTACCCTTCAAGAGGGTAAAAATAAAAAATAATGTCCAAAGTCCCAAAAATGTCCAAAAAGTCCAAAAATAAAAAGAAAAATTACAAAAATAATTATAAACCCTAATACAGCTTTTTCCGAAAACCCTAAAAATAAATAAAAATAAAAATAAAATTCTTTGTCTCTTCCTCGTTTCTTTTCACTTTGTCTTTGACTCCAAGTCTTTAATTATTCACCAAATCTTTGGCTCAAATCTTTCTTTTTCGATCCGAGATCCAAAACCCGTAACCACAAGACAAATACCCAAGAAAACGTAAAATAGAACAAAAGAATAAAAAAAACTAAAATAAATAAAATAAAAAAAAAAAGAAAAACAAATCTAAAACCCTAAAAACAAGTCCGCGTTTGGCGCCAAAAATTGATGTGATATTAACAAGTTGTAGTAAAGTGGTAATAAAGGTTGTCGTTCTCTCGAACTTGTGAAGGATTTTTAGACTTTAAAATTAAAACAAAAAACAGAAAACACACTAAAAATTATAGCAAACACTGACAAAGTTGATATCAATATTAAAAGAACACTGAGGCTAAGATTCCACTATTTTCCAAGTTCAAAGTGATTTAATCCAATATTTATATTCATGCAATTTTCTCGTTTAATTTGATTCCAAACTATTGCAACAAGTAGATTCTCAAAATAACAAGTGTAAATCCAAAGTATAAAACATCAAAAACCTAAGTCCAAGCATGCTCTATCAAAAGAAATCACAATTGCTTAACAAGAATCATTCAAACAATTTTCAATCAAGGCAAAATAATCATAAAATAATTGCAATAAATAGATAAATTAGAATATACCACTTCTTGTTGGAAAAATAGCTTCCTCTATCGCCTCAAAGAATGGGGTTTAGCTCCTCATATTAATCATGGTCTCAAAATATGTGTTTATGGCTCAAAAGATGATTAAAATGATGAAAATTAATTAAACAGATCGCTTGCAACGCTCGTAATGGCGTTACAAAGCGGTTACTGGGACTGTTACAAGAGCCGACTTATGCACTTCGTTGCTATGTCGTTGAATCCTCGACCCCAAAACGACCGTCTCTCGAAGGTGCTTTGTTCTTCGTGTTCTTCCTCTCGCACCAAAGCAAGCTTCTCCGCAACTCGATTGTTTATGCTCTCGAGCGCCTCTAAACCTTCCCAAAGTGTGTCTAACCCTTCCTTGACTCATACCTGTGCTATATATAGCCGTAAAACCCTAACAAACCCGAGTTTATCTTTCTTTTCTTCCACTAGGCAAGCTCGAGGATAATTCTCTAACTTTCCATGCACGCGTCTCGCGAGTTATCCCGACTCTCCCACACTCCCTTGAGACCGAATTAAGACCGAATACATCCAATCCTCGGCGTAAAATCCTCTCCAAATCCTTCACAAAGAATCCAAAATCCCGACAATATTTCTTCGCCTCTGTTTTGTTCTCCCGCTTATCCAAATTAATTGGTTGGGTCAAAACACTCATACGAACCCCGTTATGCCCTAGAAGTCCAAATTAACGAAAATAGGCCATTGAATCTCACTCAATCTGCCGAAAATCCAACTCCAACTCGACTCGTACGCCGCTGCCATTTTCCCGCCATTTTCCGATTTTTGAATTGTTGAAGATGAGGCGCCCCTATCCAGAGTAGGGGTGCCTTTTTAGCAGCTGCCTTGGGGTGTCCCGAGGGTGCCCCTTAGTAATTTGGGTACCCCTTATCCATAGTGAGGGTCCGAATAGTACATGTCCTCCGGCGCAACTTTTCGAGCCGATTTTTCCAAAAATGTTTATTGGCCAAAAATACCTACACACACATAAAACACCATAATAAGTACAAAAATGAGCACTATCAATATATAGAATCGAGACAAATTAGACACAAAAATGTGTCTATCAGCAGGGGAGACCATGGCCCGGTCTCTTCGCCCGAAGGAATGTCTTCACAATAACCAGGAGGAAGTTCCAGACGCCCCTCAGAAGCTACAAGATGGGACCGACTTAACCACCGACGAACTCGAAACCGTCAATATAGGGAATGAGGAATTTCCGCGACCCATTCCGATCGGGCTCGACTCTACATCCTCGCGGAACGCTCAAAGCTAGTCGACCTACTCAAAGAATATCAAGACGTCTTCGCATGGACTTATGAAGAAATGCCTGGCTTGGATGGAAAACTGGTCACCCACCATCCGCATGTGATACCCGGATCCAAACCAAATAAGCAGCCTCCAAGACAATTCGGACACGATGTAGAAGAACAGATCAAGGCGGAGGTCCAAAATTACTAGCCGCTGATTCATCAAGCCTATTCATCATCCTACTTGGTTGGCCAATATCGTTCCCGTTAAAAAGAAGAATGGTCGATCGATGTTGTGTCGATTTCAGGATTTGAACAAGTGCTCGCCCCAAAGATGATTTTCCGCTACCTAACATCGACATGCTTGGTAGATGCTACCAAGTGGACATGGTATGTTCTCTTTCATGGATGGATATAGCGGCTACAACCGAGATAAAGATGTATGAGCACGACGCAAGTAAGACTCGCTTTCCGTACCTCTCTCTCGAAACTTCTATTACACCGTAATGCCTTTCGGTCAAGAACGCCGGCGCTACTTTACCAACGAGCCATGACTACCATCTTCCACGATATAATGCACAAGCAAGTCGAAGATTACGTAGATGACGTGGTGGTTAAATCAAAGACTCGAGCGGATCATCCAGAAACGCTGCGCCAAGTGTTCGAGAGATGCCGCGAGTACAAGTTGAAGATGAATCCACTCCGAAATGCACCTTTGGTGTCTCTTCGGGAAATTCTTGGGATTCCAAGTGACTACCGCAGGAATAAAAGTTGATCCGGTCAAAACGCAAGCTATCCTCACGATGCCGCCACCACGAACCATAAAGGAGCTCCCGAGTTTCATGGGCAAGGTAAACTACATTCGTCGCTTCATACCGGGCTGGCACAACTCACCACTACGTTTACCCTCTCGCTAAAGAAAGGAGCGACTTCGCATGGGCTACGCCTCGGAAAAAGCGTACCGAAGATCCAAGAAATATTGTCCTCTCCACCATCATGAAGCCTCCTATGCGAGGGAAACCACTATGTCTCTACACAGCCTTTAGCGATACTGCCGTTGGAGCTCTCCTCGTACAAGAGGACGACAAAGGAATGGAATACCCCATATACTATTTCAGTCGAACGTTGAGAGACGCTGAACTCAGATACCCCAAGGCGGAAAAGGCATGTTTAACACTCGATTTATTCCATCCGTGTTCAGGCACTACCTCCTCTCCAATAAGGTGGTGCTAGTATCCAAATCGACCTCGTAAAGTTTCTCCTCTCGAAACCTCGCTCCGATAGGGAGGCCACCTAAATGGCTCCCGCAGCCTATCGTAGTTCGACATAACGTGCGTCTCCCCAAGGGCCATAAAGGGCCAAGTCATTTATGGACCACAGTTAGCGATTCCTGGGGAAGATACCGCAGACTACGAGAAGATCTCCCGGAGATCTTCCGTATATCTTTTTAGTCAAAGAAGAAACGTGGCTACCGTTCTTCGACGGCTCTTCCACCCCAAAGACTAATACCGGAGGAGCGGGTGTTGTACTAGTATCTCCCGCTGGAGAAGTCTTCTCGCACTCTTTCAAGCTAGACTTTCCATGCACCAATAACTCAAATGAGTACGAAGCTTTCCTCATCGGACTATCACTAGCCAAACAAGTCGGGGCCACGCGTTTGGAGATAAGAGGAGATTCCAAATTACTCATCAACCGGTAAACGGGATCTATGCATTGAAGGAACTAACACTGGCACCATACAGGCTGAAGCACAAAAACTACTCAATTATTTCATTAAGCAACCATCACACATGTCACCCGTAGCAAGAACAAGCATGCGACTGCTTAGCTACACTAGCCTCGAGGCTGCGGTTTGAAGGGACTGAGGAAACCCTGACAGTAAAACGGCGAATGATAGCTTCAACGTGGCTTTCACAACCTGAGAAAGCCGAAGATGACGACCGGAGAACTCCCATCATTCAAGAACTCAACAACTCACTCTTTCAAGGGAAGGTCGACCTCAAGACCTTGCGGAATTTCTTTATGCTTCAAGGTTTTCTGTATCGCCGAAATCCAGACGGATCTCTGTCAAGGTGTCTCGGGGAAGAGGAAGCACAGCAGCGGCTTGAACGTATTCATGCCGAAGTCTGTGGGATAACATCGTTGGTAACCCTCACCGTCGTTTACAACGACTTGGATACTACCGGCCGAGATGGAAACCCAATCCCGATTGCTCCAAAAAGCGTGTCCAAATTGCCGTGCGCCCCCATGTCGGTCGAAATCCTCAACATCAGCCACACTCTGGGATCAAGGGAGCCGTACATCGCTTTCCTTCGCGATAGCATTCTTCCTACTAATAAAGAGGATGCTTCCAAACTAAGACAGAAGTCCAAAAGGTTCGTGTTCCATGATGGGGTTTTATATCGCAAGAGTTTCCTGGGGGAGGTCTACTAAGGTGTTTGGATGACACGAGGTCCCGAGTTATGTTAAGAGAAATGCACGAAGGCGAACCCCAAGGAAAACAGAAATTATTCCCTGCAGATACACGAAAGGTACTACCGGCCGACCATGGAAGACGACGCGGCTACCTTCGTTCGTAGATGCCGAGAATGCCGATTCATGGAAACCTCATCCACACGCCTCCAACACCCTTGCACGCAATAGTAGCCCGTGGCCCTTTTATAGTCTGGGGACTCGACATCATCGGGAAGATCAACCCCCATCCTCAAAACGGCATGAGTACATAATAACCGCGACCGAGTACTTTACCAAGTGGGTTGAGGCCGTCCCACCGAAAGGAACCACCGGAGCCACAATCGCGGCGTTCATCAAGGAGCACATCATCTCGCCGTTTTGGCGTACCTAAACACATCATCACCGACAACGGCACACCTTTTGCTAACAAGCAAGTACAGAACTACTTGAGAGGTACGGATCAAACAAGTCTTCTCTACCATCTATTATCCTCGGGAAATGGGCAAGCCGAAAGTACCAACAAGACTCGATCCGAATCCTCACCTGGACAAGACATGACAATCCTAGAACTGGGCATGAGCAATTGCCAATGGCTCTCTCAAGCGTCATGAATATCTCCTAGAAGCTCCACCCTGGCGTGTTTCCTTACTCCCTCGTCTACAGTGCATGACGCAATCCTCCCGGCAAATCAAGATCCCATCCGCGAATTGCCGCAAATGAGCGGACCCCGGTGGAACGAAGCCGAATCACTCAATGCCGACTGCGGAACTGATACTCTAGACTCCAAAAGATCCCTGCAGAGGAACATGCGCAAATATACAGAACAAGGATTTCAGGCGTGCATAATGACCATGTAAAACCCATGGTTTTCAAGGAAGGAGATCTCGTGCTAAAACCGCCAAACACATCCAAAGAAGACGCATCGGACCAAAGTTTTCTCCCAAATGGGAAGGGCCGTACATAATCACTAAAGCATATAACAACGGTTACTACAAGATCATCAAAGAAGATGGGGAAAGCTAGAGACAGCTTATCAATGGAAAATGGCTAAAGGTGTACTACGCCTAATCATTCCCTCGCAACATGCTACATCAAAAGTGTGAACGTCCGGCATTTTCTCCGCTTTTACTTTCTTTCTTATCATTTATCGAATTTCAATACAAAGCCAATGGATTAGCAGAATCTCTTTATTTTCTTCAAAAAAAAAAAAAAGAGAGAAAGGGGAGCTTTCGAATCTCATAATGCAAATCAGAAAAGCCCATCTAGTAGATTATAATCCCTACAAAATATCATCTTCAATCGGCCATGATATCTTTCTCGTCCTACTCTTCAAATCTCGAGTTAACTCCTCAATCTTCCGAGACTCCGGGCCAAAATTTCCTCTTCTTCCAACATGGCTTTCGTGGCGGAATCACACCAAAGAAGAATACCAGCCCCCCACAACCTTCACAATACCGAGGCGTGCCGCAACCAAATTAACGTTAAATTCCAAAGATTCACAGTAAACACCATGTTCTCCCACTTTTGGATGGTCGACTCATAACAAAGACGAATGGACACATTCTCCATCTCCACAATCATTGGCGTAAGACAGTTCACTACGGAAACCAAAGCGGACGAACAACACTTCACCACGTTCCGGTAGCAATATGGCCATACGTTTTCCATATCCTCATATAAAGGGCTACGAATTCTTTCCGCACCAAGAAACCACCAACATTCCGATAATTGGAGGAGAGACACCTCATACGAGTCCCAAACGATGAACCCGCAGAAGGGTATTCATGACAAGAGAGCCCTAAATCAGCGTTCTCCAAATCCGCAGCAGTCAACAAGGTCGGACCAAAGAAAGAGGAACAACTAGGTCATCCTCGTCGATACAAATGATGACGCATGCTCCAACAGGATATCTCTCGCACAAGGAAATTTTCCCATTTACACAACAAGCATTAAAGTGTGTGTCAATCCGCAAAGAAGAAGAAAACATACCGGTATGATTTTCTTAACCCGAATAACATTTGTTGGGACGCTCATGCAAGAATCGACTCGCGCCCTCATCCGAGAACCCGATCGGTTAGAAGATGACTCGAATCTGCGCGACATGACAAAGAGAGAAATCCAACAAGAAGAATCTTTTCTCAAACAAGGAATATGATGTGTTTGCAATGGGTATAAATACGAGATTCTAAAAAGGAAAGGAAGCAATAAGGGACATAACGCTTTCAGATTCTAGCATGAACAATGCCCTAATTGAAGCCGCACGTGAAGTAAAGCAAAATAAGGAAACTTTGCTATCCGAAGAAACGCCTACTCCCTCCTTATTTACATAAGTCACGCCTGCAAGCATGGTTTCCAAGATTGGACCACCAATTGCGACCCAATGCCGCCAATCACGCCGCATGGTTTCCGAGATTGACCTCCCAATGCCGCCCAAGTCACGCCGGTTTCAAGCACGAACGGCTTCTACACTTCGCGCCGGTCCCACCAGCCTAGCACACTCGGTTTCCCAACTCACGCTAACTTCCCAACGTCGCCCCTGCCGCACCGGCCCACCAATTGTGCCGACCTCCCGATTTGTGCAAAACTACAAGAGGCAAGGATTCCAAATCCTATCTATAAAAGGTCAGACAAGCCTTTTCAATTTTCTTTACGGGTTGTTGTTAACAGTTTATCACCATCTTATGCTTACCTCGCAACAAAGCCCCTGTTCCGAGCTAAGCAGGGGACTTAATGTTGATGGTGGTTTTTAGACAAGGGGTAAAATTGTAAAACCCCATGACCTAGTGTTACCCGCAACACATTAAATAAGAGCATTCAACTCAGGTGTAAATAATTAATAGGGGTATTTTTTTCAAAATACCAGATTAGGTTTTCAAATACGTAACCCTAATTCCAAAACAAGCCGCATACGCGCACCATGGCAACAATGCCAAAACAAGCCGCATATCGTGCACCATGGCAACAATGCCAAAACCAAGCCGCATATCTGCGCACCATGGCAACCATGCCAAACCAAGCCGCATATCATGCGCACCATGGCAACCATGCCAAAACAAGCCGCATATCACGCACCATGGCAACCATGCCAAACCAAGCCGCATATCGCGCACCATGGCAACCATGCCAAAACAAGCCGCATACCGCGCACCATGGCAACCATGCCAAAACAAGCCGCATATCATGCACCATGGCAACAATGCCAAACCAAGCCGCATATCGCGCACCATGGCAACAATGCCAAACCAAGCCGCATATCACTGCGCACCATGGCAACAATGCCAAACCAAGCCGCATCCTCGCGCACAATGGCAACAATGCCAAACCAAGCCGCATCAAGCACCATGGCAACAATGCCAAGCCGCATACCGCACCATGGCAACAATGCCAAACCAAGCCGCATTCTGTGCACCATGGAAACCATGCCAAACCAAGCCGCACCCTGCGCACCATGCCAAACCAAGCCGCACCATGGCAACAACGCCAAATTCCAAGCCGCTATGCCTTTGGCCCACGCCCAACATAGCGCCCTAGGTTTGCAAGACTTGCAACTAGGTCAACATGGCTGCACGTGCCATTGGCACATGCCAAAACGTGTCGCAAGCCATATTTCCAAGTCGCTATGACTTTGGCCCACGCCAACATAGCGCCCCTAGGTTTGCAAGACTTGCAACTAGGTCAACATGGCTGCACGTGCCATTGGCACATGCCAAAACGTGTCGCAAGCCATATTTCCAAGTCGCTATGACTTTGGCCCACGCCAACATAGCGCTCTAGGTTTGCAAGACTTGCAACTAGGTCAACATGGCTGCACGTGCCATTGGCACATGCCAAAACGTGTCGCAAGCCATATTTCCAAGTCGCTATGACTTTGGCCCACGCCAACATAGCGCCCTAGGTTTGCAAGACTTGCAACTAGGTCAACATGGCTGCACGTGCCATTGGCACATGCCAAAACGTGTCGCAAGCCATATTTCCAAGTCGCTATGACTTTGGCCCACGCCAACATAGCGCCCTAGGTTTGCAAGACTTGCAACTAGGTCAACATGGCTGCACGTGCCATTGGCACATGCCAAAACGTGTCGCAAGCCATATTTCCAAGTCGCTATGACTTTGGCCCACGCCAAACATAGCGCCTAGGCTTTGCGAAACATGCAACTAGGTCAACCGCCATGCATGCCATTGGCACATGCCAACATGCTCGCTAGCTAGTTTCCCTAGCAAAACCACGGCCCTAACGGCCACGCATGCCATTGGCACATGCCAACATGCTCGCTAGCTAGTTTCCCTATCAAGGTCACGGCCCTAACGGCCACGCATGCCATTGGCACATGCCAACATGCTCGCTAGCTAGTTTCCCTATCAAGGTCACGGCCCTAACGGCCACGCATGCCATTGGCACATGCCAACATGCTCGCTAGCTTGTTTCCCTATCAAGGTCACGGCCCTAATGGCCACGCATGCCATTGGCACATGCCAAACACACACGCTGGTAGCCTAACTTGCAAACCAAACACACAACCTACCAAACCGTGGCCTACCACCAAGGCATTCCGCACATGCCATTGGCACATGCCAAACACACACGCCGGTAGCCTAACTTGCAAACCGTGCAACCTACCACCAAGGCATTCCGCACATGCCATTGGCACATGCCAAACACACACGCTGGTATCCTAACTTGCAAACCGTGCAACCTACCACCAAGGCATTCCGCACATGCCATTGGCACATGCCAAACACACACGCTGGTATCCTAACTTGCAAACCGTGCAAACTACCACCAAGGCATTCCGCACATGCCATTGGCACATGCCACACGCGCCACTAGCAGCGCCACTTGCACTCAAGATGCAACCAACACTCGAGACATCAACACAAACTGGGGATACTTCTTTAGGGTTTTGGTTTGGCGGTCACAAAGATGCAACGTACACTACGCTCACTTTAAGAAAGCGTGAAAAGGAATAAAGCGGTCAAATAAAAGAGGAAATAATGGTGAAAAACATTTTCGCCCATTAAACCATGTGGTTACCACCTCCTCCCATTATTTCACCCTTTACTCTCTTCCTTCATGAGGCCAGGGTACGTTTCAAACTCGACTTGTATAAATAGGTCTTACCTATTTCCACCAGACGGAAGTCTCGGTCAGGAGAAATATACTACACTTACACTCTCAGAAAGGCAACTTTGCAAGCTCTCCCAAAAAGCTTTCATCTCTTGCAAGCTTCCTAAGCTTTCACTTTCTGATACAAGTCGAGATACTACTCTCCTCAACACCTTTCTTTGCTTCCTCCCCAAATCAACCCTTCTCCTCCACTTTGTGACCGAAGCAAGTCCGGAACGGCCATTTCTTGGTTTAGGCCTGACTTGTACAGATTGATCTCTCGAATCTATAAAGTGCTCACGTGCAGCACATTTGTTTAGGGTTTGAACCAGTTTCTCACTCACCTACCGAATTTACCGAAATCGGCAGAAACGATTTTTACCCATAAACATCTGTATAATTCTGGCCTAAACCAAGAAATGACCGTTCCAGACTTGCTTCGGTCACAAAGTGAAGGAGATGGAGTTGATCTTAGGGAGGGAAGCGAATAAGATGTTGATATTGTGAAGGTGTAGGCTATTTATGACTTGTATCATAATGTTGAACTGGCTTGCATAATATAAGCTATCAGTTCTGGGTGTTTTCTGGATACGTTTTTAACAACAACTTTGTTTTCTGTGTTGTTTGAAGATAGGTTGAAGAACCTATTTATACAAGTCATTTGAGCGCAATCTTCATTTCGTAGGAAGTGGAGAAAGTTGAGTGATGGAGTAGTGGGGTCGTGTAGGTGATTGTCACACGATCACGCCTTTTCCCACTTCCCTCATCATTGTTAACCGTCCATACTTCCTAACACGTTCTCGTAATGGGCGTGTTGCACGCCGCATGCTGTAAACCGCCAGACCAATACCCCAGTAAGTATCCCCTAGTTTGTGACATGTTTAATATCTCGAATGAGTGGGTCGAGTCGTGGGACCCGCCGCAGGAAATAGCATATGGTGCTATTAAGTTAAATAACTAAGTTGTTAATGGGATTAATATTCATGAAATATTGTGCGTGATGCATGTGATGAATCGCTTTTAAGTAAGCAGCTCAAAAAAATCGATATGCATGAATCATTGTTGTTTTAAAGCTTGACTAAGTAAGTCGCGGATTAAGCGTCTTAAAATGGCTGTGTGTCCAACCCTCTTCGAGTGATCGTTTGGAGATCACAAGGTCGGACCATCATCTGGTCGATCACTCCATGTGGTAGAGTGGCGGACGGTGATCATTGAAGCGCTTCATTGATCGCCTAATTTTTAATCCAAGCCGTCCGACCAAGCCGGAAAAGTTGGACGGACGAGATGATTTACGACACATGTTTATTATCGTTGAAGAAATTTAGGGTTTTTAGAGGTGCGTTAACATCCCTCTTTGGCTTGATCGAATCCAAGCATTGGCGCTATTTTTGAGTGGGCCGATTGGGCATGCATGGAGACGGATCACTGGCGTGCATGCTTACACCTCTCGGTCCCATAAGGATTCGATCTAGGCCAATCAACTTGACCGACAAAGATGAGTGGTTATGATCGATTTGCGACAGAAATACATTGTCTCAAAGATTTTAAAAGTCGTATGGTATGCCACCTTTGGGGCGCGCGTTTCGAGGCATCTAGCCATGGTTTGCACAGGCCGGCCAGTCACATGTAAAGGTGTGCCAATGTGGACATGTTAACATCTTTGGGACCACTTGAATCTATAACTACATCATCCGTTTAGACTGGCGAAGATGGATGGTCGTGATCAATTTACGACAAAAGTATGTTGCCGTAAACCCTAATTAGGATTTTGAGACAGCCACGCCCACGCGAGTTTGACCAAGCAATTTGGCATGTCGTTGGCTTCCCTTGGGGAAATCGATCACGTAGGGAAAATATTGGGTTGGCGGTGAACTTATGTGCACCTTCCTGGTGGTCCAAAATGCAATCTAAGCCATCCAAATAAGCTGGCTAAGTTGGATGGTCGTGATCGATTTAAGACGTTAGTGTGCTTCCGCGACCAAAATTCGGGTTTAAAAGCATCACGCCTTCCATGTTTCTGGCAATCGATTCATCGCCCTATGGCCTTTCCGTGGGCAAGCCGTTCGACTGAGGGGAAAGTGGGGCCGCCAGTGTGCATGCTAGCACTTCCCTAATCATTCGTGGAGCAATCTAAGTCGTCCAACCAAGCTGGCAAAGTTGGACGGCTATGATACTTTTAAGACTGTCGTGGACAGTCCATGCTCGTTCGAGCCTTTTTCCAAGTAGCGCGACAACCCTACTTAGGGTTGGCGTTTGGTGGTGCTGGGAGGTGTTTAGGCAAGGTCCGATTGGTCGGAACAATGGGGGGGCTACCGTCGGTCATCGTGATGGTTGTCGATTCTTTCTAGGGTTTGGCTAGGATTTTCAAATTGCGCGGCCAATTTGTGTGGCCGCGATCGTTTCTGAGACTGATATGGACAGTCTAGATTTCCCTTAAGGAATTTAAACACGTTCGATCGTGCCAACTTTTAATTAAAAGGTGTGCGAACACGTTGATCTCTTTGTCAGAGGGTGGTGTAGCCTATGTAAGTGTTTTCATGCAGGTCTCAATACTGAAACTTCGGAGATTCATGTTACTCCGTTGCGAGTGAACATTAATCGTCATTTCATGCCAATATTGAGAGTTCGGGTGGGGAATATAGTATAGTAAAACACTAGGCAGTCCATGCATTAGTGAATAATGCTAGTGCAAGATAAAATTTATAGAATATTTGGGATTATTGCTACATGCACCTTTCTGAGTAAATTTTATATACATAAATATATTAAATTGCTCAATACATATATGAGCGAAGAGGCTTAGGCACTCAACACTTTCAAATGGCTCTATTTCATTAGTGAATAATGTGATTAAGAGCTCAAATACTCATTAGGTTGTATACTAGTGAACAATTCATCTAGGAGCTTGAGTTTCAATACAATATGAAGAGCGGCATAGGCACTCATCAGATATCGATATATTCTTCAAATTCCTTGCGTAATATAGACATATCAAGGTCTATTACTTCCGATGTCGGGTCAGGTAGATAGACTTTTACAATTTTCGCCCTAAACTAAAATCCTCCATCAATATTAAGTCCCCTGCTTAGCACGTAACAGTGACATTGTTGCGGGGTAAGGACTAGATGGTGACAGACGAAAAACAAAACCAATAAGATGAAGTAAATAGATGTTACCATAGGTATATCGCTTGGTTTGAACTTCCTTTGCAGTCGTACTGGTGAAGCATATTTCAATCAGGGGCTACCAATAAATTACCGCTCTTGCTCATCAATGGTTGGAAAAAGAAAGCGGCATGTCTGATCAAGTGTTTGGAGCTCAACTAGATTCTCTGTATCCCGTTCGTATGAGCGAGAGGAAGAAACCCTTTCCGACTTTAAAATTTCTTTGGGTGTAAAGGGAGATTATGCTCTTTCCTGTTTTGCACGAACATCAAGATCCACCCATCTTCATGTACACCAAACAATAGCAAGGTAAGTCCATCTCGTCTTCATATTCTTAATGTGAGTGCAATATCCACGTTTAATTCGATGTGATTGACTTTCGTTGTTAGCAGCGGTAGAGCAAGTATCAACAACAACAAAGCAATCTGGGGATATTTCCGTTACTAATCCAAAAGGAATTAATGATTCTAAAGACACGCCCAATATGGATGATGAATTCTTCGAAGTGTCATATACGATTGTTAGGACTCATCTTAATCACGTGATGATTCTTCTTCCTGGACCAGAGGGTGTAAAAGCTGTACCATCGATCTTCTCTGGAAATGTGTAACTTCTGTCTCCAGGCTCTCCCAGTAAATTTTAAAATTTTTCGAACTCCGTGGTGCTCGATTGCAAGAGGCCTTGACTTCAAGTTGTTCGGTGGGCGTATGAGTGGTATTCTCTAGGCAAGGTGGAGGCAGTCCCCAAGGGAAACAGGTTCTGTCAGACAGGATTGCAGGTGTCGCTCGAGCAGCTACAGCGATCTCCAATTATTCTGATGTACGTGTATGTACATGTTTTTCTCTTTTTGACTAGATGAATTATCTATATAACTTTGAACTAATCTTGCTCAACTTCTTTCGTAGTTTTAATACTTTGAGAAGATGAACGCCCTTGTTGGATTTACATGTATCCGGGATGACGTTGCAGGAAGAACCGAGAGGTAATGGAGGCGACCGACGATTTTGAGGATGTGAGTGCGCCCCCGACCCTCAATTTGATGCTCCTCATGTAAATCACGTGTTAATTGGGTGGTTCAATGTGTCAGTGAAGTATGCTGAATTGTACGCCCGAATATTGAAGAAGTGTGGACACATTTCCATAGCCAAATGTGTAGTATGATCAGGCATGCTGCTTCTGAATAAGTGATCGAATATCAGAAGTATCCTTAAGACATGTGTCTAGACTTCGGATTTAATGTTTCCTGGTTAGGTGAAGAGATTTCCAAATCCGAAATTTGCGAACTGAAATGGATAGGATTCCTTCCATGAATCTCATTAATCATAAATCGGAAATTGAGAAACTGTCTCAAGAGTTGAAGTTGAAGTTGAAGTAGGCTACTCTTCGGGTATAAAAAGTGTTTTCTCTAAAAAAAAATGAAATGTTACTGAATGATTTCCCTTGAATGCCTTTATTTCCTTCCAGGACTTTTCCCTTTAGGTTTTTTGGAAAGACGACACGTTCCTTTGTGGTTTGGTTTGGTTTTGAACAGGTAGGCGGCTGCTCTTGAAGAATAGAGGTTTTTGTGAAAGAAATGGTATTTCACTAAAATCTTAACTATGAATGCAAATTGGTGCAAACATTTTGGATGAATTGTAAGTATTGTATGAAAATAAGGGAAATACTAGGGAAATGGCAATATAATATTTCAGGAACTGACGGGAGCTATCTAGTGTGTATTGCTACTCCGCCCAGTTGTCAATACGAAGGAGTTTGCAATAGTCACCTTGTTTAATTTCAGAAACCAGGTAAGGCCCCTGCTACTTGACCTCTAGATATCTTATCCTCGATTGAGACTTCTTCTAATCATTCGATAAAATATTCACAGGGACCGGCTTCCTCTTCACATCGCCTAGTCGCAGTTGGGTTGAATATCGGATCAAGTCCCCAGTTCTTGATGAGATGAGGATTAATGGACTGTAAAAGAGGTTGTTCGATAAGACTTACTCGTGAGTTTGAGCTTCTGGATATACGATATGGTACTTCTGGACTTCCATTCGTAGTCCCTACGTTAATCAACGCTTTTCCCAGTTCGACATCTCTAAGATAAGCAGTGGTTAAGAGTCCCAAGCCGCTTATGCCAATCATGTCTTCTAGAAGAAATTTAGGCCTGGGGGCAGCCTCATCGATCGAAGGTAGTCGTTTTCCCGATACAACACAATTTAGAGAGGCAAAGATATCTTGACGTTGTGCCTTAGAGAAATAGAGAATTTCACACACATGTTCCATGGTTGACTGCACAGTTTTGTAGATGGAGTCCTCAGAAAGCATGCAACAACTTCTAGTAGGAGGATGGTATTTGTTAGAGCATTGCTCGGTCGAACTCGCATGCGTTGCTATCTCAAACATGTTTGTCAATGTTAGTGATCAAAACTATAAGTCTTGATTTCTGGCCTATGTAGCTAAAGGTTTCGGACTAGGATATAAACTGTAGTTGAGCTCAAGAACTCCATGGAAATCATTATACAAGACGAAGGACTACTTGAGGAACCGGTGGAACTTCATAGACTAAAAGGTATGTGGAGACTTGAACTTATCTGTCACTCAAAAGTCTATTTACTCTATCTCCTTCTCTTGAGACAAAAGTCGTTTAGACGTATAGACTTTCACTATACACATTAACTCGCCTATCTATTTCTCGAAATATGTGTTGGTAAGCTTTCGCTTTAACTAAATTCATCTTTACCTAGTGACGAAAGTCATGATATGTTTCAATCACTTTGGAAATTGCTCTGACGAAAAATGGCCTGTGAATAACGGCTATATAACGTTCTCTGATAATGTTTAAATGATTGAAATTAGGGTTTAGATTACATAACCATTGGTAGGATATAAGCATTGTTGTGGAAACACATATACTGTATAAGTCCTTATTCCTTGAACCAAAGTTTGCGAACTTTGTTGATCAAGAGAAATGGAAGTGGCGCAAGCCAAGTCCGCGAACTCAGTCCGCGAACTGGCGGAAGTTCTCACCCGAGAATTTCTGCTGGAGTTTGTGTACTCCTTCCATAAGCTTAAGTCCGCGAACCCAGTCCGCGAACTTGAGTAGGTTATATCTAAAACCGGTTGTTCTTGAACTAATGTTTATATAAACTAAGGAATGCTGTTGCAAACCATGGCTATAAAGTTCATGAACCGATTCGAGTAAATCAAACCGTTTTTGCTTCGATTGTGTCTTGTGTAGTCACATAAGATCTAAGCAATTGAACAAATCTTCATTTGAGTCATTTGAACTAGTCATGGTGAAGAAGAATATGGTTGTTATGAGAGTGATCATATGGCTAACCATTTGGTTGACTATTTTTGAACCAACAAATGTTAATGTTTGGGTATGGTTCATAAACCCAAAATTGAACATTTCATTTGTGTGTAACAAGCTAAGTTTTCGTTCCAATGATTGAGAAATATTAGCTTGAATCTAATCAGGTTTTCATCTAACGATGAGTATTGAATGCTTTGTTACTAAGCTAACATTGATTGCAAACCTTGATTTGAAAAACTATATAAGGGAGAACTCTAACAACTGGGAAACCTAATCCCCACACTTTACGTGTGATACTAGTAGTTTGCTAATCTAGAGTCGATTCTACTTTAACCTTTGGTTTTCTTCTTGTAAAACCAGGTTAGGACTGAAAGATTTCATTGGGATTGTGAAGCCAGACCGATACTACTTTTCTTGTAGTTGTGTGATCTGATCTTGTTATTTCTATCGTACGAGTACAATTGAAATAATTGGCTTGAGATTTATATCTCCGATAGACAAGATAGAAAAGAAATCACAAACACTTCATCTCATCGTTTGTGATTCCGCAATATCTTTTTCGCTGTGTCGATTAAGATTATTGTGAGGTGATCAATAATACTAGGTTGTTCTTCGGGAATATAAGTCCGGGTTATTGATTGGTTCCTGTTCACCTTGATTTATCAAAAGACGGAACAAAACTCATAGGTTTATACGTGGGAGACGGATTTATCTATTACTGTAGACTTTTCTGTGTGATACAGATTTTTTTTATTAAAGTCTTCGACTTTGGGTCGTAGCAACTCTTAGTTTTGGGTGAGATCATCTAAGGGAATCAAGTACGTAGCATCATGTTGGGATCAGAGGCGTAGGAGCATAACTGTACCTTGGATCAGTGTGAGATTGATTGGGGTTCAACTACAGTCCAGACCGAAGTTAATTTGGAGTAGGCTAGAGTCCGTACCGGCTTAATACAGTGTGTCTTCAATCTGGACTAGATCCGGGGTTTTTCTGCATTTGCGATTTCCTCTATTCCGCATTATATTTGTTCATATAATTGAAATATCACAGGTTGTGCGTTGTTCAATCAATTAGAATATCCGACCTTTTGGTTGTTGATTTAAATTGATTAACACTTGGATATTGGTCTTTGGTACCTTCCAAGTTATCTCTCTTTGTTAAGACTCGCAGATTTCTATTTTCTTGAGTAAAGATCAAATCGACAGATTGAGATATAAACTCGTTGATATACTTTTTATCTAGATTGAGTCTGACTGTCTAGTTGATTCTCTAGAAAGTATATTGGAGTTTGTCCATACATATTGCTAAGCGAAATATTGGGTGTGGTTGTTAGACCCCCGCTTTTTCAGTATTTGTATACTCCTTCAGTGCCTAGTTGAAGTTCCCCTGAGTCGATCTTCTCCTGTAAGATGTGCTTCAATTTGTTGCAGTCACTTGTAGGATGATTGACAAACCTATGGAAGAGGCAGTACTTGGGATCTTCCATTTCTTATTTAGTTTGAGGTCGTTTGACACGAGGTAGCTTGATGACGTCATCTTTTATCCAGACCTCCAAGAATTCAATGACCTCTTCCATTGGAAAGGGAAAATATGGGAATGGTGGAGTCTCATTTGACATATGTGAAATGGGAGTTGGACGCTTAGATTGTTGATAGTTGTTCCCTGGATGCTTTCTCTTTCCACTCTCACTAGTGATTAATTGGAGGTTGGGTCTTTTATTGGAAGGACACCTGCTTCCATGAACATCTTTACGAGTTTCTTCATTCTAGGAAGGTTCGGATCGACTGAGTAAAGCAGCAGCGGATCTCTTAGCAGCTTCTGATTCAATATGGGAATTGATACTTTCCAGGAAGGACGCGCATAATGAAATCACCTTTTCATTGCGAGGACTCTGATGAGAACGTGCTAAATCCCATGAGTCTTTTTTCTGAGTTTGAGGAGGCATCTCTCGATCTTCATGAGCATACAAGTTAGGTTGGTGGCTACTTTTCCATTCAACACGATCGTAGGCTTCATCTTTCTCACCAGGAATAGGTATATGAATCTTGGAAGAAAGACTACTACCATCAGTATTGATTCAAAATGGATTGTTGGTGGCGTTTCCTTAAGAATGAATGCGCGTTGGTTCCTTTGATAATTGACCCGTGAGGACTTTCAAAAGCGCAAATACTCCGTCCTGCGTCTTGACAATAGTAGCTTGATTCCTGACAATATCGTTCAGGATTTTCATCAAATCATGAATAGTTGTTAAATATTGAGACTCCATAGCCTCGACGAGGGTCTTGAATGAAAAAACGAATTCAGGAATAACATGTGAAGTATTGTCAGTGCTGGGAGAAGTAAAATTGGGATTGAGGGTTTCTGAACCATTCCTAGGATCAACCATATTGAGAATTTTAGGAAGTTAAAAACGGGATAGCGGAAATGATATTTTGCAACTGAGAGATCAATCTCCCACTGTGGTCGCCAATTGTTTATGGGTGAAAACTTTTTCTGTTGGTTTTGGTAAATTTGGGTGTATGTGGATGAGAAATGAATCTAAACCCTAAACAAATGCACTGCACGGGAGTACTTTAGATTCGAGAGATCAATCTGTACAATTCTAGCCTAAACCAAGAAATGGCCGTTCCAGACATGCTTCGGTCACAAAGTGAAGGAGATGGAGTTGATCTTAGGGAGGTAAGCGAAGAAGATGTTGAGATTTTGAAGGTGTAGGTTGTTTATGACTTGTATCAGAATGTTGAACAAGCTTGCATAATATAAGTTGTCAATTCTGGGTGTTTTCTGGATACGTTGTTAACAACAACTTAGTTTTCTGTGTTGTTTGAAGATAGGTTTAAGAACCTATTTATACAAGTCATTTGAGCGCAATCTTCATCTCGTAGGAAGTGGAGGAAGTTGAGTGATGGAGTAGTGGGGTCGTGTAGGTGATTGTCATACGATCACGCCTTTGCCCACTTCCTTCATCATTGTTAACCGTCCATGCTTCCTAACACGTTCTCGTAATGGGCGTGTTGCACGCCGCATGCTGTAAACCGCCATACCAATACCCCAGTAAGTATCCCCAGTTTGTGACATGTTTGATGTCTCGAATGAGTGGGGTCGAGTCGTGGGACCCGCCGCAGGAAATAGCATATGGTGCTATTAGATTAAATAACTAAGTTATAAATGGGATTAATATTCATGAAATATCGTGTGTGATGCATGTAATGCATCGTTTTTAAGTAAGCAGCTCAAAACAATCGATATGCATGAAGCATTGTTGTTTTAAAGCTTGATTGAGTAAGTCGCAGATTAAGGGTCTTAAAATGGGTGTACGTCCAACCCTCTTCGAGTGATCGTTTGGAGATCACGAGGTCGGGCCATCATGTGGTCGATCATTCCCTGTGGTAGAGTGGCGTACGGTGATCATTGAGGCACTTCATTGATCGCCTAATTTTTAATCCAAGCCGTCCGACCAAGACGGCAAAGTTGGACGAACGAGATGATTTACGACACATGTTTATTGCCGTTGAAGGAATTTAGGGTTTTTAGAGGTGTGCTAACATCCCTCTTTGGCTTGATCGAATCCAAGCATTGGCGCTATTTTTGAGTGGGCCGATTGGGCATGCGTGCAAACGGCTCACTGGCGTGCATGCTTACACCTCTCGGTCCCACAAGGATTCGATCTAGGCCACTCAACTTGACCGGCACAGATGAGTGGTTGTGATCGATTTGCAATAGAAATACATTGCCACAAAGAGTTTAAAAGCCGTATGGTATGCCACCTTTGGGGCACGCATTTCGAGGCATCTAGCCATGGTTTGCACAGGCCGGACAGTCACATGTAAAGGTGGGCCAATGGTGGACATGTTAACATCTTTGGGACCACTTGAATCTATATCTACACCATCCGTTTAGACTGGCGAAGATGGATGGTCGTGATCAATTTACGACAGAAGCATGTTGCCGTAAACCCTAATTAGGGTTTTGAGACACCCACGCCCACGCGAGTTTGACCAAGCGATTTGGAATGCCGTTGGCTTCCCTTGGGGAAATCGATCACGTGGGGACAATATTGGGCTGGCGGTGAACTTATGTGCACCTTCCTGATGGTCCAAAATGCGATCTAAGCCCGCTAAATATGATGGCTAAGTTGGATGGTCGTGATCGATTTAAGACGCTAGTGTACTTCCGCGACCCAAATTAGGGCTTAAAAGCATCACGCCTGCCATGTTTCTGGCAATCGATTCATTGCCCTATGGTCTTGCCATGGGAAAGCAGTTTGAGTGAGGGGAAAGTGGGGCCGCCAGTGTGCATGCTAGCACTTCCCTAATCATTTGTGGAGCAATCTAAGTCGTCCAACCAAGCTGGCAAAGTTGGACAGCTATGATACTTTTAAGACTGTCGTGGACAGTCCATGCTCGTTCGAGCCTTTTTCCAAGCAGCGCGACAACCCTACTTAGGGTTGGCGTTTGGTGGTGTTGGGAGGTGTTTAGGCAAGGTCCGATTAGTCGGAACAATGGGGGGCCTACCGTCGGTCATCGTGATGGTTGTCGATTCCTTCCAGGGTTTGGCTAGGCTTGTCAAATTGCGCGGCCAATTTGTGTGGCCGCGATCGTTTCTGAGACTGATATGGACAGTCTAGATTTCCCTTAAGGAATTTAAACGCGTTTGATCGCGCCAACTTTTAATTAAAAGGTGTGCGGACACGCTGATCTCTTTGTCAGAGGGTGGTGTAGCCTATGTGAGTGTTTTCATGCAGGTCTCAATATTGACACTTCGGGAGATTCATGCTACTCCGTTGCGAGTGAACATTAATCGTCATGTCATGCCAATATTGAGAGTTTGGCTGGGGAATATAGTATAGGAAAACACTAGGCAGGCCATGCATTAGTGAATAATGCTGGTGCAAGATAAAATTTATAGAATATTTGGGATTGTTGCTACATGCACCATTCTGAGTAAATTTTATATACATAAATATATAAAATTTCTCAATACATATATGAGCGAAGAGGCTTAGGTACTCAACACTTTTAAATGGCTCCATTTCATTAGTGAATAATGTGATTAAGAGCTCAAATACTCATTAGGCTCTATAGTGAACATCTAGGAGCTTGAGTTTCAATACAATATGAAGAGCGGCATAGGCACTCATCAGATATTGATATATTCTTCAAATTCGTTGCGGAATATAGACATATCAAGGTATATTACTTCCGATGTCGGGTCAGGTAGATAGACTTTTACAATTTTCACCCTAAACTAAAAACCACCATCAACACCAGTTCTACTTCCGATACAAGTCATAAAACAAGCCAAAATCAACGATTCTGGTCTCAACACTCTCTTCGCTTCCCTCCTTAAGACCAACCCTTCTCCTTCACTTTGTGACCGAAGCAAGCCTGGAACGACCATTTCTTGGTTTAGGCTAGGATTGTACAAATTGATCTCTCGAATCAAAATTACTCCCGTGCAATGCATTATTTAGGGTTTAGATTCGTTTCTCACCCACACACCCGAAATTACGAAAATCAGCAGAAACAGTTTTCACCCACAAACAATTGGCGACCACAGTGGGAGATTAATCTCTCGGTTGCAATACCAATTTCCAAATTCCAATTTTATTTTTCAATCCCAATTTCAAGATGGTAGATCTCAGGTCCGGGTCAGCAACAAACCCTGGTGCCACCGGCGCTGAAAACGCCCTTGATATCAACGTTCCTTCCAGTGACATCAATGTACCACCTGTCAGCATGATCAACACCCACCGACAAGAGACCGGAGGAGACAGAGGAAGCCAACCCCTATTACCATTGCTGATTTGATGGAAATACAAGAAGTTTTTTCTAAGGCTCAGACGGACATGTCCACAAATCAAAATGAGCGAAACAATGAACATCTGAATGATTAGTCAAGGGATCCAGAATTCGGGCGTTAGATTATCATAAACCAAATGTGACCGAACATCAATTGGTGGAGTTGTGCATTAATGCTTTCTGGGGACTCTGCTCACAAAACCATGTAATCTATGATGGAGCATATGTGTGAGATTTTTTTTATTTCTCCAAGGTGCAACGCCGAGATATATTTTCAAGCTCTCATCCGTGTTGCGTTGGCGCTTCGAACTTCGCTCCAGAAGCCGCTCCGCTTCCACGTTTCACTCTAGGAGCCGCTTCAACATTCTGTCCAGAAGCCGCTCCGCTTCAACGTTTCGCTCCAGGAGCCGCTTCGATGTCTCACCTCCAAAAGCCGCTCCTCTTCAACGTTTCGCTCCAGAAGCCGCTCCGCTTCCACGTTTCAATCCAGGAGCCACTCCGCTTCAATGTTTCACTCCATGAACCACTTCAACGTCTCACCTCCATAAGCCGCTTCTCTTCAACGTTCACTTCAGAAGCCGTTTCAACGTTCGCTCCATCAGCCGCTTCAACATTCGCTTCAGAAGTCGTTTCAACTTCCACTTCAGCAGCCGCTTCAGTATCCTCTCCAGGAGCCGAAGACGCTTCACCGCCACTCTTTCCTTCCAAGTTTTACTAGCTTACACATCCAGTTAATCCCTTTGCTTCCATGGACGCCCATGCAATTCCATCCAACCTATTTTGCTTCCCACGACAATGTAGTCTCTTCAGATCACATCTGCTATCAAGAACTGTTTTTGTTCGTTTTGTTGATACCAGCCAGGGCTTTACCGTAGCAACAACCACTACAAAGGTAATCCATACTTCTCAATATTTTAGTTTCACATGGAAGAAGAAATAGAGTCACTAGTACGGATGCAAGATGATATCTTTATTGTGGTCAACTTACCGACCATACAAGATAGAAACATGTAAACCAAACTTGGGGACTGAGGCTCTACACGGAATCCCTTCACTGTCAAAGCTCAGGATACACGGTCAACCTAAAAGTCATAGCCACGACAAGGTCACCTACTCTTCAAAGGTGTAGCGTAAGGATATCATCACCTCTCTGCCCAGAAGGCGTGTGCAACACTTTACGAGGCCCACGACGGATCCCAAGCCTACTTAGAGGAAACAACTTCAGTAACCAAAGAGAAGTGCGACTGGGGACTGCTCATCCCGGCCCATCCCTGACAACAATCAAGCACTCATGAGATAACTCCGAGACGCTACCGAACATTTTTCTTGAAGAGACAGAGGGAGCCACGATTAACGACATAACTCTCTCATTGCTACCTCTTCGTTATCCAGAATTTTTTTTCCATGAGATGATTCCAAAAATCCCAGCATCACATACAGAAGAGTGCAATAAGCTTGTATCAAATCCCATAAGCGTGGATTCAAGGCGATGCAATTAAAGTAGGCTACAGTTGAGGATTGAAGCCTCCTTCAGGTTTAGAGGTTTGAACGCAGTCACCACCTTACCAGTGAATGCAGTAGAAGCACATCTTCCACGAGAAAATAGGCTTAGGATAATTACGCATGGGGACTACCAACATGGGATGCTTTTCACTCCCCTCAACCAGGTTATTTCTGATTTCAACATCATCACTGTCGAAGTTTTACGAGACGCAGGAATTCCTCAACATGAAGCTGTACACGTGCATCAAAGACTCCAAAAGCCTGCCACAGAGATACACTCACACATCCAGCCACGCCATTGGGTATAACAGAAGTATAACTGGGGACTTATCATCGCATCCCATTCCATCCAACAGTTCAATATTCAGAAGATGGTTCAAAGGATGTCGCTTGGAACGAAGACCTTGAAGACTTGATAGCATCACATCGGCAACGGAACGCTCTCAACTCGTCTACTTCACCCAATGGCTCTAGAAGATTTCGACCATGCAAGCATCCACAGCATATCATCGTCGCAATCAGAAATTCCAGGCACCAGATAACCTAAAGTCAAGGATGGACCAACAACGCAACCATAATCTCCAAGATTAGCCCTGACATGATCATTGCCGAGCATATATTTCATCCATCCATCCCAAGAGTGCAATGGAGTTTGGTAAATTTTGAAATATACTGGAGAGGTCAGATACTCATTCTTATGGAGTCAGAACCTTATTACACATTCTGGAGAAGATCGATGGTACTATTAGGTGGATACATGCGAGAGCACCTACATTGAGTTCTCCTGGCTTGCCTTGCTGTTGATTATAACTATTGGAGATTGCTTTGATTGACATTAATGCTCGCTCTACCACCGCTAACGAATGACAAAGAGGATCCAGATGCTGCAGATGAAAGCACGGACTCGGATGAACAACAAAAATAGAAGAGAGTCGATACCCTTTTTCATACGAACGCAGTTTCTAGAGTTTGAACAGAATAAGGATTCCTTATTTCTCCATGAACAGGAATAGATGACTAGGCGCACCACACTCATACTCCATAGCCGAACAAGTAGTGTGCCAATATCTTCGCTCCATGACCGAACCAGCAGCGCACCAGCACGAGGAACACCAGTCGCTCAAACTACAACGCCCCATGGATCCAGCACTCTGTGGTCAAGCCAACTCTCCATGGCTCTAGCACTCCGTGGTCAAGCCAACTCTCCATGGCTCCAGCACTCCGTGGTCAAGCCAACTCTCCATGGCTCCAGCACTCCGTGGTCAAGCCAACTCTCCATGGCTCCAGCACTCTATGGTTAAATCAGCGTCACCATCACCATTTGGTAACCAAAGTTCCAGCGCCACCATCAGCATTTGGTAGCCGAAGTTCCAGCACCTTCATCACCGTTTGGTAGCCGAAGTTCCATTGCCATATTTCCACTAGTCCATGGACTGAAGCCAGTTCCACCATTCCATGGACTGAAGCCAGTTTCTTCCATTCCATGGATCAAGCCGATTTCCACCATCCAATGGACTGAAACCAGTTTCCACCATTCCACGGACTGAAGCCAGTTTCCTCCATTCCACGGACTGAAGCCAGTTTTCACCATTCCATGGACTAAAGCCACGCACCATCTCCATACGTTCCGTGACCTAGCCAGCTAGCACTATCCACCGATCCGCGGACCAAGTTGCAGCGCCATCTCTGCCCAGTACCCTATGGCCAAGCCGGAGTTACGCAAAATAACCAATACAGTGATCACGGATTCCTCATGCCTTCTGCTAAAGGTTAGTTGAATTTCCTTGGTAATCTCTTCACGTCATTTCCTTTCGATTTTACTATTGTCTGTCACCATCTCATGCTTACCCCGCAACAACTTCGTTGTTACGTGCTAAGCAGGGGACTTAATGTTGATGGTGGTTTTTATCTTAGGGTTGAAATCGTAAAACCTTACATCTGATGTGACGTCACTCTGTAAAGGAAATGGTACAGTGAGTGCTAACCTCTTCACCGGCATATTTATTGAGCCATTCAATATACTTACATGAAATTTATCCATACTGGCGAATGTAGAAACTATCCCAGATATTTTGTAAATTTCGGCGCCTCGCCTATATTCACTTAATATAAGTTCCTTTGAATGCATTCTATGCTATGTTCTCCGGATGAACCCTTAATGTTGATATGGCATGACGATTTGTATTCACTCGCAGCAGAGTAGCACGAATTTCCAAGTATTAAGGATAAAGTCTTTGCATAAGGTATTCAATCAGAAAAAGCATGCTGCTCTCAGGCAATGAACTTAAAAAAAATCTATGTCAACACATAAAATTCAATCAATTGACCTGACTAAATTGCAGAAGTTAGGGTTTTGCGCCTCGCGCAGTATATCAGTCCTTGCTTGTCGAAATTAAACCTAGGAAAACTAGGAAATTAATCCGCCATGGATTAGCAGGTGAAAAACCTTGCTCAGAATCAGAAAACAGGGAGCCGCATCAGCAAAGGGAGGCATGGCCATGCCTTAGGCCAACTGGCGCCACGCCCCTTCCTAAACCGGCCCTATTTCTCTCGACCAATTGTGCCGCCTCAAATTATCCACGCACACATAAGTTGTGGCTGGTCCCATACTGACGGCCCCACTTGCCATCGACCAATCAGGTCGCTCTAATGCCGCCACACTCTCACCAGAAGTGTAGCCACGCCCATGCTTGGCCGACCCTCTTTTAATCGACCAATCAGGTCGCTCTAAAGTCGCCACACTCTCACCAGAAGTGTAGCCACGCCTTATGTTTGGCCGCCCTCTTTTCTTGGCCAATCAAGTCGCTTTAAACTTGCCACCACACATTAAAGGCCAAACGCACCCTGCCGCGCCACCATATTAACTGGCAAGCCAAATGCGTCTTACCACAACAACATATTGAACGGCATGCCAACATTCCACTCTGCCGCGGTAGCATGGCACTTTAGCCTTGGCCACGCCGCCAAGCCCTAATTCTTACCACGACGCCAAATCCTAGCCTTGGCCACGCCAAGCCCTAATACTTACCACGGCGCCAAATCCTATCCTTCGCCACGCCGTTAATCCCTAATTCTTACCACGACGCCAAATCCTAGCCTTGGCCACGCCGCCAAGCCCTAATTCTTACCACGACGCCAATCCTAGCCTTGGCCACGCCGCCAAGCCCTAATTCTTACCACGATACCAGATCCTAGCCTTGGCCACGCCGCCAATCCCTAATTCTTACCACGACGCCAAATCCTAGCCTTGGCCACGCCGCCAAACCCTAATTCTTACCAAGACGCCAAATCCTAGTCTTGGCCACGCTGCCAAGCCCTAATTCTTACCACGACACCAAATCCTAGCCTTGGCCATGCCGCCAAGCCCTAATTTTTACCACGACGCGAAATCTTAGCCTTGGCCACACCGCCAAGCCCTAATTTTTGCCATGGAGTCAAACCTTAGCTTTGTCCATGCTACAACGCCACAGGCGTGGCCATGCCACAATGCCATTGGCATGCCGCCATGCCACGTCTAGTAGCATGTCGCTATGCCACGGCTACTAGCATGCCTCTATGCCGAGGCTACGCTATTAGCATGCCGCTATGCCATGGCTCCACCAGGCGCTACTATGCCAATGGCGTCACTTCGCTATACAACAAGATGCGGCCATAATCAATGGCCACTCTTCCTCATGAGATGCAATCTCAGCCATCCAAGTTCGCCACTGAACTGACGGACTTGCAGCAAGTCCCAGGCAACCCGCTACGTCGTGGCTAAGCCAGGCGCCACTATGCTAATGGCGCCACTTTGTTACACAACAAAGATATGTCCATAATCAACGGCTACCCTTCTTCATGAGATGTAATCTCAACCATTCAAGTTCACCACCAAACCGATGGACTTGTGGCAAGTTTTAGGCGGCCGACCAAGGCAAGCCTAATAGCATCACATGCTATTTTCCTATGGAAAAGTCTCCTGACTTTGACTTGCCACACATAGCAACCTGCTACATATTTTCCACGAAAACACTCGAGACATCAAACATTTCACAAACTGGTGGATACTCATCAGGGTATTGGTCTCGCGGTTTACAGCGTGCGACGTGCAATGTGCCCGTTACAAGAAGTGTCATGAAGTAGGACAATTAGTGGTGGTGAAAAGTAACGGTGTAAGCAATTCATTTCCTTCATCATGGAAGCGTAATGACTGACGGTTACACGAATTCACTTCCCTCATCATAGAAGCATAATGTCTGACGGTTACACGTTACTCTATTCTTACACCACTCAATCGTTTCCACTTCCTACGAGACCAGGGTACGTTTCAATATGACTTGTATAAATAGGCTTCACCTATTTTCACCAAACAACAAGTTTTGGTCGGCAACAATACAGTAGCTAGAAATCACCTGGTAGATTTCTATTCTGCTAACCAGTTCTACTTCCGATACAAGTCATAAAACAAACCACACCTTTAGAATCAACGATTCTGGTCTCAACACTCTCTTCGCTTCCCTCCCTAAGACCAACCCTTCTTCTTCACTTTGTAACCGAAGCAAGCCTGGAACGGCCATTTCTTGGTTTAGGACAGGATTGTACAGATTGATCCCTCGAATCAAAAGTACTCCCGTGCAGTGTATTGTTTAGGGTTTAGATTCGTTTCTCACCCACACACCCGAAATTACCAAAATCAGCAGAAACAGTTTTCACCCACAAATAACTATGAAACCTATTGTCATTTATTTTATCTTTTTGACTTTATGACCGTGACTATCTCCAAGTCCTGCACGACCACGAGTTTGAGCACCTTCAGCTTGAGATGCTTCAGCTCGAGCAACTTCAGTTGGAGCACCTTCAGCGCTCGATGAAGCTCGAGTTCTTTTTACCGTCTTTGATGTTACTTTCTTGGGCAAATGCTTCTTCGTGCCTTTCTCCCCAAACTGAGCTGCATAATATTCATTATCCGTATTATCAACTAGGTCTCTATGAAAAAGCGGGGGTCTAACAACCACACCCAATATTTTGCTTAGAAATCTGTATGGACTAACTCCAGTATACTTTCAAGAGAATCAACTTGACAGTAAGACTCAATCTTAACTCCAGTATACTTTCTGGATGTTGTATTGTTCTACTGACCAAAACCTGTTGTTTGGTGCAAATAGGTGAGACCTTTTTATACAAGTCATAGTGAAATGTACCCTGGTCTCGTAGGAAGTGGAAACGATTGAGTGATGGAAAAAAAAAGTAACGTGTAACTGTTAGACGTTATGCTTCCATGATGAGGGAAGTGAATTTGTGTAACCGCCCGTCATTACGCTTCCATGATGAAGGAAATGAATTGTTTACACCATTACTTTTCACCACCACTAATTATCCCACTTCATGACACTTTCTTGTAACGGGCGCATTATACACCGCACGATGTAAACCGTCATACCAATACCCGGATGAGCATCCCCCAGTTTATGAAATATTTTGATGTCTCGAGTTTTTTCGTGGAAAACATGTAGCAGTTTGATACGTGTGGCAAGTTAAAATCGAGAGGCTTGCCGCAGGTAAATAGCATGTGATCCCTGCCGGCCCGTCAAAGCCGCAAGCCATTCTGATCGTACGAATTTAACTCCTCCACGAGTTTTGGGGAGTGCTTCGACGATGTCTAGTCCCCACATTGAGAATGGCCAGGGACTAAAAATTGGATGCAATTCGTTGGAGGGTCTTTTAGGAACTGGGGCGTGCTATTGGCATGGTACGCATTTCTGCGCGTACTCTTTAGCATCTTTCTGCATGTAAGGCCAAAAATACCCTTGGGTAAGTATCATGTGCGCAATACTGCGCCTCCACATATTCCTTCGTGAGCCTCTGCCAATATATGTTGTCCTTCCTCGGCTGATACGCATCGCAAAAATGGCTCCAAAGCTACAGGTTTGCGGTATAACAGCCCCTCGATCATTGAATATCTCCATGCATTCTTTTTCACCTTTGAAGAGATTTTCTCATCTTCTGGGAGTTTACCGGTTGTCAAATACCAGATATAAGGTTGATGCCAGTCTGAAGAGTTTTCTGCAGGATTGCCTGAATCATCTATCACTGGACTTTCAACATCCATATTGTTGTCAACATTCTCGGTATCTCCCTGTGCTGATATAGTTGCCCTCTCGCCCCCACTAGGGTGTTCGAGAACCAGAACAAAGTGGCTGTCGGATATGTTAGGTAACTCTTGGAAATCCACTACAACGAAACGGGTGGTATCGGTTTGATCATGGAAAGATATGCTAAAGCATCTGCGTGCCTGTTTTCCAGACGTGGTCGCTGCCCAATAGATAACTGGTCGAATTCATTTGCCAGCTCTCTCATATGATCCAAATATAGGGTCATCCTCTCTTCCTTGGCTCTGTAGGCCCCCAGAAACTGGTTAACTACTAGCATGGAATCAGTTACCAGCTTCACGTTCTTCGCATTTAACTGTTTGACAGCCTTTAAACCGATAATTGCAGCTTCATATTCAGCTTCATTGTTTGATGCTTGAAAACCCAGCCTGGTCGCTTTCTCGATCCTCGAACCTTCAGGAGTAAGGATGACGCATCCAACTCCAATTCCACCAACATTTGATAACCCATCAGTAAATACGGTCCATAATGGTTCAAGTGTATCAACCTCCATTGCGGACTCTCCCCCAGTCTGATTAGCGGCTGACTCTATGAGTTTGAACAACTCATCTTCTTCTCTAGTGACCGTTTTTATATCGTCCACGGGAAAATCTGCTAGCAGTGCCGCCAGGGCGTGTCCCTTCTCTGCAGTTCTGGTTTCGTATTTGATTTCATATGCCCCCAGAAAATTTGACCATATGGCTAGTCGGCTGGAATCATCAGCACGTTCCAGGATTTTCTTCAGCGGGTATTCCGAGTAGACTACGATTTTCCTCCCTTGGAAATAAGGCTTGAGGCGACGAGATGCATGGAACAGTGCAAGCGTTATTTTCTCAATTTTCTTGTACCGTGTTTCTGCCCCCATCAGAGATTTACTGACGAAGTAAACAAGCTTTTCATGTGGACCCGTAACAAACAGCACTGCACTTACCGTGTTTTCTGTTGTAGCCAAATAAAATCCGATAGGTTGTCCAGTTTTTGGACTTACCAAAACTGGAGGAGTTGACAAATACTGTCTGATCTCATCGAAAGCTTTTTCGCACTCATCCGTCCAACCAAAATTCACTGCTTTTTTCAACACATCAAAGAATGGTTGAATCGATCCGAAGAGCGTGAAATGAAACGATTTAAAGCTGTTAATCATCCCGATAGCTCCTGGACCTCCTTCTTCGTTCTTGGGAATGGCATCTCTCTGATGGCTATGATTTGCTCCGGATTCGCCTCGATTCCTCTGTGTGTCATCAAGTATCCAAGGAACTTTCCCGACGACAGCCCGAATGAACACTTTGCTGGATTGAGATTCATACAATATTGCCTCAAGATATCGAACGTCTTCTGCAGATCAAGAAAATGCGACTCCTTTTGTTCAGATTTCACCACCATATCGTCGATATACACTTCCATCGACTTCCAAATCAGATCCTTGAACATATGGTCTACCAAATACTGGTAGGTTTCCCATGCATTCTTTATCCCGAACGGCATTAAAGTATAGCAATAAACTCCTCTATCAGTCATGAACGCAGTATGATCTTGATCTTCCTCGAACAAAGGTATTTGGTTATACCCTGAAAAACCGTCCATGAATGACAGTCTCCCATACCATGAGGTTGTGTCCACCAAATCTCTTATCCGTGGCAGCAGGTACGGATCACTCGGACATGCTTTATCAAATCAGTAAAATCGATACAGACACGAATTTTACCATTCTTCTTTGGAACGGGTACGACATTTGACAGCCAGCGAGGACATTGCACTGGCCTAATAAAGCCTACTTCCAACAGATTTTCGACTTCTGCAGTAACTACATCTTTTTTGCTTTCCGCCATATTCCTGATTTTCTAACGAACTGGATGGAACTTCTCATCGATATTTAGCCTGTGGCAGGCTACATTCAGATCTATCCCAGGCATCTCAGCGAAACTCCATTCAAAAACGTCGGTGTTTGCCCTTAGCAATGTAATCAAACCATCACGTTCATGTGCAGGAAGATATTCCCCTACGAACGTTGTTTTTTGCTCCTCATCTCCAATCTGGAACTCGATCAGTTTCTCAACTGTTGGGGGTTCAGCTGCGTCCTCTCCCGTATATGATTCTGGAGGGAGGGGATTCTGTAATTGTTATTTCTGCTCGACTCGCATGATCTGGTTCCCGCTAACTTCTGACTTCTTGTACACGTTCATTGCACTCTCGTGACACTTGTGGGCGGACATCTGGTCACTTATAACTTTCACGACTCCTTTAGGGGTAATAAACTTCAGGCATTGATGATATGAGGATGTGACTGCACCGATGTCATGTAGCTAGTCTCGTCCAACGATCGCATTATAGGGTGATCGGCAATCCAGCAACAAGAAAGTGCCCAAAACGGACTTGTCAGCCACTGTTATAGGTATCTTTACTTTTCCAATCGCCTTTGTAACTTCGCCGCTGAAACCGATAATTGGATTTTCATCCTCCTCGATCAAGTTGTGTGGGAAATTCATAGAGGAATAAGCTCTTGAAAACAGCACGCTCACTGAGCTTTCTGTATCCACTAGAATCCGTTGTACACGAAACATGTCAATCCAAGCAGTTATAACAATATCATCATTGTGTGGAGCATATACACCTATCATGTCTGCTGCAGAGAATTCGATCTTTGTGCACCCAAGCTCCCGAATTTCTACTCCATTGCCACTGACAAAATCGATGTGATTTGTCAAGTACCATTCTTTTAACTGCCTAAGCTTTCTCCTGGTCTCATCTTCTGATGCCCGCCTGGTTATTGAATGGATCCTGGCGTGATTGACATCAATTACATGTGCGTTAATCACATGTGTTGTTCCAAACTGTCTAGGACCTTTTAAAAAATCCTTTTTCACGTACTCTTGTAGTTTTCCAGCGTCTATCATTCGCTGGACCTCGATCTGTAAAGCGTGGCGATTCTCGGTCTTGTGACCATGGTCTTTATGGAACTTGCAGTATTTGCTCCTATCACGTTTATCACGTGTCTTTGCTGGCAAAGGACGAGGGGGGATCAAATATTTGCTGATTTTCTCATACAACTCTGCAAGTTGTATATTCAACGGTTTCAGCTTCATATCATGATATTTCTGGAATCCAGTTTCTATTCGTTCACCTTGGTTCTTCTCTCGGACTTCACCTCGATCATTGTGATGGCCGCTCGAACGGTTCTTCGACTTGTCTTTCCTCTCATCATTTGGATGATTGGATGATCTGTGAACATATCTTGTCTCTCGAGCTTTGGAATCATCCTCCACTTGAGCATATTCTTCCACTCGATCATACAGTCCTTCTAGAGTCTTTGGTGGTCTCTTGACCAAGGATTTGTACACACCTCTTTGATCGTACTGGTACGCCTGCTTGTAAGCTTCGATGGCGGTTTGATCGTTGGCACCATCTACATATGCTAACTCTTGCTTGAAGCGTCGAATAAACTGTCTGATTCTTTCCTCCTTCTTTATTTCTAGAAGGAACAAATCGTGGCATCCCTTCCGATCACGTCTGTTGTACTTGTAGTGGGAGCAGAATTCTCCAACCAATTCATGGTAAGTACCGATCGACTGTGCAGGGAGTTTATTGAACCATTTTATTGCTCCTACAGCCAGTGATTAGGGAAATATTTTGCATATCAATTCATCACTATGCTGCCACAGAGTCATGGAAGTTTAATAGTATAAAACATGCTGATCTGGATCACCTATTTTCTCGTCGAACTTTGGCAGTTTCGGAACTTGAAAATTCATTGACGGTCGGAATTCTCTGATATTCAGTTTGAAATGGGCTCCTGCAGATCGATGCAACTTGTCTATCTTTTCTTCTCTGGACTGTTTTTTTCGAAATTACTTTCTCGATCATCTTGCAAAGGCGAGCTTCTGTTATTGCGCCCACATTTCCATCTGAGGAATTGTTTTCCTGCTCATAATCTTGATCCTCTGAATATGAGATGTAGATCTCATTTTGTTCCTTTGGGGGCCAGTAGGGTCTCGTGCATTTCTGCCTTGCTCTGAACGAGCATAGTAATCGTGCGAAAATTCTCTCTCATCGTGTCGATCTCGAACCTCATCTTCATCATTCCTGAGACGTTTTGAACCGGTGAAAGTTCTGGCCGCACTCTGCTGAGTTGCAGCTGGCCGGGTCCCTACTCGCCGGGGTCGTACAGGCCTTCGTTTAGGTAGATCTCCAGTGACCAACAAATTTTTCTCTGGCTGATCAAGATCGATCACTTCTCTGTTCGGTCTACAACTAACGGGCTAAATCTACTTCCAAGGCGCTGCCATACAGACCTACCCCTCTGGTTGTTAAGATTACCAGGCCTAGGTCGAGGCTGGTTTTCCCGATCTAATCTCAAGAGAGAGTTCTCCTTCTCCAACTCGTTCAGTCGATTGAGTAACAATTCTTCATATGTACTAGGAGTTGCAGTTCGTCCGTCTCGCAGGTCCTGTCGATCGTCATTCCTCCTTGATGGGCTGCTGAATACCCGCCCTCTGTCTGCTCGAACTCTTGGGTTTTCTCCGTCAGATATGGAGTCCACATCGATTCCTTCATCTTCGATCATTTGTTGTTTTTCGCTTCTCCGATTGTTCGGATCTGGGGTTTTGTCATGAACACGATCTCGATCTCGACCACGATTTGAGGTTCTGTAACGAACTCGATCCCGACTCTGTCTGTTTTCATTGGGTACTGCGGGTACAGACTGAACCTCAATTTCATGCCTTTCAGCTTCGTCTCTCATGTGTTGTTGGGAATCGCAGTCAGAATCGGCCCTTCGTGCAGTCTGTCTGATTATTGCCATAACTAAATTTGGTAAAACACGATTATCTTTTCTCGAAAACCTCAGTCGGCGCCAATGTTTGTATGGTAAAATTACTTCTACCCCAAACACGAATTTGATGATGATTTTGTTGAAGATCGATCTGCTGCTTCAATTTCCAATTGAATTGTATGGGATGGGGGTACTTGCAAAAAACCCTCCGATGCTTAAGTCAGATTAGGATTTTTCACAAGAATATTAGTGGGGAAGATTGCATACCATTTGGGGTTCTGAAGCCCAGTATTTATATGGTGCGAATTTCCGTTTTGCTCAAGTGAAACGTGTTCACATGCCCTGCATGCCTCCTGGCATAAATTGCTTTTATTCTCCCTGCATGCCTCCTCAATCATAATTCCCCTGCATGCCTCTGTGGTAAATTCCCTGCATGACTCCCTGGCATAAATTGAATTTACTTTCCCTGCATGCCTTTTGGAATACTCTAGAAGCTTTCATTAGGGTTATGAAATTAGTTAATAACCAAGAGGGTGCAAAGGGTTAGCCCAAAATAAGTGTACATGCCAAGCCCAAGAGGAATAATTCGCCTAAGCCTACAGTGGGGCGTAGAAATCCGTTAGGCAAACAGAATGGGGCGGAATGATCCGAGGGCTACGGAATTAAACTGCATTGTGCTACACTGTATCGGGACTACGAAAATAAGATGCATCGTGCTACACTGGATCGGGACTACGAAAATAAGCTACATCGTGTTACACTGAATCACTGGCGGCGGGTAAGGCCGCCGGGCGTGGTCGTCGCCGTCCACTGCTGCCGGAGAAGATGACAGGGCCAGTGACAATGACGTCATGTTGTGGTCACGAAAGGAATATACCGACGCCGTTAATTAGATGTTGACGCCGTTAGGAATATGCTGACGCCGTTAGAAATATGCCAACGCCATTAGGAATATGCTGACACCGTTAAGAGTATGCCAACACCGTTAGTTGCTGATTGTACCTGCTGACAGGATTTACGATGCTGATGTGGCATAAACTTGTTGACTGACACTGCTGACGTGGCACCTCCTGCTTATGTGGCATTTTCCCAATAAACATTTTGCTGACGTGGCAGTCGGTGCTGATGTGGCTCCTTGTTTTGCTGACTCGGCATATTCTGTCACTCGCTGATGTCATCATGGCTTATTATAAACCTTCACACCCTAGGGTTCTTGCTCATGGGCTTGTACATGGAGTGTCTGCAAGGCCTAGTTAGCCATACTTGGCTAACAAGGGAAGCACATTAGGCCCAATGAACCATACTTAGTTAATATGAGGAGCTTTGTAGGCCTAAGTTAGCCCATTTTTGGTATAGGATATTAGAGCATCCACAGTCGTGGAGTATAACCAAATTTTTTGGTAAAAAACAGACGCAGTGGAGACGGACTAAAGAGCAAAGACCGGACTATAACCAAAACCCAGACCATATTTAGTCTTTAGTCTGGTCTTTAGTTGGGCGTAATTTAAAGTTACGCCTGATGGAGCGGGGTGTTGGGATTGCGCCTGAGATAATGGGGCGTAACTCAAAGTTACGCCCGAATTTAAAAAAAAAAAAAAAAAATGAGACGCAATTTAGAATTGCGCCTAACAATAAAAAAAAAAAGAGACTGATTGGGGCGTAACTCAAAGTTGCGCCCCAACAATTAACAACAATTAAAAAAAAATGGGGCGCAATTTGGAATTGCGCCCAATGGTATGAACAATAATAAAAAAAAATAATAATAATGGGACGAGATTTGGAATTGCGCCTGACCAAATTTTAGTCTCCCTCCACTGCGTTCCAACACGGACTAAACCCAAATTTTAGTTTTTTTTTTGCTCTTTGCTCTTTGGTTATGGTCGCACCACTGCAGTTGCTCTTAGGGGTACAAACACCAATAATTATGGACCAAACATGAAACGCCTTTTCCCGTTGGACCAAACAGTCTTTTGACCACCTAAAAAAAAACATATTTTCCCCTAAAAGAAATTATGAACAATAAAACTGAGATATTTTTATTGATTCACATGTTTTGGATTTCTTTTCTTTTCTTGAAGCATATACGTTTAGGGATTTTGATAACATCCGTAGTCAATAGGTGAAAATTAGCTACTCACGAGATTTCTTATATCCCATGAAATATACGCCACAAGAACACAACATAAACTATTCCAATATGAAGATAACTCCAAGCTTTAAAGTGAATTCTAGTTATTTTTCTTATCCGTGATCGTGTGTGCGTCACTTTAGAGTCTTCCTATATAGCTCTCAATTTGGGCGTTAAACCTTCTTTAAAAAACAGGTGTAGATGCTAAAAAAAAAGCTAACGATAACACCTAAATAGAGATAACACTTTCTTTGTTTTTTTTGAAGCATGAAATTTATTAAATTAGTGAAGCGCTATTACATGAGGGTATGTGATATCCAAGGATTCAACAATTACAATCGAATTGGTATTGCATGAATCTACACCTATAAGATAGAGCGGAGTGTGAACAACAGTCTTCATATCAAAGTTGCATCGGGGAAAGATGTTGGAACTGGTGTCGAAGGTCAGAAGGCCTTCGTTCAATACTTTCCACGACAAAAGCTGTAATTTTGATGAACACGAAAGAGTCCATAAGAATATAGTTGATGATAGTGAAGTTCGATGCGCTTGATTCAAGAGGCTAGTCAGGTATAAAATATAAAACCTTAACTCAATTGATCTTCAAGTTGGTGATCCGATCTTTATATTTTAGGTCCGATCTAGGGTCCTTTACTTTAAGGCCAAGATTGAATATTTTTGGACTCGAGGGTGTATCTCCTTAATAATTTGGTGCTGCTCCTCAAGAAAGTACTAGTATTATTTTCAATAGTCGGTGCGGGTCAGCTGGATGCAACTCGAGTTCATTTCCAAGTTGGTAGGCTGTGAATCAGCAGTAGACAAGCGAGGCTACTGAAGATTTTAAGAATCCGGTAGGATTATTCTGAAAATCCAAACAACGGATCACAAATATTTTGTCTAGCTCAAGAAGATTTTTAATACGCACGAGGCGCAGCACCAAATGTAGATTGCATCGGGAGTGTGCAGCAGATATGGCAACGAGATATTTCTAGGACTTGATAATGATTGCAAATAATAACTAACGACAGAATCACAATTTTTGCGGCTCTATTAGCAGCAGCAGTGATGTTGGGGGAATATATCTTGGTTTTAAGAAAATAAAAATCCATTAGATTTTGGCAACGAGATATTTCACGCATAACAATAATATACTGCAAACAACAGAATCACAATTTTTGCCGCTCTACTAGTATTGTTAAATAAACCAAATCCAAAGCCCAAATCAGTCTGAGATTCTCATATCCTTTAGTAATTTTGTTTAAGAGAAATGAAATAAGAAACCAATTATATCATTTTAGAAAACCGTGCTTTTATCAATTTTGTGGTAACCAGAATATCACCATGATCTGAATTGGGAACAACAATGATCATCTACTGATTTCATTTGATCTACTTCAAACTCCGTTGACAATAATTCTGCAATTGCAATGCTGCAGCAGTGACTGAAGTGGTCAGGTCAACAATATTTTCAGATGGGTGAACTTGTTGGTTATCGCAGCAAAACAAAAAAAAAATAAGAAGAAGTCCAAAAACAATCAAGAGGAAGAAAATATCCCTCATTTTTTTTGGATTTAGGGTTCAAGTTTAGATATTTGAATCCGAAAAGTGAAGTTACACAAGCATTTAAGGGCTAATTTATCCAATTAATAGATGCTGCAAAACACATAGTAGATAAAACCATCCTCTACCTAAAGAAACCATTACAGATTTCCCCTCTCCCCTCTTTTTACATTAGCTTTTACATGTTTATATATACTAATTACTAGCGACACGAACATTAATCCAACGGCTAAAAATTACATTACATTATTTCTCTATTAGTTAAAATTATAATTACCTGATCAAAGATAAACTAGATATTAAGCTAATTAATATGTTGTTGATGATGATTATCATGATGCATACTGCATGAATTCCATATCTAATTCAAGTCCAGCCATTGTTTCAGGAGCTAAACAAACCTCAAGATCTACACTTCCCATTTCATCTCTTCCCGGAAATGCTGATATCTTGCCGTCAAATTTATTAGCTTTTCCACTACGAATCGCCAAAGGTCGACCCCATCCGAAATCATTATCGTACATCGGAAACCTCGGCGAACTTCCCATCGTCATTGACGCGCCATCCAAGTTTCCTAACGGGAAACAACGAGGGTTCTTCTCCCATTCCGCCACACATCCACGCACTTTCGCATTATCATGAGCAATCACGTTGCGATTCAACTCTAGCGCGCACCATCGCAGGTCACGTGATAGAATGTCGCTTGTCGCGGCGACCGTTGGGATGCTTTGTATCGCGTTACCGAAGTACATCGGATCGACACGTGGTTCGATCCTTTGTCGACAATTTACAGCCATCCGAAACGTAGCCATTTTCGATGGTGGAAGTTTTCTTGCACGTGTGACTGATCTCCATAGCTGAGCACAAAGTGATTGAAATGATGATATTTCAACTGTCGGTTCGATAGCTTCGACAATAGATTCCGTTTCATTATGAATTTTTGAAACAGCATTTTTGGACCGTTTCTCAATTCTGTTTCCGTTTCCAGCTGGATTTTGATTCTCTTTATCCATCATTAACTCGTCAGCTTCATCGATGATCTTAATCTTCTTCATTGGAGGAGTAGAATTTGCTCTCAATTTCAGCTTTTGAATCGATTCTCTACTGAAATGAAAAATCCGTTCTTTGATCGGAGCGTGTTCATCAAATGTCACCTTTGGAGAACCATCAAGAAATCTAATTACAGCAGAGGAATCTCCAAAATAGTTCCTTCGAAAATCGGGTTGTTTCACGATCATGCTTGATCCTCTAGTAAGCTCAGCGAAAGTGTTAAAGAAATTCCAGAAGGAAGTACCGTCCATAACAGCATGATTGACGGCACAACCGATAAAAATACCGTCACATAATTCCGTGACTTGTACTGCTAAAAGAGGATTAAAATGGCCATCGTAACTGACAACTCCGTCCAAAGCAAAGAATTTCTTAACAGATTCAGGAACATGAACAGGACTTAGAATGTCACGGATACATATCATATCAGCATTAGCGTGAATGAACTCAACACCAGCAGAGTTGCAGTCAATGTGCACGGCGCCGTCGGAATCAGTTATCAAACGTCCTGCAAGAGCAGGAAAGCGCGAAAGAGTATGCTTAAGCGCGGTTTTGAGTAATGCGAGAAGAGAGTCGATTGGGAGTGGTGGATTATCGAATAATAATCCTTTTTGAATGTAATGACATGAAAGCATAGGAAGATCAGAGACTGATAGTTTGAGATTTCTAAAGCTGTATTCTTGTGTTTCTGGATATACAACGGATTTGGAGAGAATTGTGAGAAAATCTGAAGAAGGCATTTTGAAGATCGAGTGAGTGTTTTTTCACTTCTTCTTCTTCTGCTGCTTCTGAAGTTTTCAGTGGCTCTTGTTTTAGTGTGAGATGATGTAAGAGATAGAAATTGGAGGGGTTTATATAAGGAGAGCTAAGGCTAGGATACATGCATTTGGTGCTGCCCTGGCGGTTGTTGCTGTCGTAATTTTGTTTTTTGTTTTTCTTTTAATTTCTCTCTCTCTAAAAAATGGAATAATACTAGTATTTTAAAACAGAGTCGAGCTGTTGCTAAAATGAGAAGAGAGAAAGGGAGAAGAATGACTCTGAGTTGACAAATGGATGTCTATATGATGCTAAAATTTATATCCCTGTTTTCATAGAACTAAAATGACAATGTGATTTTATGGTTTTCGGGTGAAATTCAGTATTTCTAAAATTAGCATTTTGGGAAAAAATTTAAAGGTGTTTTTGAAAATTAAACAAAAACTCACTGTTAAGAGCACTGATAAATTTCGAACTCATATCACTGGTATTTCGGATTTTCGCAGAGAAAATTGGGAAAACAACTGCACCAGGTTACCTACAAAACCACTAGCATTTACAAAGTAATCTGGTGTATGTATCTATCTATCTATCCATAGTAGAAAGATTAATGGCAGCCATACCTGTAGAATTGGTGGACTCTTAAATATGATCTTTAATGAACAAAAAGGCTTTTCTTTTCGAATTTATGACTGTACCATTTTTAAGAAAGACAAGTGGCACACATGGGAAGGCATGGAGTCCACGTATAACCTTAACCATCCTTGTCTGCCAACATCTGCCATCAATGTCTGATTAGACTGGTATGGGCTTGATGAGCTTTGGAGTTTGGAGGACTTAATCCACCTAACAGCATCCTACCATTAATACACATATTATACCATCTTAGTTGATAATCACTGTCAATTAGTCCAGTGATTAAGGTTACCACCTACGAAATGAGTGTCCAGTGATGCATCTTGAGTACCTACTAATCTGATTCAAGGCTGTCAAATTGAAATCCCAAAAAAAGTCGGTCTTTAAGTCAAACATGCTTCCAGTGAAGAAATTAGCAGCAAAATTTATATTAGTATTCTTAACTATACTGTGTACCTCAGTTTACTTGCTGTGAGTGTGAGCTGTACTGAAAATAAATAATAATTGGTTTTGTATGAATTGGATTATGGCAGCTGCAATTCCATGCATAATTCCAAGAAAGGTCGGTTGATTTGGATCCCAAATAGAATTTTCCATGGAACCGCCCATTTTCTGATTCTTCTGATTCTACAACTGTACAAAAATTAGTGCCGTTTGTTAACTATTTGACTTGAGATTTACACTTGCGCAATGTGCTTTTAAGGTTTGTTTATTCATCTAAGCTTAAAATTCATAACGTGGCTTGAGTTTCCAATTAGTTAACAAATATATTTGCGCAACTCGCTGAGAGACAAGTGTTTAATATTTGGTTGATGCAAGTGGCCAAGTTGGCCGCCCCAAAATGGGATTCTAAGAACTGTACCAGGTACTACCATACTGTCATGCGGAGGGGATATGCAGATCAATTGTACCCATTCAGTTGCCAGTTAACATTATCGTCGAAACTTTATCCCCACCAACGGAACGGCCAATTAGGATTAGATGTGGTAGATGGTTGACCTTATATGTATTACGCGTCTGATATGTTTAGGATAGCGTCGGCTTTTGTTCGGTTTATGAAAAATGGATTACGAAAAAATCTGTAAGTGAAATGGATTTGGTACTGCACTGAATTAAAACTTAATCTATGTAAAATTTTAAAAATGCCCTCCATCAATAATAGTTATTTCCTCCTCATTTTTCTTTCTATCTTCTTCTTCTTTTCCAACTTGTTAAAAATGACGATTAATCGTCGATTAACCTCTTTATAAAAGACGGTGAACACAAAGAAAAAAGACGACAAAAAGAACAAAAAACAACCAAGTGAAATAGCGAATTCAAATTCATCATCCTCAAATGAAGATAAATCTACAATCAAGAATTGGTGATGAATGAGTTGAAGCCGACGTTAATATTCCATAAATGACCGTCATATGGCATGAATCGAAAAACCTACTATTTATTTCTCCTTTGGTTTGGTTATTTTGTTCGATTCGGAAAAATTATGTTTAAAAAAAAGTTTCTGAAAGTGTTTACGGCTTGGAGTTCTTTTATTCCCAACCGTAGATCACCCAGGTGGAATTGTCATTGGTAGAGCAAGATAAGAAGAGGTGTATCGATGTGCAATAGTGGTTTCTCAACAACCAAATCTAAAGATTCAAGAAGAAGAAATGGCCCAAACAAGTGTTACTGCTATTGATAAGGGTAAAGGAAAATTAGGGGAGAAGAAGAACCATCCAGCACCTACAGCAAGACAAATCATCAATGCAATGGAGTTATTGCCTCCCAAAGCGAATGGGAGACCTTGGGGTGAGCCAAGTGATCGATCTGTCTTGTTTGGTTACGGAACTTGATGGGCTACAAGGGTTTGTGCCACATAGGTAATATATAGATCTAACTTTAAGATTGCATATGTTATTTTGATCTAATTATGGATTATTCTTGTAGTAATAACGTTCTTATGTGTAGGATCACGAGAAAGCGGTCCCGAAACTGAAATACCAGCACGCGAAGTTTTGGTCAATGGATAGAGAGCACGAAGCTATGGTGGTCGTTTGATAGAGAGTACGAATCGAGAACACTACGGAACTGAGTTAAAGCGATTAGCAAACCTGATAAAGGAGATCACTTAAGTATTCAAATGACAATGAAGATGACGATGAAGAATCAGATACTCTCAGTGATTTTTCATCTTGGGAGGAGGATGTTCAATCCAATTTTGTTGTCCAAAGCCAAAGAAAAAATGGTCGAGGTGAAGGAGGTTGAGGTAAAGGTGGTAAAAGTGGTCGGGTCAAAGTGGACGTGGTCGCGCTGAAGCTCAAATTGTAGAAGAATTTGTGAAAGAGGATGGGGATTCAGACAATGGATCGGGTTCAGCATTGGGTCGGATGAGGATTCCGATGAATCACTTATAAGGTTGTAGTGGTATTTGGTTATAAATATTTAGTTTTGTTGAATTTTTATTATCCAAGACTCTGTCTGTTGTCTGGTAATGGATTTGGATAGATAGATTGTTGATTGTTTTTCAGCTATCGACATTAACTTAGTATTCATGAACGAATTTAGTGTTTCATTTGTCTAATTCTTATTAAAATGAGAAAAAAAAATTACATTATGGGAATTCATGGCTACTTACAGCTTGGTCGATAATTCTATGAACCTAGTCATAAATGTACTTAGCTAAAAACTCGCAAATAATACCGACTAGAAATCATATTCGTAAACTCAAATTATGGTTGAGATTCCTTACCGTAGGAATTTTAGCCGTTAGCGTTTTTGTTTTACCCAGATAAATTGACATATTTTTACGACTAGAATTCCTAGTCGTAAATTTGGATACGGTTGGGATACCCAGCAGTGATATCGGTTAGGCTGAGTATTCTGGCAGTAAGTTCCTCTATAAAGCCCAAAAAAAATGAACACATTTTTACGGCAAGGAACGTAATTCTGGCATAACTCAGAACTGTTACGCTTAGGGCTTGGACACCTAGTCCTAAATATGCCAACCAAAGCATAGTAAGTTTGTTTTTATTTCCAGTTAGGTCGACATAGCCATTCCCTAGTCGTAAGTACTTGAATTTATTTGAATGGACCATTTTATTGGCTAGTTTTTGAAAAAATAAATCTGTTAAAAGACTAATTGGGTAGCCACTGAAGAAGAATATAGTTGTTTCATCACTTATTTATATAAAAAATAAGTCCACCTAGCCATACCCAACCATCTTAAATCAAAATCACACCTTCTATATCAATAATCTCCATCCAAACCCTTGCAATCTCAATGTAATATACCCAAAAAACGGATAAACTTAAATTTATTTTGGATGGAGACTTATCTATTTGCCAAAATTATGTACTATGTTATTCAAAGAGGGGAGAAGAACGAAGGAAAAGATGTTTAGTGCGTGTTAGTTATTGGAAGAAAAAAAATTCTGAGAACTTTCATAATGACACCGGTAACACTAATAAGCGTGATGGAGTTGATTTGTATCTTCGATTTGGAGAAATACGCCGAGAAGTTGAAAAGTATGTGGCTTTGCTTCGTATTTGCAATCAACTTCGACTTAGAGGTTAAACTAATATTGAAGTTGTAGTTGAAGCTATGAAAGACTGAAGAAAATGAAAAGGTTCATCTTTCAACTACGAAGCTCATTTCGCCATCTTCAAGGACTTCTTAATAAATCTTAAGGGATATTGTATCCAACTTTTAATGCGGTTAATGGGTCGTAATATGGTATAATCCATGAAAGAATTTTTACATTTCAAGTTTTAGGATTTATGTCGAAACTCTAAAAAAATTCAAAATAGATAGTCACTTCCGGCTATGAAACTTGTCTTTTAAACTTATTAACCCAGCCGTAATGCAGACACAGGTGATCTGACTTGACTTACAGTTAGGACTTCTCAATTTCCTAGCTGTAACTGTAGTTTACGGCCGGGAGTCATTAAGTTCCTAGCCAATTATCCCCACTTACGGCTTGAATTTAGTATTTTCCTCGGCCATAAGCAAACTTTACGGTTGGTCGATATTATTAGGTAGCCATAACTACAACTGAAAAAATAGACTTTTAACGGATTAGAATCAACATAATTATAGTGGGAGTTAAGTATTAGGTTTTCTCGATTATTTTGAGGATATATTTCTTCGTATTCTTATTCGGTTTTCAAGTAGGTTCGAAAAAAACCTCATTCTACTTCTAAATCAAAAAAAAAAAATATATATATATATATATAATTGGATAAAAGATTAGAAATTACTACTTCATGATCTTATTTTGACATTTTGTGAGCCCAGAAACTCTTTGCTTGCCGGCCATAATAATAGGATTCTTGCCAAAGTTTGTGTCATGATAAATTGGAAAATAAGACGGACTACGGTTTACACATTTATCAATCATCAATTCTATGTACTTGAATTCGTAGTTCATGGTGCATTTTACATATGCCAGATGTCAAAAAAACGATGCCTCAGATGATTCACATGTTGTTAGTGGACAAACTCATTTTGGTGAGAGTCATAGGAACACGTAGTAGGCAAGTATCAAAATTCTCATTTCAAGTTGGACTGACAACATCGTATACACCCATATTTATAGTTTATGCCGTTTTCCAATAATTAAACGCCGGGTCCAATATTACAGGTTCAGCCGATTTGGACAAGATTTCGCTCTAAGGACAGTTGAATCGGTATGTATAGATGAATGGGATAGCGACTGGTTATAATACTCCAGAATGAATGAAACAAAATAATTGCTGCCGCATTCACAAACATATATAAATCCTAAACAGATGACAAAGACAACTTCTATATGACTTGCCCCTCCAAATTAATATCCCCCTGCAAAGAATATCTCATCACTCATGCATGTTTGGTACCTTTAAGAAATCGAAGGGACAAAAGCCAACTGAACTCTAGAAAATAGACGGGGAGGAGGGGCTATATGTTAAGCATAGGTAGCCCACATAATATTGGGACGACTTGCATTTTCGGTCTTTTAATCATTGTTATCAACAATCCTGTGTATTGTGAACTACATAATCTTCTTTAAATAACAAAAACAGAAAACTGACATATACAAGGTACCAACCAAAGGAGAGGGTACGACAGTGACAGTCTCCTACCGCAACCACAGTTGTATTCCCAAATGAATTAGCTATCTCATTAAAAAAATTAGATTACGACAGTGTATTTCAGGGCAAGAATAACAGATTAATAAGCACTTAAATAAGTAAACAAGCACATACACCCCCTTTCTAAAGTTCCGGTGTAGATTCTCTATAAAACGTTCTCATATTTTATTTTATTTTCGGAAAAGAGGCAAGCCTCGTATATATTGATAGTACTCCAATTTAAAATCGGAATCGATTACAAGATTGACCAGAAGGTTTCCAACAGTTACAAAAGTTTTGAGCAGACAACAAACACATTCAAGCCACTTAACATCATTGTTACAACAAGACTTAATCCACAAAGAAATCCTACCCATCCCATACAGATTTCTAGCTAACAAAACTAACGGAACAAGTTCAAAACAGTAGATGTTTTAGGATCCAAAGATCCAACCATTTCTCAAGGATTTTTTCTAAAAAATAGGAAAAAGATGACATAGATATAACAGGATCCATAGATCCAACCTTTGGTCAAGAGTTTTATCAAAGTAACAGTAACAAGGGTAACCTGAATCGGCCATCATGGAACGGTATCTGCCTGAATCGGTGCGGGTCTTCGTCGGAATCGGTCTTGTGAAACGGTTTGTTGCTAGTGTCTTTGGAGTCATTATTGTTGCTGCTGGTGTCTTCGATGAACTCAGTTGTTCTTTGGTGTTGTAGTCTTCATGGTGATGATGTTGTTCAAGTTCCAAACCCGGATGAAAAGCTCAAAATAAACCACTAATATTAAACACCCAAAATCAAATCTAAAAATGGATGATGTTGCTATCAAAAAAGGGAAAAATAAATCTAACCCTAGATTTGAAGTCAGTAAAGAAAAGAGGGAAATGGAAGAAAAAAAAAACTAAATCTAGAAACGAATTAAACAAAAAGAACAAACAGATCAGCTTATAGAGAAAAGATTAGCGATTTAGAGATGAAGGTCGGCTCAGATCTGCCCCATGGGAGCACATCTGAGCCGAAGGCAAAACTAGGGCTTTTTTGTCTCTGTTATCGGAGAGATGAAGGAGAGAGGACGTTCTCATATTTTAGATGCAAAAAGACAATGCAAGAAAAGATGATTGACAGTGACTGAAAAGCCAATTCTGTGGAGAATTTTGATACCAAGTTCTCTCTAAAGATAAGCCTATTTGATTTCCCCTTAGATCAAAGATCAAGGCTTGGAAATCTGTTTGCAATAGACAAAGCTAGCAAACCTCACAATCCGAAATACTTACACTCACTTAGATGATAAAGCCTGGATCTTTTACCACCTCTCAAGAACAATCTTCAACTTTTCAATTAAGAATAGTTTTAAAATATCTATCTTGAGGATCACAAAGTTTGATATGAAGAGAATTTTGTGATTTCTATATATCTTACCTGAAAGAGATTACGAGAACGTCGATAACAGAAAATCAAGATCAAGATACACGAACTATCAAGTTAAAGGTAATCGGACTTGGCTTCACGAATCCCCAAAGCGAAGTCTTTTAGTCGTAAACCTAATTATGTTTCTCAGAGGAAACCTAGGTTCATAAAGGAGGCATCTAGATATCAACTAGGACACAAAGTGTCAGGGATTTAATTGCCCATTGGAAAGAGCATCCCTATTTGTAATTTTTCAAGACTGAGGGTTGCTTAGATTTCAAGCTAAGATAACTTGAGAATCAAGCAAACACTTTCTATGTTTCGATGAAACTCTAATTAGGATTTCAATTAAAACATATGAGAATTAATCTTGAAAATACAATGGAAGAATATACACAGTGGTCCGGTTACGGAACCGTGTATATGACCGTTCTAATTTGGAAAATATGCCTTTCAAACTAAAATAAAGTTGATGTTCATGATTAAACACTCAAGAGTTTAATCATGATGCACATACATAAGTGTTTTAATGACCAATGAAGTCTTGTAAGTGTTTAAGAGAGTCATAGCAATGCTAAACATATTTAAAAAATAAGTCTTTGAGCATCTGTTGAATTTTATTGGGATCGTTGTTGAAACGATTCGTGAACCGTAAGGCTAAAGTTCACGAGTCAGGGAGCTACGGTTCATGAACCGGGTTCGCCAACCCTATTCGGCTCGAGAACTCAGATGTACATTGTTCGCAAACTGAGTTCACCAACTATACTCGGTTTATGAAATCTTATGGACACAATTCGTGAACTGGGTTCACCAACCTTAAGCCTTTTATACCAACACCAAAAATTCAATTCGCCACCGTTCGTGAACCGAATTCGTAAACTGTTCCCAACTGAACTTGCGGTTTACGAACTGTTTTTCCAACCTTCCCTGTATTTTTGAAGTTAGATATTTGTGGTTTGCAAACTATTTTGCCAACCTACCCTGAGCATAAATATTAGAAACTTATGAATTTCTCTCTTATGATGGTTGAAATTCCCAAATGATAGAATCACTTATATGGGCGATTTTCACTTGTTTCACAAATTAATTCTTGAACAATAATATTTCAAGATTTTTAACAATACAAGTTTGACGCGAAACTTCTTTTTTTTTGTAAATCTACCAGAAGTCATATGACATAGTCTCAACAGATAGAGAAGATGGTGAACAAAATAAAAATGGTTCAATCTTCACATACCTGATAAAATAAGTTCTCCAAATATCTTCGTCGATCTTTAATCTTCGAGGGTGATGTCTGATACTCAACTACCAAATTCTAACCTAGTACGACACTTGAATTAGTCGACTAGAAATCACGAAATAGTTTTGATCATCTAACATTGAAAACAAGCTTGGGATAACAAAAATTGTGGGTTCAACCGAGCATTTCTCTAACAAAAAGTCATTATCAAGAAAGGATTCAATAAGAAATGTTGGTAGAAAAAAGTAGTTGTAAGTTGTAGAAAGTTTTTTTAAGGGTTTTTGAGGTATTGAGTTGTGATAAAAGGGATGAATTTGTGTTGGTATGTGTTGGTTAATATAAAAAAAGATAAATGTTCCATGTTGGTTAACGGATTAAAGTTAAAGTTACGTTGGGTAATGTATACAAAAGCTATTGATCTTGTTAGACCAGTAAGAGATTTGTGTAAAAAAAATTTAATAGGGTTTAACAAAGGTATCAACTGAGTTTGAAGTGGTGAAAACATATATAAGAATCAGAAATATACCAGTAAAGTTGAAGCAAGTATAGAAGGTTAAGCAATAACATGTGATGGAGCAACTCTTATAGAATAGAAACAAAGATTGCACATTACTCCTTATGATACGACTGCATCAATTGTAAGATCCTTCCCCACTCATCACATGATTGGGACCAGAATAAACCTTAAAATCTTGTAACTAACTTAAATTACTAGTGATATGTGTGGAAGTGCCGGAATTAGGGATTCATTGTGTGCCACAACAAAATCAAAATCAGATTGTTCAACATCATAACACGTAAAAAATACTTCAGGATACTTATCACCCTGAACCGTGAGATCCAGAATTAGAACTATAAGTTGATCCACCAGAAACTTGAGGTTTTGTGCATATTATTGGTGGAGTATAGCGCTAATAAAATATGTTAGCAGTATAGCCTAGTCTCTTGAGGATCTGACATTCAGTATCGGAAAAATATGCTAGAGGTTTATTCTCAATATTCTTGGAAGAATTATAAGATGTGGAAGCATTTCATTGGTGAGGATACTTCTCAACCGAGCAATGCTCTAACAGAAGCGCTCCAAATTCATCTAGAATTGAAAAGTAATAGATTACTAACTCAGGGTTGAACTTTTTATAGAGTAAACGAGGCTGGACAAACCCATACCATATTGAAGAAATCAAAAGAGTGTTTTTGTTATGGATACTTGGCCAATATCTTTTTTACCGGCTAGCACTTCTGTGAAAGTTGGTTGGCTCGAAGCGTTTGAAGATTTGGAAGCTGAGTCAAATTCTGAGAATCTGGTCGATTTGTATCCTGCAAATGATGTTGTGATTGTAATACATAGGCTCCACAAATAAGTAAATCTTATTCTTCGGTAAAATTAGGAGCACGAAATTTGGGTTAAGACATCTTTCAGGAAATTATTATTAGATTAGAAAAATTTAATTACGATCTGATAAGAGTTTGTAAGATCAAAGGTGTAGAGAAGATATATGTAACTAGAATTGAGTTTAAATTGGATATATATACATATTGCTAGAGAACTACTTGGTTGAACCCACAAGCGTTGGCATGTCAAGTTTGGTTGTCAAGTTTAGTTCCAACACTCGAAGATGCTTGATTTGGTTACCAGAGTCAACTTCGTTAGGTTATACTAGAAATGTTGAGACTTGATCTTGTTACTCATGAAGAACCTAAAGACGTATCGGCATCAACGAACACATCATTCTTCTTCTTCGAACAAAACTTAGTATTAGTTTAATAAAAAAGTATCGACAAATCTTGTTCTTGAGTTTTAAACCATTGTTCATGGTGAATAAGCCTTGATCGCAAATCAGAAAAAGTGAACTGTGTCTTTCGATTGTGAGAGGAAATAACAAATTTCTTGAAACTTATACACAAACCAGTGAGAGTATACATAACAATATCATCATCTGGTACTCTCTCATTAATAGCAGCAAGATTATCATTTTTAATTTTTCTCAAATGTTCAACAATCGTAATATTACCTTGAGAATAGACTGAAATTGACCTATAAGCATGGATTTTCTTGCAAATAATTGAGTACTGAATTCGGATTGAAGATAATCTCAATAATCTTTTGATGTATATAAACCAAGAACACCATAAGAAATTAATTGTGTCAAAGTATCATTTAGACAAGACATCAACAATCGATCCATTTCAGGATAAAAAAATATATTCATGATTTATTTATTTTTAAAGTACCTCATCAATCATAATCATTTTAGAAGGAGGTGGATAAAATCCATCAACAAATCGAAGGAGATTGGTATTAATCAAAATGAAGTCAAATTGATGTCTCCATAGAAAATAATTTGTGGAATCTAACTTGAGAGAAACAAAGTTGTAAACATTCTAGAAAGGTAGTTGATTCTGTGATTGGGGATAAGAATTCGTCATTGGAGTTTGATGATCGTGAATAACTTGAAGAAGGGGACGTAACAGGAAACACCGTTATTGAAGGTTTTGAAGAATTACTAGAAATTATAAAGAATTACTAGATGAGTTTAGAAATTAGGTTTTGGATTGGGAAAAAAACTCGTAAGAGAAGAGAGATACCATGAAAGATCTCAGAGAAAGGTTTTGAGAAACAATTTAGAATTATTATTATTGAATTGAGAATTACAGGGAGAAGGTGAGTACATAGCATATAAAGGATGGTTACAAACACCTATGACAGGTTGTGTCTCTCACATAGAATCCACATAAGTAACCGACTCAAGTGCCAAACATATGTGATAGAAAACAGAAAATACACAAAAGCAATAATAGGTGTGCAACAACTGTAACAGAAAGTAAAAAAGAAGACTCAATGACATCTCATAGTAAGATTAAATTATTAAATATGTTGCACAAAATTGGAATAGATAACTTCAACAATATCAAAAATCAACTTGCAGTACTATTTGCTTTGGCCTCGATCTTGCTTACCTATATTCATTCTCTATCTCTCTCAATGTAATCTTGATTCTTTCCCAATAGGATTCTTTTCCAATGGGATTTTGCTATTAAAAACTTCTCTCTTCCTCTCTCCCGACCTCTGCGGTCCAAACACATATTTACCTCGTCTACTTTTAATCTCCTCTTCATCTTCAAATCGTTTTAGGTTAAGGGTCGTTGAGTTTTTTTTTTTTTTTCCTTTTCAAAGATTTGTTAGGTTTTCGTTTTTTACTTTTATGGTTTGATTTGAATAAAGTGTTGATTCACTTAAACCTAGTTTCATTTCAAATCATTGGGTTTTCTTCTCTAGTGTTGATGGCGATTGAGATTAGGGTTTTTATTCTTGTTACAAGAACTAAACCTACAACTATAAAAAGAACAACATTAGTTATGGCAACGAACTCACATTGAACAACACCAAATCAGGATCATCATCAACAATAATATCTCTGAAGACACCAATGTAATACCAACGACACCAATAACATAAAGTTTCAAAAGACTGATGAAGATAAAGATCAAAACCGATTCTATTATTTGAAGACTGATTTAGGGTTTTCTTTTCTTTTTTGAAGTAATGATTTAGGTTATGCTTGTTACCCATGTTATTGTAGCTTTGATAAAATCAGTAACATTATTAGGTTGGACCTATGGATCATTTTATACCTATATCATATGTTCTACTTTGATTTTGTGAAAACCCTTGAGAAACGTTTGGATCTTTGGATCCCAACATGTCTACTTGTAGATTTGTTATGTTGTTTGGATGTGCTACTTTTTATCCAAACTAGGTTATTTAAACTAGTTCTGTTACTTAGGAATCAATATGGAAAGGTTAGGTTTTTTCTTCATATGTCATGTAACTATGTTGTTGAGTGGCTTGAATGTTTATGTTATTTGTTTGGTAAACAATGATTACTTATGTTAGAATATGGGCATCTAACTCAAAACCAATTGGCAATGAGTGGAGAGGCCCTAAGGATTATAAACCGCAGGATCTTAGATAACCCAGACAATGTGGGACTATTAGTCTCAACACGCCCCCTCACGTGTATCCTCGTTGGGTCTAACACGTGGACAATAAATCGGGTGACGCGGAGTAAATGGGCGGTCAAATGACTCGTCACAAATATCCTGATCTGATACCATGTTAGAATACGGGCATCCAACTCAAAACCAATTGGAAATGAGTGGAGAATCCCTAAGGATTATAAACCGCAGGATATTAGATAAACCATACAATGTGAGACTATTAGTCTCAACAACTTAAAGTTCCCCGGACAGTCTTGAAACTTCTATGATAGTGAATCTTCAAATCATTGTAACTGTTCTGGATCTTGGATCGGAAGATTATTATCAATGGTACGAAGCTTGCCACTTTTTCCAAAAAAAAATAAGAAAAATTCTTGCCCAATGAAATTTACTTCATCAATTTATTATTCCCTTATGGTAGTAAAAACACCTGTGATATACACATAAGTTATTATTGTTGTAATTTTTCTATCTTTTCCAAAACGGTTTTCAGAGAAATATAAGATGCTTGTTTAACGATAAAAAATTAATAATTTTGTTTATATTCATTTTTTTTGATGTAAAAAGGGTTATATTAATCAAAAAATATAGTACAATATGTTTATGAGCTCATTTTTATCAAAAATATTGGAAATAACACTAGATTTTAAAACCTTGTGTTGGATGTGGGAGGACCTGTGCTGAAGATGCTTTACTCGAGCTTCTTTTGCAATGTAGTCCGCCGCAGAGTTATATTTCCTGTTTATATACTTTACCTGGGCTTGTGGAAGTTTTTCCAAAGTTGAGTTCACTTCTTGTATGGTGTTATCCGTGCTCCAAGGAGAATCTTTGCAAGACTTGTTGATCGTTTCTGCCAGAGTTTTGCAGTTCGTAACTAATGAGACAGTGGATAATATATTTTTACTTAACCAATCAGAGGCCTTTAGTAAGGCTTTTTATTCTGCATGAAAGGCTGAGGTAGCCCACTCCGAACCATCTTCGATATACATAAATGTTTCGATGTCCACCGAATGAAGTAGAAAGGCGTACCCCATGGTGGAGTCCTCTTTTTTGAAAGCCGCATCAATAAATATTATCTAATCCGAGGATAGGTCAGACCATTTCTCATTGAGGGCTTTCCTTTTTTCTATCTTCATTGATTTTTTAGTCATATCTTGTATATTCTGGTTCAGAAATTTCTTGATTTGCTCCATGAGTTGAATCGGGTTCGAGTTTATTTTCTCAAAAACTACCGAACATCTGTGCTTCCAAATGAACCAGGATATAGTAGTTATTTTATCCGATAATTGAACGAAATCTTGGTCCGTGATCCACTCTTTTATTCAATTTTCAATGGAATCCGAATTAATTCTTGTGTTCACCGCTTCTAGAGAAAAACCAAACCAAATAGCTCTTGCGAAGGGACATGAGTGAAAAAGATGTAGTTCTAATTCTTGCTCTTGAGAATTACACATTGGACACTCTGTGTTTATGTATGCATTATGCGCTCCAAGTCGAGAATTGGTTGGGAGAGCTCTTTGGGCTAATGTCCGGACGAATAATTTGATTCTTGGGATAACTTGGATTTTCCATATTTTTTGCCAGGGAAAGGAGATCAAAGTATTGCTCTCTTGATCTTGGTTTATGAGGAAGCTATAAACATTTTTTGCCGTGAAGGTTCCTGAAGGATGATGTTGCCATCTGACTTTGTCTTGTTCTTGTCTTTTTGGAGAAATTGCTAGGATTTTTGCTTTTATTTGCGGATCAAAATAAGTATCAAGTTTATCTTGGTCCCTTGTATTTTCGTGGTAATCAACTCATTTACCATATGTGGAACCGAATCTTGAATATTAGTGGGCTTTTGGATGATATTTGTGTTAGGAACCCATTTGTCTTCCCAAATTTTTGTGGACGCTCCATTTTTAACTTTCCAGATAAAATTTTCTTTAATGAGATCCAAACCTTTTTTTTATGCTTGTCCAAATCCAAGATAATTTGGAAGATCTAGAGAATTCTAAAGGATGAGAGTTTGGGAAATATTTAGCTTTGAGAAGTTGGGCCCAAAGTTGACTTGCTCTGAGATGAGACGGCTAGCTAGTTTAGTAAGGAGAGCTATGTTTAACTGGTGTGGATTCTTGATACCAAGACCTCCTTGGGAGATAGGCTTGCAGATACTGGTCCAATCCCTTATATAACCGCCTCTGCTTTTGGGCTTATCTTTATTCCACCAAAAATCTCTTTGGATTTTGTCCATTTGATCCAATGTCTCTTTAGGAAGAGCTAGCACTTGCATTTGGTAAGTAGGATAACCTTGAAGAATGGATTTTATTAAGACTGTTCTGCCAGCTTGAGAGAGCAATTTCAATCTCCAGCCTTGAAGAGTGGCATAGTATTTTTATAGTAGAGGTTCAAAATTTTCTTTCCTATTTTTATCAAAGAAGAGAGGAGTTCCCAAATATCTATCATTTTTTGTCAATAAAGGAACTTTTAGAATTCTTGCGATGATTTTCCCATATTTTGGATGAATTCTACGGCTGAAGTAGATTCCAGATTTCTGGAGGTTTACCATCTGACCCGTAATCTCCCCAAATCTTGAAAGGATATCTAATAGATTTTTAGCCTCTCCTAGATCAGCTTTTGTGAATAAAATGCAGTCATCTGCGAAGAAAATATGGGAGATGTTCGGAGCATCTTTATTTATTTTGAGGCCCAAAATTTTCTTTTCAGGTATTGCTTTTTCTAGAAGTCTAGAAAGAACTTCCATGCAAATTAAAAATAAGTATGGTGAAAGCGGGTCACCCTGTCTTAATCCTCTGAATGTGGTAAATTTTGTTTATATTCATGATGTGGATATATCTATCTATAGAAAAACGAGTATATAAGTTTCACAAAAAGTCAATTTATAGATTTTTTTTTGACCGACGAATTTATATCTAAAGATATATAAGCACTTTAGGTTTATTGTTTCATTTGTGGAAAGATAATACATATTTTACGTTCGTCTTACATTGATATGACATCTCTCTTACTTGTCGAGACAGTTTTTACACTTCCACCATGCCACAACAAGCCATTGAGATAATTGACGGAACTTCAACATTGTTATTAGGGGTACCGGATTACTAGGAAGGGTGCACAAAATCTCATATTGCCCTCCTAATAATTATGTAGCCTACAAAACCGCCGGATCACTCCCTAACCCCACTCACCTTCTCTATCGGGACAACTCGCATGATTCAACACGCATGATGTCTATCGTTCCCCTAAACTATAGAGAATCAATTTTTATTTTTTAATATAATATAAAACTAAGGAAAATATATTATTCTATGGGATCGATGTCCACTTTGCAGTTGCACTCGCATGATAAGATACAAATTAGACTTTCAACACCCTATGGAGTAGCAGCAGTAGTTGTAGGCATGAAAGTATAAGGAGACGTAGTATTATGACCGAGCTCTACCTAGCTAGTACTACTATTACGACCAGAATGCTATTTTAAAAGGAAAATGACAATCGACATAGCCTCCCTTTGGCAAATAGAATAGGCAAACGGATGAATGTAGTCTGTTTCTTATTACTTGTCCCTCTTCTTCTTCTTGTTCAGACGGACTTTCTTCTTGTTCATCCATTTTCTACCATTCATTCATGCATTCATGCACTGATTTTTCTCTTGATCCCGAATAAGAGAATGTCCAAGTGTTTCTGATTAGCAATTATTTGACCGCAGAGACAAAACAAATACTTAAAAATGAATATGCTATTTGCATCTACGACAACACTAATACTTAAAGAAATGATTAGTCAGAGCACGAGACAGATCCGTAGACAATTTTTAACGACGTGGGTCGTCTAATTATTGAACCCTATATTATAAAAAATCTGTGGAAACTGTATTAAAAAATCCAAAACATAATTAAAAATCAGTGGAAGTTGATGCAATGCATTGGTTCCCTCTAATATATTCCTCCTGCATTATTATTTTTGTGGATATAACATAAACATTGAACAGTGAATGTTAGCCATTAGGCATCATCATATTGCACTAATTGCAGAAATATTCCAATTTTTCTTCAAAGTAATATCTCATCATGGAGCGCATTTGTTTTATGTCATGTCATGATGTGTCGTCAAAGAAGAAGAAATCATGATCATTTTGTAATCCCTACCCGAATGTTTCACTGTATTTATAACCTTATCTTTGCTAACTGACTTGACGGGATAAATTATACGAGTACTTTTCTCCCCTGACCGAGATCTTATTATCATCCACTCAATAACTGTCTTGATTTGAACCCCGGATTCCCTCTGATATTTTGGAAATTGTTAAGAACGCCAATATCGTTACGAATAGTCAAGCATATGCCAATTTACAATTTGACAACTTTTTTTGAAAATAAGTGACAACTTTTTTGAAAAATAAGTGAATACAATGTATTTTGATTTACAATTTGTATTCTGATATGACCTCCCAATGTGTCTCTAATTCCCCATAACCAAAAGTGATAGTAGTTTCGAACCATCCAAGTATTGAGCCCCGAAGGTAGATTAATGCTTTCGACTCATTTTGATGATTGTGTTAACATCCTTGCCCTTACGATTTTCTATTACCGTTTGGTTTCTTTCTCTCCGAACTCTCCAACAAATTGCAAATATAGCAGAGTTGGGAAGCTTTTTCGGCTAGTATGCTTCCCTTTAGGCTCATATCAAGCTTAGGTGGTAATAAGTGCATAAAGTATTAGATTTACTAGATTTTTTATATAGTGCATTGTATTGTTCTTGCTTTCTATTACTTTTTTTTTTTTTTTTTTTTTATGGGTAAATTAAAGAATTTATAGATGAAGGAAAAAAGTACATGAATTATCTTCTCTAAACCAAGAAACCAACCATAAAAGAAGGGGAAAAAAAAGAAATAACCCCAAACACAAACCAAAGCTTGAAAACTAAAGAACGCAAGAAAAAACCAAAGAGCAAAGACACAACACACGAAAACCTTACAAAGCCTCCTCTTGAGTCACTGACAAGAAAATCAATGAGGTAATAGAAAGCCTCCTCTTGCTTTCTATTACCCAAAACAATGAAAATGGATTTAGAAGTGTAATGAAAGTGATGCACCACAAGAGTGGAAGGACTTAAGATGAGTCACTAATTGAAATCATTGTTGTTGCTGCTCGAAATCGCTGTAAAATTTGTTCAAATCAAGAAGACACGGCCTCCGTCATGTAGAGAATGAAAAGACGATTCCAATGAGCTAAGAATCACCCGATTCAATTATGAGCAAAACAACCGAACCCATTGAAACTCAAAAAACCAAGCTGAATTGGACTTCATGCATGCACCACCCACAGTCCAACTCGCTGTTTGGACGTGGGTTTAAGCTAGTCAGTTTAGGTTTTAAGTCAGTTTTAGACACACTCAATCTTGTGCATCAAAAGTCATTTGGGACACTATTTAAGATTCCAATTTTCTTCAAAACAACGGATTCCGATTTTTCCCCAAGTTATAGCTTATTGATCTTTTGGCAAATCCCTACCTAACTAATACTACTAACTATCCACAGGTAATTAACTAGTATGCCGTTAGGCATGCTTACAACAATTGGTTTCATTCTTCTAGAAAGCGTAGAGCTCTACAACTGGTTTCATTCTTCTGGAAGTCGTCTAGCTAGGGCTATACAAAAAAGAAAAAGAAAAAAAGCTTTCCATAAAGTTCACTAGCTATTAAACTAGGGCTGCTGCTAATGGGCAACAATCTTATTGAACCAAGGAGAAAGCGAGCACACTACCCACTTTGTTTTTTTCCTCTAGCTATTTGTTCTACATCTACATACTGCGTATACTTATCTTTTGACCACTAAACAAGATCTATGGTAAACATAATCAATGAATAGCTGGTGCTGTAAAGATATATGTTTTTTTTTTTCATCTTATTAAGGACAAACAAATCACACAGGGAGAGCAGGGGAACAGCACCCTAACACCCACAAAAGAAAGCCCAAAGATGCAAAAAGAGTCCCAAACGTGAACAACTCTACACTGTAAGGCCAAAACAAGCTAACATAAAACACTCTGAATCAATGTTAGACGAGACAATTTGAACTCTCAACATAACAAAACCTCTCTTGGCAGTTGGCAAGAGAAATTATAGAAAGAAAAAAAACTAAACATGCTAAGCAAAAAAAAAAAAAAAAAAGACTCTACCATGTGCATGTGAAAGAGAATAATGAGTATTTAACTACACAACATAATAAAACCTCTCTTGGCAAGAGAAATTACAGCAGAAAAAAATACCTAAGCGTGCTAAGCAAAAAACAAGACAATAATGAGTATTTAACAACACAGCCGATCATAGTCCTTATTGCCAAACAGTATAGGATTTTGTCATGCATTTGTAACAAATCCCGTATAATGATCCAACGAGGCTGGAGCTTCATCTTCTAAAACCTAACGAGACATTGATACTATACCAGTCATCATTGATCATTAACATTTCCTACATTCTACTCCAACTACTTGAGAAAGGAAATCATATTCATGTTTTACCATCCAACTTCTGTATGATGACCTTGCTTGAACTAGAAAGCCAATTGGCAACGAAACAAAGACTTTTTATTCTCAAGTATAAGTATAGTTGAGGGTGCAGGGTTAAAGAACACATGCTCACACCCAAAAACTGCTAACTAATCCAGGCAAATCAAGTATAAGTATAGATGTCAGGCAAATCAAGTCTCGCCTATCATACCTAGCTAGATGAGCTTCCTTAATATCTGTGAGGTGTAAGGTGTGATTGACTGTACCAATGACTAATATATAATGTAAACTTACGTCCAGCAAGTACCCTGAGCATCCCAATCCCAGAATTAAGCCAACCTTTTCATGCTTCAATCTTTAACGCTAACTGAAAAAAGTGGCCTAACTTTCCTTTCAAGTATCATCCCTCTTGCTGATCATGTATTATTAGAATCACTACCGACTAGAACTAAGACAGCCGAAGAATCGTACTCGATAAAAGTTTCACTTCAATTCATGAAACTTTGGACAGGACACACAACCAAGACATGGGAGGTGATAAACCGAAGTATAAATTTCCAAATTACTCATTCTTCTACATATACACTTGTCTTTTTACATCTGTGACTCAACCATTTGCATATTTCCTTATACAGCCAACAGTGGATACCATTCTACAGGAAGTTGTACCATTTGTCCAAAACGAACTTCAATAAAAGCAGTCATAACAGTTAAATGTGTAAAACCTAGTGAGCTATAAATGTACTACTTGTCCAAAACGAACTCCAATAAAAGCAGTCATAGCAGTTAAATGCGTAAAACCTAATGAGCAGATTAAACAATCAAATTCAAATATACTGGATGTCTGGAACCTTCTCATTCATTATTTGAAAACAAAGCAGCGAAATTTACAATAATTAGAAAGATTTAGGTTCGATGAACTCTAAATCCCCACATCCATTTTCAACTTAACATCGATAACAAACGACAGAGAATTGGGAATGAAATAGCACAAGTCATATACACATATATATATCAAGTAAACATCATAACAAGATTAACCATTTCAGGAAATCCAAACCATCTTACTAAATTAAGGAAAAATAAATTACCCCAGTTCAGTAATCACTTCGGTAATCACTGTAATCATCTCTAGCAGCAATGTCATTCTCAACCCTATTAGCAATTTTCTCTTCTTCATATTTCAAACCTTCCTCTAATGCAAGACCACCTAAAACCCCAGCTACTGCACCAACAGCTAAACCAGTACCCAATCCCATTTTACTGCCCCCTCCTCTCTGCTTCTGATCGTACAATGGAGCCGATGAATAATCAACTGGTGCAGATGGTGGTCCTCCATAACTAGAAGCCCTATCAAAGAAAGGTCTTGGTGGAAGTGGTGGTGGTGGTGGTGGATGATAACCTGTATAATAATACCTGTATGGGTCTGCCGTTGAACCACCAACAACACCACCGTAAGCGTATGGAGCAGGTGGGGGAGGTGTAGGTGCTGGTTGAGGAATTGGACTGACAGTGTATGGAGATGGAGAGTATTCTCTAGTGTAATCCCTAGGAAGTGGTGGTGGAGGGGCAGAAGAGTAATAATAGCTTGATGGAGGGGTAATATGGTAATCTGGTTGTGGCTGCGGTTGTGGTGGTGGTGGTGGAGGCGGTAGCGGTCGTGCACGAAGAGAAAGCTTAATCCGGATCTTACCTTGAGGACGACCAGAAGGACGACGAAGTTCAAGTGTTTTGATGACAGATGTGACTGAGTTTGAAAATTCCGATTCCGATTCGACGAGATCTTTGAGTGGGAATCTTAGGGTTCCAACCAATGGTTTAGGTGTTTCAGAAGGTTTGGAATGAAAGATTTCAAGAGTAAGTAGAGAATCATGAAGAGATTGATTCACTGATAAAGTAAATGTTTCATTCCAAACAGGACGAGTTGAACCTGAATCATCTGGTTGAGTACAGATTCGACGATCTGGATCAAGCCAGAAGATAACATAGGGCTTTAAATCTCCATGTCTCCAGTTTACATTCTTGAGATGCTTTGCTGAGATTACTGTTATGTCTAGATCATATGCTTGCTTTGGTCGTGACGAAGATGAAGAAGCCATTAATCAACTGGTTTTCTCAATATCTTTGTGTTTGCTATCGTGCGCAGGAGTCGTGGTGGATAAAAGAACGAAGTGGAGAATTGAGGATTTTTGCCCTTTCTTTTTGGTTTATGAAAAATTGAAGCACCGAGGAAGAAAGATTGGGGATCCATATTACACTTTTACGGGCTGTGTACTGATGAGGTGGACTGGGGAGCCCAATAGAAAGAATGTAGAAGGCCGTGATACTAGTTGGCAAGATATATTATACAGGTAGGGTGAGCATTTGGCCCGTAATCCGTGGATTTAACCGGGACCAACCGTTCATTTGCGGATGGATGTCCGGACCGTTCGTTAATGAGTTGGATGCGGATGAAATTTTTGAAATCCAAGGGATTACGGATCGGGCCCGGATGCAATCTTGAAAATCCGTTGGACATCCATATCCGTTAAATTAATGATATTTATATAGCTCTAGAAAATACTATGGATCATTTATGAATTTTTAAGATGTTTGTTTGGGGTGTTGTACATGGCATTTTTATATTTGTATACATATATAAGATATGTAGGTTTTATAAGAAGTCATCTGTATTAGCTTTATTTTCTTTACTATAAATTTTAACTAAAACAAATCCATTGGATTATCTGCATCCAATCCGTCTATCCGTGCATCCATTGGATGCAAATCCGTTGGATATGGATTGGATGCGGATGCCAAATTTAAAATCCGTAGTGCAATGGATTGGATGCAGATGAGGCGAAAACCGGCCCATGCTCACCCCTAAATTACAGGGAAAATTAGGCGCAGACCCAAAAAATAATAATATACTTGTTGTCTGGCCCTAGATCTCTAGATTGTTTTTAGTTTCCGTGACACCCATAATTATATGAAATTGCATAACGGGTTATGCATCCTAATTTTTCAGGGGTATAATTGGCAACACAACTTGGATATAACATATCTAAAAAACCGCGCTTTGGAATTTAACAATTTTTAGATCGCTGGAGAGCTTTTTAAGAGAGCTACCCAACAAGTACAAACAACAATACCAAATTTAAGTTTTTTGCGAAAATTGTTTTGGAGGCGATTGTTCTATTAAGCAAAATTTTCGAAAATTTGGTATATTTTCAAAAACGAAAACAAATTTGGTATATAACAAAATATGCATAAAACGTTATGCAACCATATTTTGGTTCATGCATCTATTAATTTATGCATAACATGTCATGCATCTATTTCCTTGGATGCATAAAAGATTATGTATCAATTTTTTTAAGGGATATTTTGACTTTGGGTCACATAAAAGTGACCAGATTGCGTTTGGGTCACCCCAAAATTTTAATTAGAGTTTGGGTCAAAATATGCATAAAAATGAAGTTTGTTAGCAACCAAATAAATATTTTGATTTATTTACCAACCAAACCATATAACTGTCATCTATTAATTCCATAAAAACAACAAAGCATTAAAAACCCTATGTCATGACATCTATTTCTCCCCCGTAAATGCATTTTTCGGAATAATAAAAAATGGTTATCAATTAAAAACTAAAAACTTATGATTGTAATTATGTTTGAGGATTTTTTCATAAGAAATGGGGGTTCTTGTGTTTTGTCTTGTTGGTGGAGAAGGCGGAGGTGGTGGAGGTGGTGTGACAAAAATGGAGTTGTTTCTTGGAATTGCATTCAAATAAGTTGAGTCTCGATGCATTTATGCATCCATTTTTAATCAATCATAAAGAATATCATAACATGTTGATGATGTTGACGAAGGATGGAGCTAATTGTCGGTGAAGGAGGAGATCGAGTTGTCATATTAATTCTTCCAACATGGATGCATGACAAATAAGATGCAACCTTTTTGTTTAATATCGTTGGTTTTAATACTAACAAAACAAATTAATTTAAAATAAAATTATTTATGTATCGGTCAAGACGGTCAACGTCGGTCTAGTGAACGTGTTATGTGACAAAGTCAAAATATCACTTTTTTAATTCAGACAAAAATATGGTTGCATAACAAGTTATGCATATTATTGTATGCATGACAAGTTATGCGACCTTTTTTTGTTTTTTAGATGCATGACAAACAAGTTATGCGGCAAGTTATGCCATTTTTTTTGTTGGTTTCAATACTAACAAAAATGTTGCTGCATAACGTGTTATGCAACCATTTTCGGGACTGCATAACAAGTTATGCAACATATTTTGTAGATGCATAACAGGTTATGCAACCGTTTTCGTAGCTGCATAACAGATTATTCAACCATTATGAACAACACCAACACCAATGCATCTGTAGCTTTCCAACCAACAACACCAACTCCTCAAATTCAGGGATGAAGTTGGTGTGTTATTTTAACCCTTGCTCAACTTCTCCCCTGCAAAGAATCTCAATCCATACACACACAAAATCAAATCCATTTATCCTAATTTGAATGGCACTAGCAGGATCGATTAGAAAAACAAACAAACAATAGCGTGCTGCGTCCAAAGAAATGATGAAAAGAAATCACAATAACCCTAGAAATTGAAATAGTGGTGAGAGTATTAAGATAAGTATCAATCATTTGTTCTCTATCTTTAAGTGGATCTTTAGGGAACTCCATTAAAATAAGCCAATGATTCTAACCACACCCTAACAAAATTGTTTTCATGGGTTCATTACTACTACTTGTATTTGAAGAGTATTCTAAATCCGCAGCTACTCTAATTGAGGAAGTACGAGATACGGAGGAAGAACTGCAAAGAGAACGAGATGAGAAACGAGAGAGACAATCATATCAGAAAGGAGAAACAAAAGGAACCCTAGAATGAAATAGAGGTTCTTCGGTTTACTGATGAAGAAGAAATTAGGGTGCGTGGAATGACTGAAATTTGAGACCGTGAGTGAGAAAGAAATGGGATTTGACTAAGATTCCAATAAATTTGAGAAACCAGATCTAATTAAAACAAAATCAGGAAAAAAATTCGTATAATCACAAAAAAACGATGAAACCTAAAAACCAGCTCATGAAATTGAAGTTCTTCCGCTAAAAAATCCTCATGTTAGCTACTCTATGGCGAGAATCAGATGTTTTAGAAAATCAAGAGAACAGAGAAGAAAGAAGAAAGAACGATAAGAAAACACGAAAACAATTTTCTTTTAAATATGGGTGTATGAGAAATTTTTCTATGAAAAATGGGTGCGTGCGTGAAGTTTCACGCCCGTGGGTTTGAGGGTGAAAAAAAAAATGAAAAAATGGGTCTAGTAGTAGTTTTCACTATATAAAGTACGGGGATTTCGCAATTCCTCCCCTACAGAGATTGCTATAAAGATTGCTAATTTGCATTACCTCCTCTAGATTAGTGTTTCTTCCTATCGTTAAGTATTCCATCCCATAATCCAGTTAGCTGATTCCGCAGTAGTTTCCATGTGACAAAGCCACACATGTGTCGAATCAAGTACCTAAAATTGATAATAAACATCCTTCTTATACAATCAGACGAACATATTTTCAGCTGAAAATTCTTAGAGAAATCATTATATTGATTGGAAGATTCGGACCACAATCAATTTATGTTTTTTGAGTTCTTGAGCTGTCTAATGGGTAGAGAAGACGATGTCTCGGGTCTGGTAAAACCAGCACCAACCGATAAGCCCAAAATTTGGCCCATATTTTTATTTTCACCAAATTAATTTATATTCACATACCCGACTTAGATTTCAAACGAAAATTTTCAATTCCCAACTTCTTACACGACTGATTTTTTTCGCTGCTCTGGGACTGAATCAGACCCATTTAAGGAGATTGCTACAATTCATATACCGATCAATTGAGAATTTGTGTATGTGAACCCAAGTTGTATGCTCAAGAAATACCTTTCTCAATCTCAGTTAGCACTATGTAGGTGAAGTATTTGACAAATTATCCCAGTGAACTCAAAGTTGTTACCTTTGTTGAATTCATTTTCTTTTTGTTCATGACAATATGTATAAGCTCTGGTGCCGACTCTAGCATAACACATGACAATGAATTTTAATCAAACGAATTTTTGGTCGACCCTCCGCCGCGCGCGGTCATCTAGTATCATATTCCTTGTCTCTCCCTCTTTCCTTCATTTAAAGTACAAAAAAAAAACCGAACCAACTATAAGATTATGTCTTTTGATTTTCACCTCAAATACGAATCATCCAAATTCCCTGATTCATTTCAAACATTTTTTTTCCAATTTAATTCGAACTAAAAGTGGTGATATCACACTTTCTAACTACGGTGCCTGCATTTGGAACCACTATTAGCTAGCTTAAGGCTGAGAAAACTCAATTATGATTATAGTAACTTACGTCAAAGATTCAATAATGCGCCCTTTGATACTAGAATAAACAAAATAGAAAGACTAAATGCGAGAACAATATAGTAATAAAAGAGAATCTTTGTTGATTTTGTTGTATGTTTACAAAGGAGGAAGAGACCTCTAATATAGGATTTCTACTATTAGAGAAATAACTACACCATTAAATTACTAATTACACCTAAAATGAGGAGGCTACAAGAGTTACAAAATTAACACCCATATAGTGGATATTAAGTGCCTATTTACTATGAATTAGTGGAGCGGTGGTTCATCTCCATATAATTATTTCATAACATTCCCCTAGATGTCCACCACGTAAAAATGTTCCCTCATTAAAACCTTGCAAGGAAAACCTATTGTGAAAAAACATTGCGAAGGAAAAATAGTGCAGTATTTGGTGAATGTTGACATAACTACCTCATTAAAACCTTGCTAGGAAAACCTTGTGGGAAAAACCATAGCGAAGGAAAAAGAGTGTAGTTAAAAAGTTTCTCACCCTTTTATAGCTTCTATAACACCTTTATCTTGACAAGTATTTGAGTTGCCTCATTCTTGAGTGTGGAGGTTGGTAATGCTTTAGTGAATAAATTAGCAAGATTTTTAGTTGATCGTACTTGCTTTACTTCAACTTCTCTTTTCTTTACAAGTTCATGTGTTAAGTAAACTTTAGGAGAAATGTGCTTTGTTCGATCACCCTTGATATAACCATCTTTGAGTTGTGCAATACAAGCGACATTGTCTTCATATAATACTGTTGGAGTGTTTTTAGTCGAAGGATTCCCACATGATTCTTGAATATGATGAATGATACTTTGAAGCCAAACACACTCACGACTTGCTTTATAGTATGCCAAAAGTTCAGAATGATTTGAAGAGTTAGCTGCTAGTGTTTGCTTTACTAACCGCCAAGATATAGTTGTATCACTATATGTGAAGAAATAACTTGTTTATGATCAACCTTTGTGGGGATCAAAACGATAACCTGCATCTGCATATCCTACTAACTTTGAATTAGATTATTTTGAATAAAATAAACCCAAATCAATTGTTCCACAAAGGTAGCGCAATAGATATTTAACACCATTCCAATAGCGTTTAGTTGGCGCAGAACTGTATCTTACTAGTAAGTTGACAGAAAATGCAATATGCGATCTTGTGCAATTTCCAAGATACATCAGTGCCCCAATTTCACTAAAATATGGCACTTCTGGACCAACAAGTTCTTCACCATCTTCTTTGGGACAAAATGGATCTTTGTTTTCATCAAGTGATCTAACGACCATCGAAGAGCTTAATGGACGTGATTTGTCCATATTAAATCGCTCCAAAACTTTCTTTGCATAGGTAGAATGATGAACAAAGATACCACTTGACAAATGTTCAATTTGTAGACCAAGATCCTTCTTTTCGAATTTTACTAATTTGATAAAACTTAGTTTTACCAAGATCCTTCATTTCGAATTCTTTTTTCAAATAGATAGCAGTTTTTATGAGCTCTTCAAGAGTCCCAACTAGATTTAAATCATCAACATAAACTGCAATGATACCAAAACCATGACTTAATCTATTGATAAAACACATGGACATATAGCATTATTAATATAACCTTCCTTGAACAAGTATTCACTAAGACAGTTATACCACATTCGCCCCGATTGCTTTAGTCCATACATAGATCTTTGCAGCTTTATTGAGTACATGCCTCTTTTCTCCTTATTTGTTTGATATATGCATTTTAAACCCTTTAGGGATTTTCATCTGTATGTCACTATATAGTGAGCCATATAATAAAACCTTCAGGGATTTTCATCTATATGTCACTATCTTGTGAGCCATATAAATATGTTGTGACAACATCCATGAGATGCATGCCCAAATTTTCTAAAACTGCTAAACTTATCAAAAATAGAAATGTAATTGCATCCATTAACTTTTCTTGGTAATCAATACCAAGTCTCTGCGAGAAACCTTGTGCAACAAGTCGAGTTTTGTATCTTAATATCTCATTATTTTCGTTGTGTTTTCGTACAAATACCCATTTATATCCTATGGGTTTAACATTTTTGGGTGTCTGAACAACGGGACCAAGAACTTTACGTTTTTCTAAAGGCTCGATTTCTGCTTGAATTGCATCCTTCCACTTTGGCCAATCATTTCTACGTCGACATTGTTCAACGGTTAGTTGCTCAGGATCATTAATATTTTCAAATACATCCAAGGAAATCCGCATAAGCAACTTTATGATCAGAAATGATATTGCTTTGATCTAATGGTCATTCTGTACCTACATGATTTATAGAGATCTCTTTATTTTCAAGTACATCTTCCTCTTAATGTGCAATAATTTCATATTCATCACTCATTGATTTTGTGGATGTGGTACTTTCCGGAATGCCAACATAATTTCTTTTCTTGTACAGAACTGAATATTTTTCACCAAGAGGTCTTCCACGCTTCAAGCGTGGTTTAGAAACATTATTTTTTTCCTTCAAAGACAATTACTCTCGCTGGAGTATTTATAGCAGGTATATATGATTTTGTTACTCTACTAGTGTCCGTGAATGCATCAGGCATTCTATTAGCAATATTTTGCAAATATATGATCTTTTGGACCTCAAGTTCACATTGACTAGTGCGAGGATCAAGGTGAGCTAAAAAGGATTATTCCATGAAATTTCATGACATTCCTCAAGCTTTAGCTTTTCTCCTTAACGACGGAAATTTGACTCATCAAAATGGCAGTCCGCAAAACGTGCTTTCAAAACGTCTCATGTAAATGGTTCCATGAACCTGATTATTGATGGAGAGTCAAAGTCAACATAAACTCCAAGTCGGCGTTGTGGGCCCATCTTACTTCTTTGCGTGGGGACTATAAGGACATATACATCGCAACCAAAAATTCTTAAATGTGAAATGTTTGGTTGTTGTCCAAATACAAGTTGTATAAGTGAGAAGCTATGATAACTAGTAGGCCGGATACGCACCAGCGATTCCGAATGAAAAATTGCATGACCCCAAGCAGAATTTGGTAATTTAGACCGAAAAATTAATGGTTGAGTAATTAAAAGATTCTGCTAAATTATTTTGGGTATGCGTGTGAGCAACATGATGCTCAACATCAATTCCAATTGATATGCAATAATCATCAAATACTCGATGTAAATCTACCAGCGTTCTCAAGATGATAGTCTTAATGGGATGATCTGGAAATTGTGCCCTTAGTCGTATTATTTGAGCAAGTAGCCTTGCAAAAGCTACTGCACGACTTGAAATTAGACAAAGATGAGACCATCGGGTTGATACATCTATTAGAACCATAAATTATCTAAATGGTCCACAAGGAGGATGGATATGTCCTCATATGTGTCCTTGAATTCTTTACCAGAAATTAGGTACCTCATTACCAACCTTTGTTGGAGATGGTTAATTTCCTTGGGAGCATGCAACACAAGGAAAATTATGAGGCATAAGAATCTTGTGATTTCTTAAAGAATGACCATTTGAGTTTTCTATAACGCGACGCATCATCGTAGATCCTAGATGACCAATGCGGTCATACCAAAGTTTTAAAACCTTTGGTTTGGATATTGCAAGATGTGTTTTTATTATACTAGTGTGGTATAATCCAGATGAAAAATCTGAAAGCTTTTCTAACACATGTTTCTTGATTGAGACAATAGAAAGATATTCAATATTATCTTCGATAATAGTCTCGATATGAATCCATTTTGACGAATATATTTAAAACTAAGCAAATTTCTTGTGGATATGCTAGTGCGTAAGGCATCTTGGATAAATAATTTTGTACCATTAGGTAATAATGTAATTGCTCTTCCAAAACCGTCTATTATTTTTGATATTCTCGAAATTGTACTAACCTTAGCATTGGCTAGTTTTATACTTGAGAAAAATCTTTTATCTCGGAGAATTGTATGTGTCGTCGCACAGTCTACAAGGCACATATCCTTATCACTTGCATTAAAAGTGCTCAAGCCTTTAGCAATGTCCATATCCTTAAAGATAAAATGATAATTAAATTAAAAATAAATTAATAAGAGAAATTTAGGTATACTTCAAATTAAACTTAAGGTCGGTAGGAAGCAAAACTACATGAAAGCAAAGCTCAACTAAATAACCATTGCAAAACAAAATAATTAAACACACCATTGCAGAAAAACAAATACTAACTAATAATAATCACCGCTAACAATAGTGAAGTTGTCTTTAGGTGAATGGGAAATCCTATTGGAAATAAAATGGGTTGCCATTCCATATTTTTAAGACTCATTGTCACTCTCCTGGAGAATAAAATATTAAATGTCGAAGTGGGTAGTCTCCTCATTACCAAAATTAGCAAAATTCGTTTCGACATTATTCCTTTTACCTTAAGAGATGCCTTGTACACATCTTGCAGAAATTTAAGTTGTAGCCAATGAGGTCACAAGATTTTTAGATTTTATCTTCTCTGTATATTTTTTTTGTACTTTTTTATCTACATCCATTGTGATAAAAAAAACAAACTTAATATGCAATCCTTATCTATCATAGCAACTCAAGATTGACCCTTCACAATTATGCAATGGTATTGTTCTTCCTTTCAATTTTTGATTTTGACATGTTTAATTTCTTTTAAAATGGAATTTCATGGTTAAAAACGGTTCTTTAATGAATACGAATATGAATCTGTTGGATACTTTATAATTTATTATTCTTCATTTTTTTGCCATCTTAAAGTGAATTACTAGGAAATTGGCAAGGTTGGCCAAGCTTTAATGATGATGGTTTGAGCAAGATTGTTTCGAGCTGGAAAGGCACTTGCATGGTCTGGGATGATTACATAAAATATCTGACCTTACTAGGTAAAGTTGTGAGTTCTATATCTTATACTTTTGTGTGTATTTCATGTCCAACTGCCCAAACTCAGTCACATAAATGGTATAAATATATACATCATAGGTTCAATTTGCCTCAAAAATTGTTTGTTGTGGTTTATATCTTATGAGAGTGATCGCTAATTTGCTATCTGCAGGCTCATTATTTAATCTACGAATTGAACATGTATTATTTGTTTATCGATAAACATCTTGGATTCATTATATCTTATGAGTTCTATTGTGTTTCGCAGTTGGCATCCAATCTCGATGGCAGTTGGATAACAAGGCAACAAATGGTTTTTGTAAATGCTATGCTTTTTAGCTACCTGGGATATTTTCCTGCATCTTACTTATATTGAAAATCTCTATCAAAAAAACTAATTATTATGTAAAAGGCGAAGCTTACATATTAATATGGGACCTGAATTGGCTCATGGTCATGTATCAATATAGGACCTGTTTATGTTAAAGATGTTGCAGGGATGAAACTTCTTATACTAAAATCAGCAACATCAACTTCTTATACCAATGTAGTGACTTAGCAATTAATATTGAAAACCTTACACTGGATACAGAGTTCCCAGGTATTTACCCTGATTCCTTAAAAGTAAATATTTTCTCTTTAGAATCGTCCAAGCAAATCCCAGACTTATCATCCAGGATGAAGTGGCAATGTCGCACCAACTTTGCACAGAAGCAGTGGATAAAACCTTAACTGGTACAACGAAGAACAAAACAACTTTGTATGAAGGGATTACCATCGTACTGGGCGACGATTTTAGACAGACGTTACTTCGACAAGACAACTTAAAAAACTAAAATACATGGACACGACATACACAATATAAATATTAGCTTAACATAGATATATAAGTAGTGAATTTTCAAAATATGTGCATATAATATGTATGATTAATCCAAAAGGCGTTACATAAACCTCATTGGAGAGAAAAAGTCTGGATAAGAAGGAAGAAAGTCCAGAGCAAGATCAATGGAAAAATTTGGAACTAATATTTTGTCACTAGTTAAAGCTTCTTATAGAATCTAGTGTGTTTACAAAGGAGGAAGCGACCTCTTATATAGGATTTCTACTATTAGAGAAACAACTACACCATTAAATCACCAATTACACCTAGAATGAGGGGTTACAAGAGCTACAAAATTAGCACCCATATAATGGGTATTAAGTGCCTAATTACTACGAATTAGTGGAGTGGTGGTTCATCTCCAGATAATTACTTCATAACATATACAAGATGTTTATTTTGTTTTTATTTTGCTATGTATTTTTGAATAGTTTGATGGAATTGATGTTTAACCTTATTGATTAAAGGTTATTCAGTGCATCACCACTGTATGAGTAAAGAAGCAATTTTAGGGATTTTCATGTGTTTCGATGTTTTAGGATCAATTAGTGACTTAGTATTACAAGTTTAGGAATTTCACTAACAACAATAATCAAAGGGTAGAAGTACAGGGACTTTGATGCCTTAGCTTGATTTAGGCTTCCTTGATTTAAGTTTCTTCTATCTATCCTTTTTACTCTTTAATCCCATTGTTGTTACAAAGAAAATTATCAAATATTAATGAGATGGCGGAGAAGGAACCGGTATCGGAGAAGAAACATGTTGGGTCGTTAAACTCTCCAAAAGGTAGGCAACCCATTATAATTTATTTTCTGACAGGTCCACAACCGTCGGATTATTTCATTAGATGCCAAACTGTGTCCCAATTTTATTTTTTGTGAGAGGGTATTTTAGAAACTTTTATATTAATCTGCCACGTATATAAATCTTACGTGGCATTTAATTAAGATTTGGATGGAATGCTTGATGATGGGAGGAAACGCTAATTAGAATTCTATAGGGTAGGTAATGCAAATTAACAATCTTTAAAGGGGAGGAAATGCAAAATCCCTCTCTGTAGTATTTTACATTATGAAATTAAAAAAGTCACATGAATCATATGTATTTTATATTTTTAAACATATAAAAACATCACATGGATCATATATGAGAGACAAGAAATTTTAAGTGACTTATACTGTGTAAGGTGTTTGTTATGTTACTTATACAATATGTTTATATTATTAGTAATACGAAACACTTTAAACATAAGGTATTTATTCGATTTTCAAATAGATTCGTCTTTTTCTTTCACTTTGGTTTTCACCATTCTCTTATTGTTCTTTGAAAAAATTTCTTCAGTTGTTGCAAAAATATCAACTCCATATAAAGTTGATGTATCTTTTTCGACGACTTTAGGGAATGGTGATGGTCGACAGAAGAAATGAATTTTTATGACAGGTATTATTATCTCTACTTCCACTCTATTTCTTGTAAAATTCATTTATTGTATGTGACACTTGATTAATAAGTCTCTTATGATCAATTAAGAATTGTGTTTCGATCTAATGAGACTTGACAAGAAACCCTTGCTTCAGAACCGTCTTTCAACCATACTTCTTTACATGTCAGTGTTTCGTTGTGCATTGAGTTAATCCTAAAATGGCCTATCAATTCATCATTAAGCCGCTTATGTCTTTGGTAATCAACGTTAATACATTTACTGTCATCGTCAATAATAACGCAGTCGGATGATGAACTAGTAACACCTAACACCATAAAACCTTATAACAGTAAAGAAGACTCTCGGATGATTAACCATATTCATTACAAAATCCAATGCTTCTCGATCATCAGGGCCACCGAAAAAGAATACTATCACGCGGTATGACATCTCCGTCAAGAAACAAGTAGATTGAGCTTGGTGATGATTGCTATCAATTAGGATCCCAACTGAGCATATGGGGAGTTTTGCAACACATTTTGACTAAGGATTTTGATTGAGCTATTAGAAAAACTAGCCTGGACAATTCATCCATCAGACATATTATTTCTTGCCTACTGAAGGGGAAGATTATGAGAGAAGTTTTCTTGTCAACTTACATGTTGCATATATCGTTGTTCATTAAAGCATAAAAAGAGATGGTGGAAAAAGTTTGAAGCGTAACAAGGTTATGGTGTCGATCTTCTAGATTGAATTTGAAAAAAAAAGGGTACCAAGTACACCACCAACCTTTTGTTTTGATAGGAGTATGAACCTATGTAGTACTTCAACAATCAAAAGATGCGGAAAAGTAAAAAGCGCGCGCGCACACACACACACACACACACACAAGAATTTTGTTAACGAGGAAACCACAATAGTAAAAAAAAAACCTGAGACCTCGTCCAGATTTGACTACCAAACTGCATTAAGCCACTATAGACACTAGTCTGCTATCAGAGTTTGGCTGGAATGTAGTTGAGAACGAAATCACCCTCCAAGCAATTCAGCTGAAGTCGTGCTCCTTACGTCTCTTGAACCTCGCAAGGCTCTATGCAATTAATTCCATTAGCTGGCGTCCTTTACAGTCTAAGAGTTGCTTTAGCATAATTGAAGATTTTTGATACCAATCTGCCTCTAATATATAAGCCTGTTTGATTTCCCTTTAGATCAAAGATCAAGGCTAGGGAAATCTGTTTGCAATAAACAAAGCTAGCAAACCTCACAAATCCGGAACACTTAGACTTAGTTAGATGAGAAGCCTGGATTCTTAACCACCTCTCAAGAACAATCTTGAACTAATCAACTAAGAATAGTTTTCAGGTATCTATCTTGAGTAATCACAAAGTCTAAGACGAAGAGAACTTTGTGATTTCTATCTATCTTTCCTGAAAGAGATTACAAAAACCTCGAAAACAGAAAATCAAGATCAAGATACACAAACTATCTAGGTAAAGATAGTCGGAACCGACTTTACGAATCCCTAAGTGAAGTCTTTCAGTCGTATACCTAATTATGTTTTTCAGAGGAAACCTAGGTCAATAGAGGAGGAATCTAGCAATCAACTAGGACATAGGAGTGTCAGGGATTAAATTTCCCATTTGAATAAGTGTTTTTATTTATAGATGCTCAAGACTGAGGGTTGCTTAGAATTCAAGCTAAGATAACTTGAGATTCAAGCAAACACTTTCTCTATTTAGATGAAACTATGATTAGGGTTTCAAGTAAGCATGTGAGAAGTTTGTCTTGAAATCACATAGAAGAATATACGCAGTGGTCCGGTTACGGATCCTTGTATAATGACCGTTCTGGAAAATATCATTTAAATACTTAAGACTCGAATCATGATCTACATACACAAGGTGTTTTAGTGATCAATGATGTCTTTGAGTTGTTTATAAGAGTTATAACAATGCAAAACATATTTAAAAAAAAATAAGTCTTTCGGCATCTTCTAATATTTACTGGAATAGTTGATGTGTTATAGAAAGTGGTAATAATAGATTCGTTTCTCATACTTGTGAAGGATGATATTTAGACTTAAATTCTAAAACTAAAATAGAAAACTCACTAATAATTATAGCAAACACATACAAAGATGATATCAACATTAAAAGAACTGAGTCCAAGATTCCACTATTTTCCAAGTTCAAAGTGATTATATCCAATATTTATAATTATGCAATTTTTGCGTTTAAATTGATTCTAAAATTTTGCAACATCTAGATTTTCAAAACAACAAGTGTAAGTCCAAAGCATAAAACATCAAAACCTAAGGCTAAGTATGCTCTATCAAAAAAAAAATCACAATTGATTAACAAAAATCATTCAATCAAGGCAAATAATCAGAAAAATAATTGCAATAATTAAATAAATAAGAATTTACCACTTTTTGTTGGATAAATAGTTTCCTTTGTCGCCTCAACGATGGGGTTTAGCTCCTCATATTAATCACTTGCTCAAAATACATGTTTATAGCCCATAAGTTGATTAAAAGAACAAAAAGATATAAAGTAGTGTCTTTGTAACATATATAATTGTTATAAAACCCAATGTTACAGAGAAACCCTAACAGAACTGTTGCGAACTCGGAATAATTGTTGGAAAAATTGTTACAAAGATATTGAATTTGAAAGAATAGGTAACGGTTTTGCGATTGTTGTGTGTTGTTCTCTGTTCTTCTTCTTCCTCTTCTCTGTAAGTTGTGAAATCGTCTCTGCAAGCCTTGGTTTTCTATGCAACTACCCCAATATGCACGTGATACCTCTCTGACTTGCAACCTACCTATATATACACAACAACATCCAAAATATCTCGAGAAATTCATTTATTATCTCGTTTTTCTTTCACCGGAAGTATCTGGGACTATCTTGTTTTCCCTCTCTTCTCAACGCATCTGTGGCTCTTCAAACTCTTCCTAGGATAGAAACAAATCTCATGAAGATATTCTATCCTTATGTCTGCATGCAACTTCCACAAATAGAACCAAATAAACTCGTGTATCTCTTCATCCTCTGTTTTCTTTGAAACGAAGAATTAATCCTATTTTTTTGAATCTGCTCGACATGCATTCCCTATTTAACCGAAACAAGGTAATCCAAATCCAATTCAAACAGAAAGTCCGATCATATCTCCACCTATTACCAAATCAGGATGTCCGTGATAGTTGCTTCTCTATTCTGCTCCAACACGATCATGCAGCCCAATCTAATCGATCCAAACACACATAACAACCTTGTTATCCTCTAACAGGTCCATCACAACAAAAACTTGCAGTTTAATCTCTCTAAATCTTTCTTAAAATTCGAACCCTAATCTGGTTCATATCTGTAGGCCTGTCAATATTTGTCGGATATCCGGAATCCGTTTCCGAATATTCGAGATCCTATAGGATTTTATCCGTTGTATCGGATATCGGATATCGGATCGGATATTTCTTCCTTAACATATCGGAAACGGATTAGACCCCATCCGAAATGTTAATATCCGATATCCGATAGTATAGGAACTTATTTGTAATTTATCCTAATTTCGAGTCTAGTATCGGATATTGTCGAATAAATATCTGGTCGGTTGTCAATCCGTCAAATATAATTTCACTTTCTCAATCAACTAGATATAAATATAGTATGCGATAAGAAAGAGTTCGTATCCACAGAGAGGCTTTCGTTGTTATAAAATTTTAGTTTCTAAGTAACCACGGGGTATGTTTGTTGTATCTAAGCAAATAAAAATAATTGAAAGCAAAGTAAGTAATTTGAGAAATCAATAAGGAGAAGATATTGGTCACGGGATAGTATCATTCACAAACATGTATTTTCATCAATGATTAGAATTGGTATTTTAATCTCGTATTTATTAAAAGTCTTAGGATACCTTGATCGCAAGTATAACCCGTTAATTCCCTGTTTTCATCACAACCACATTAAAAGATGCATATGTGAAATCTTCGTAGAAAGCAACCTAAAGTGTAAAAGCACAATTAAGTTTAACTCCCTAAAAGCAATAAGTTCTATGGAATAAGACTAATCAATGCAAACAAATGTGTAAAAGCACTAAACGTTTTAACAAAATTTATGATTCACTTGTGACTAGTAGGATATATCACAACAAGCACTACCCACAATTATACTACTTAGAATCAGGGATAAACAACTTTTTCATATTGAAAACCCTAATATAGCTCTAGAGATGAACGCAAATCGGATTGATTCCGGACTCAACCTAACAAGTTTTCAAATCTTATAACACTATTAATTGTGAATCACAAACAATAAATTACTGAGACAAAACTAATTCATTGAATCAAAAGCATGTTGAGAAATCAACTTTTATCCCATAACCAATAATATGTTTAGCTACTCATAGCTATGGAGTTCATCATAATCAATATTCAATAATAAAATAATGAAGAAGAAGAACAAAAGCAAATCCTAGAAGCGTAAACAAAAACGGCTCTCCCCAAAATTCCAAGAATAAGATATCCCATAAGTTGTAGAAGACCTTCCCTTTATAGCTTTTCTCCAACTTCTAAAATTAGGTCTAGTCTTCAAAGTCCATTAGATGAAAATCCACCAAGCCCATAAGAGAGAGAAACCCATGTAGAAAATATGACCCAAAAGTGGTCGCCGGAAATATGGTATTGTGGCCGGAACTTGGCCGGAAAGGTCGCCGGAAAACATCTCAGGTGACCGGCAAAGTCCGCCCGGTCACCGGTCAACTAGAGTCAAACGATTCAACTCGGGAAATCAGCTGAGTCACACCGAGCCAATGAATCAACTCAGTGATGTCAGCTAGGTCTAATCAGACCTGAGTTAGCACCAGAGTCAGCTGTCATCTTGTCTGAATGGGCTGAGTTGCCAGGCCTGAACCATTTTGCACAAGCCATTCCCAAAATAGCACCATCCTGCAGTTCTGCGTGCATAACTTCACAGCTGCAATTCTCTTGCGGCGTCATCCAATTTAGGCCACATCAAAACATCTCTGCAATCTTCCATTCCCTCATTTCCTAGCTCAAATCCACAGCTTCATGATGCCCCTTCACCATCTCAACATCATAGCAGCAAACACCATCGTTAATCTTAAGCGTAATAACATGCCACCAGGTTCTCAACCACTCTATTGCAGCATCACCTGCACCTGCGGTTCGTACATTCTCTCAGCAGCTACGAGTCTCATATCACCAGTTTCAGTCGCAGCAATCTCAGCTCCATCTCTGTGTCAATCGAAACACCATTAGCAGCATCCATTCTGCAACGGCCACTCTACAACTTCATCATTCCCACTGCACAACACTGACCTTGCTTAGGAGCTCCAGCTGCAACTCCATCTTCTAACACCACTGCCACCTGCACTGCAATCACTCAACATTAGCATCACCAGTATCTCCTCCTTATCTTGAAACACAGCTACCATTAGCACCAGATCCATGTTCTCCTTGATGAAACAGATTCAAACCCCATCATCCACAATCCTTGCCTACATTTCAGTTGTGGTAAACACCATCAGCTGCACATTCTTCCATTATAGTCACCAATCATTACTCTTTGCAATTTCCAGCATCATAACACAGCACATTCTCAAATACCAGTGCTTACAGCCATATCTCATACTCATTTCCATCACAATCTCTACCAGCAACTCATATTGACCTTTTGTAGCTTCTGTAATACACACACCAGCCTCTCTGCTCAAGTCCATCACTGCAGTACTCCCATTACCAGTCTCAGTTCTCAACAACTCAATCTGACTGATAGAGTCCCCATAACTCCTTGTCTTCTCAACTGAACTTCCAGACACTGCCGCAAGTTTGAACCCAGTTCACAAATCAACTCCAGGCTTCAGCCAACACCACCAAACATCAAGCTTCCCTGTCTTGTTCTTTTCCTGCTCAAATCTCTCAAAACCCATTGTAAAACAATCCATCAGTTTGGTTGTAGCAGCAACCTATTACAGTTGTAATTCAGCTCAAGAACTCGCCATATCTTCTCCGAATCGAACCAATTCAGCCTGTAATTTGAGCTACACCCTTCGCATACAACAACTTCCTATTTTAATATTGAGCCATTCCTCCTGAGTGCCACACTTTCATTCCCTGCAAGTTCAATTCCAGGCCACAGTCTTCCATGAACCTCCTCCATATATCAGCAGCAACAATACAACCAGTCGTTCAAACTCATCTCAGACCCCTTCGGCTGCAATAACCTATCCATTCTTGCATCACCTAACAATTCCATTAGCAACATCTTCTTATTTATCTTAGCAACACAGCCAGCATCATCTCTCAATGCCACCTGAGACCCGTATGCAATCTCCATTGAATTTATTCCAACAGCCTCATCTTGTTCTTAACAACAAACCCTAGGTTCAATTTCTTCCCTATCAAGAACAGACCCTAGATTCAATTGAAATTAACTCAAACCCATACCTTCAAAACCTTTGTACATCATGCTCATCTTGAATTTCTCCATCTTCTTCACCAAAGAACTCAGATCTCACAGAGCATCAACAATAACCCATCTTGAATTTCTGTTCAAATCAATCCTCTCGTTCCTTCAATTCAACCACCTTGTGTAGGAAAAATGATAGATAAAGCCACCCCCCGGGTTTATGGGAGTAGGGTTATACCCAGTGTCCAAATCACCTTGATAAGGGTTACCCAAATGGCAGCCCCTTAACATTTGGTTGTCAGTCTTTCAATACTTCTCCAACAGAGAGTTGTCCCTTAACCTCGGGTCAGCTCCATATATCACTTGCCTGTGAGATGACAATTTCGCCCTTTTTGCTCAAATTGGATAATTTCTTCTTCCTTTCCTCTGTGTGACTCCAGAGTACCTAATAACTCAAAAACACGCGTAAAGTACATAATTCACAAGAAAAATAGCAAAGAAAGCGTAACTACTAGATAGTAAATACGGTGTATTCTACACCTATCAGATTCCCCCACACTTAGACTTTGCTAGTCCTCGAGCAAATCAAACAAAACAAATTCTAAAAATACATACAACTCCGTGTCGTCGAGGCTACGGTCACTTTTAGCATAAATAACAAGCCTTTAAACCCCTAGGTGTCCCTAGTGGACGAGTTATAGTCTCGTGAGGGTTTACTAGAGATTTACCCACAAAACCTATTTTTCCAACTTACTAGTTCTCCGTAATGATAGTATCCAATGCGCTAAGAAGACATAGAGATTCTGCACACTAGTCATAAGAAGTTAGACACATAAATGAACAAAATCTCATTCTTAAAAGTTGAGAGAGAGATAACCATCCCTTCTCGACATAAATTCGGGTTCGGAGTGATCAAAAGTCTCGACTCTGCCTCACAAGAAAGGGTTTTATGATATTGCGCTCAATAATAAACAGCTCTTTATGGGTCACACATGTGTCCAGGTAGGAATGAAGAGAGAATCCTGCGACACGTTGAATGGTAGGAAGGCTTAACCCTCCGAATGTTTTGAAAACCCACATCTTTTATATATTTTTGAAAACCCATTTTTCTAACGATCTCTTCGAAAGGAAATCAACCATTTAATGAAGGTGGGAATATGCTTACTTACCGTGTATCCGTTCGGCGTGCAGCTAGCACCACTCACACAAAGATCCATAGAAACGTCTTGGGTCTTCTATCGGTGTCTTCATCTTCGTCTTCGGTCTTCAACTCTTGATGATAACTCTTGAACTTCGTAGAATCTCGACAATATAATTCTTTCCCTCAAATTCCTTGTCGCTTGAAACTTCATTATAGATATTCCTTCTTTCCATTGGCTTTATTTAAAGAATACAAAAATAAAAACAAACTATACAAACCCAAAATAATTTTTTTTTTTTTTTTTTTTTTTTGAGAAATCAAACAAATACAAAATAAAAATAAAACAAAATAATAAAAATTAGTAATACTATTAACAAACCTAAACATTTTCTCTTGTCTCTTTTTTTTTTTTTTTTTTTTTTTGAGACAAGAGAAAGAAGAATACAAATAAAATAAAATAAAATAAAATGTAAGTACAATGCCATGGTGTAAGTACTTTACCGCTTGAATCTTCACAACTTATATGTGTTGATATCATAGACTTCTCGAATTCTCATCCTTAATAATTTCCACTCTTGTACAATAGTCTTCAACTTATAAAAATTCTGCTCCCTGTTTTGTTGCTTTACTTGAATATGAAATCTGCCCATTTTATACCATTGCTTGTAAACCTCGAACGTGTTCAACTTTCCTTCGAATTTGTGATGCTCCTCTTGTTGATGATGATGGTGTTTCTATGGACCTGTTGGTGTAGAGAGATAAGGTGGATGGTGCTAATCATGAACAAGATCACAAGTGGTATGTAAGTTAGCAATTCGATGTCACCAACATGGTTGATAAAAATAGCACTCAAGAGATCAAAATAGTGCTTCTATGGTGGGAAATTGGACAACTCACCATTCTCGCCCGAAATTTACGTACGGTGACACACACACTCTAAAAGCACAAATTTAGACAGTACAAAGAATTGAAGGTTGGTGCCTCACATTATGTAACATGGGTAGTCTCAAATATAGGGGATCACTGTTCTAATACCGAATTCAGCAGCACCTTATTTGCCACCGGCATGGTTAAATCCAACTTTAACTCTCATACAATTAAGAAACCCGATCATGTTCTCTGTCATCTCTAAGTTCAGTCACTAGTGTGAGATTCTCGATGTAATCTTAGCGACATGTATACTATGTGACTCTAAACTAACCATAAGTTGGAGTTTTCTTATTCACTATTTCACAAAAAAGTTGAAAAATTACAAAAATTTACAACATAAACCACTCCCCCACACTTAAACTTTACATTGTCCTCAATGTAAATTGAATCGTCCAAAGTAAGTCAAGGTGGGAAATCCTAATAAGAAATCAGCAAAAACAAAGTAAAAACAAAACAAGAAAAACTAAAAACAAGACAAGAAATAAATACAAGACAAGAAATACTCATCCTTTGGGTTGCCTCCCAATTAGCGCTTGGTTTAAAGTCGTCATCCCGACTATCTCCTTGCATTCTATGACTCCTCCAGAGGGAGTACATCCACAAAGTTAAATCCTTCCACCACTTCGGAAGTGAAATTCTCATAATATGGTTTCAACCGGTGCCCATTAACTTTAAGTTCTTTCCCCGTAGCTATGCTACGAATTTCTACGCACCATGAGAAAACACATTAGTAACAATAAAAGGTCCGATCCATCGTGACCTTAATTTACCCTAAATAAATGCAAGCGAGAATTAAACAAAAGCACTTTCTGCCCAATGCAAAATTGTTTCTAGAAATCATGTTATCATGAAATGCTTTCGTCTTTTCCTTGTAAATGCGCGAGCTTTCAAATGCATCATTGCGAAGCTCCTCTAGCTCTTGGAGTTGTAACTTCCTTTGCTTTCCAGCCCCATCCATCTCCATGTTGCATTGTTTAATAGCCCAAAACGCCTTATGCTCAATTTCCACGGGTAAATGACAAGGTTTACCATAAACAAGCCTAAAGGGAGACATCCCAATAGGTGTTTTATATGCGGTTCTATACGCCCACAAAGCATCATTAAGTCGCATGCTCCAATCCTTCCTCGTTGGGTTCACCGTCTTTTCTAGAATAGATTTCACCTCCCGATTAGACACCTCGGCTTGTCCATTGGTTTGGGGGATGATAAGGTGTTGCAATCTTATGCGACACATTGTACTTCGTCAACAAGCTTTGTAAAATCCTGTTTTTGAAGTGAGAACCCCCATCGCTAATTATGGCTCTTGGAATTCCAAACCTTGCAAAAATATGAGCTTGCACAAAATCAAAACCACTTTAGAATCATTGGTAGGGGTGGCTTTAGCTTCCACCCATTTCGAGACATAATCAACCGCAAGTAAGATATAAAAATTCCCATGGGAGTTGACAAAAGGCCCCATTAAATCAATACCCCATACATCAAAAACTTCAATAAATTGAATATAAGTTTGTGACATTTGATTTCGGCACCTAGATTGCCGGTTCTTTGGCACCTATCACAAGTTGTACAAAATATATGTGCATCCTTAAACAAAGTTGGCCAATAAAAACCACTTTCAAGTACCTTGTGCGCGTTCTCTTACTCCCAAAATGTCCTCCGCAAGCATAAGAGTGACAAAAAGACAAGATAGAGTTAAATTCATATTTGGGAACGCACCTTCGTATTACTTGGTCACTACCATGTTTCCATAAGTATGGATCATCCCATATGTATTGGTTCCCTAACCTCTTAAGTTTGTCCCTCTCAAAGACGAGACAAGTTCTTTGGGATTTGTTTAGAAACTAAGTAATTGACAATATCGGCATACCATGGTTCTCCAAAGGCAATCGAGAAAAGTTGCTCATCCGGAAACTTTCACGCAACGGGATAGTCTCCTTGTCCACAAAAGTCGGCTCAAGTGATCCGCAACGGTGTTCTCAATTCCTTTCTTGTCTTTGATTTCAATATCAAACTCTTGCAAGAGTAATATCCATCGTATGAGCCTCGGTTTCGCCTCTTTTCTTTGTAAGCAAGTATCTAAGTGCTGCATGATCAGAAAAGACAACAACTTTTGTACCAATTAGATAAGAGCGAAACTTTTCTAAAGCAAAAACAATGGCTAATAACTCTTTTTCAGTGGTTGTGTAGTTTTGTTGGGCCTCATTTAACGTTCTAGAAGCATAATAGATAGCATGAGGAAGCTTCCCCACACGTTGCCCAAGCACCGCACCAACCGCATAGTCACTTGCATCACACATGAGCTCAAAAGGCTTACTCCAATCCGGTGGTTTAATGATAGGGGCTGAAATCAAAAGTTCCTTCAAATGATTGAATGCCGCCATACATTTCTCATCAAAGTTAAAAACCACATCTTTTTGCAATAAGTTACAAAGTGGTGATGCTATCTTGGAAAAGTCCTTGATGAATCTACGATAAAAACCTGCATGACCAAGAAAAGAACGTATCTCCCTCACCGTAGTGGGAGGGGTTAGAGCACGAATAAGGTCTATCTTAGATTTATCAACTTCCAAGCCTTTAGAAGATATTATATGGCCTAAAACTATGCCATGAGTTACCATGAAATGGCACTTCTCCCAATTTAGCACAAGATTTGTTTCAACACATCGTTCAAGGATTAGAGACAAATTGTTCAAGCAAAGGTCAAAAGAATCACCAAAGACACTAAAGTCGTCCATGAACACTTCGATTATGTTTTCAACATATTCCTAAAAGATACTTACCATACACCTTTGAAAGGTAGCTGAGCATTGCACAAGCCAAAAGGCATCCTTCTATACGCAAAAAAGTACCGAAAGGACAAGTGAAAGTAGTTTTCTCTTGGTCCTCCTAGTGCTATCACAATCTGATTATAACCTCGAATAGCCATCAAGAAAGCAATAGTAAGAGTGTCCACTAAACGCTCAAGCATTTGATCAATAAAAGGTAAAGGAAAGTGATCTTTTCTAGTGGTGGCATTCAATTTTCTATAATCAATACAAACCCTCCAACCGGTTTGCACGCGAGTTAGGACAAGTTCATTCTTATCATTCTCCACCACTGTCACACCTGATTTTTTTGGTACTACTTGTACCGGACTCACCCACTTGCTATCGGATATGGGGTAGATAACACCCACTTCCAAAATCTTGAGTATCTCCTTTTTCACAACTTCCATCATGGGAGGATTCAAACGACGTTGCGCTTCCCTCTTAGGCTTTGCATCATCCTCCAAACGAATTTTGTGCATACAAACGGCAGCAGGCTTATACCCTTGATATCGGCGATTATCCATCTTATGGCCGTCTTGTACTTCCTTAGCACCCTTAGAAGTTTTTGCTCCTCGTAAATCACTAAGCTTGTTAGAAACAATCACCGTAACTCTTCATTATCACCCAAGTACAAGTACTTTAGGTGGTAGGGAAGAGGTTTCAATTCTAAAATCGGAGATTTAATAATCAAGGTACAAGCTTTTCATCACCGCATGTGTGGTAAAGAAATAAAAGAGATATTATGAGTTTCCGGCATCCTTGTAGTGAATTAAGATCACCAAGGGCTTCCTTGACTTCATTACCACACTCTACACCATTATCCATGGATGTAGTTAACACGGTTTCCAAAGCATCATCACCGTTTAATTCAAACATTTGTTGTGCCAATGAATCCATAACATTAATGGAGAAACAAGAGTGGACATCACTAGGATATCTCATCGTCTCGAAAATGTTGAAACGTATTGTTTCTCCATCAAACTCCATGGTCAACGTTCCCTTATCCACATCAATTATGGTTTTCGCCGTTTTCATGAAGGGACGCCCAAGAAGCAATGGAAGAGACGAGTCCGGTGAACCTTCATCCATCTCTAACACACAAAAGTCACTGGAAATACAAGTTGATTAACCCGCACAAGAACATCCTCAACAATACCCATTGGGTAGACATTAGAGCGATCGGCTAATTGTAATACAATTTCAGCCTTTTAAGAGGACCAAGATCAAGTGAATTATACATTGACGCAGGCATAACATTAACGGATGCACCTAAATCCAACATAGCTTTGTTAAATGTTTTGTTACCAAATGTGACGGGAATGTCAAAACTACCCTGGATCCTTGCACTTAAGTGGGAGTTTGTGTTGTAAGATTGCCAAGCATTCTCCCCACACTAAGCACTTCATTACCTTTGAGTCTTTGTTTGTTGGTACACAAGTCCTTCAACACCTTTGTATACTTTGGAACTTGCTTGATAGCATCAATGAGTGGTATGTTCACATGGATCTTTTTAAGAACGTCTAAAATCTCCTTTTCTAGTTCCGCCTTCTTAGAACTTGCAAATCTGCGAGGAAAAGGTAAAGGAGGAACATAAGTAGAAACCGGAGTTTTAGCGTTAGGAATAGGTACCTCAAAAGTTTGGGGAGAATCCTCATTCTTCTCCTCCAAAACAGGTTCCTTGGGTGTGTCCACCTTGCCCAAATCAGTAACCTCGGGTTGCACAAGTTGTGTACCACTTCTCAACGTAATAGCATTGACACCCTCTTTTGGGTTAATAGGTTGAGAAGGGAGTTTCCCACTATTTTGCGCCTTCAATTGGTTCAACTCAATAGCCATGGAGCCCATTTGTGTTTGCAACTCCTTAATAGCACTCTTAGTCTCTTGTTGACTCTCTTTAAACATGGTAGAAATACCTTGCATCATTGTTTGAAGCTTTGAATCAATATCGGAACCTTGATTTTGCATCGATTGTTGTGCTTGAGGTTGCTGAAATTATTGTTGTTGTGGTTAAAATCCACTCGGACGGTTGAAAGTAGGTTGTTGAATTGCACCTTGCTTGTTAGCATAGCTAAAATTGGGGTGATCTCTCCATCCCGGATTGTAAGTGTTGGAGTAGGGATCATACCGTCTTGGTTGATTTGGAAAGATCGCATTAGCTTGCTCGTCTTCATAAGATTGAGGAGAATTTGGTATAACCGCGGATGCAACTTGTTGCAACATTGCTGTCATGTTACCCATTTGTTGACGAAGTTCCTCCACCTCGCTCACTTCACTCACCCTTCTTAGAATCACATCCGAACCACGACTTAAGAATTATTGTGAGTTCGCTGCCATGTTTTCAATCAACTCTCTAGCTTGTGCCACCGTTTTGCTAACTAGTGCACCACCACCCGCAGCGTCAATAAGATTCCTATCACTTGATTGGAGTCCTTCATAGAAGTATTGGATTATCATAGCGTCACTGAATTGGTGGTGAGGGCAGCTTGCCACCAATCTCTTGTATCGTTCCCAACATTCATATAAGGATTCTCCCACGTTTTGCTTCATCCCACAAATTTCTTTGCGATTTTGAGTAGCCTTGGATGCAGGAAAATATCTCTCCAAAAAGAGTTTCTTCAACCCATTCCATGTTGTGACACTTCCGGGAGGTAAATAGTACAACCAATCCTTAGCACTATCCATTAAAGAGAAACGGAAAACCTTCAACATTGCACCATCCGCCTCAACATTCGCTGAAGCATAGCCGTGACAATGGTGTGGAAGTCCAAAAGATGTTTGTTTGGGTCTTCATTCACCATGCCATGGAATTTTGGTAATTCTCTAAGCAACCCCTGCTTTATCTCAAAAGTAGAGTTCGTTTGAATACACCCTTGTTGTGTATCAAGCCTATGAGAAGCCAAGTCCTTGAGTGAACGATTTGCATCACCCATTGCTTCTACTTTTTTCTTGTGTTGGAAAATCTCTTCTCCTACTTCCAACTCGTGCTCGTCTGTTGTGTTTGACCTTGGTTGGAGTATTGTGCCTTTTCGAGTAGCTATCCCGCACCTTGGATAATTCCAATCTTTAGTAGCCGTGATTGATACCTGAAAACAATTCTAGCAAACAAGTGAGAAACAAGACGACAAACAAAAAGCAAAGATAAAAGCAAAAATTGTAAAAAGAAACTAAAAACTCAATAACAAGCCGTATGCCTCCCCAAGCAGCGGCGCAAAATTTGGTCGGTTGTCAATCCGTCAAATATAATTTCACTTTCTCAATCAACTAGATATAAATATAGTATGCGATAAGAAAGAGTTCGTATCCACAGAGAGGCTTTCGTTGTTATAAAATTTTAGTTTCTAAGTAACCACGGGTATGTTTGTTGTATCTAAGCAAATAAAAATAATTGAAAGCAAAGTAAGTAATTTGAGAAATCAATAAGGAAAAGATATTGGTCACGGATAGTATCATTCACAAACATGTATTTTCATCAATGATTAGAATTAGTATTTTAATCTCGTATTTATTAAAAGTCCTAGGATACCTTGATCGCAAGTATAACCCGTTAATTCCCTGTTTTCATCACAACCACATTAAAAGATGCATATGTGAATTCTTCGTAGAAAGCAACCTAAAGTGTAAAAGCACAATTAAGTTTAACTCCCTAAAAGCAATAAGTTCTATGGAATAAGACTAATCAATGCAAACGAATGTGTAAAAGCACTAAACGTTTTAACAAAAGTTATGATTCACTTGTGACTAGTAGGATATATCACTACAAGCACTACCCACAATTATACTACTTAGAATCGGGGATAAACAACTTTTTCGTATTGAAAACCCTAATATAGCTCTAGAGATGAACACAAATCGGATTGATTCCTGACTCAACCTAACAAGTTTTCAAATCTTATAACACTATTAATTGTGAATCACAAACAATAAATTACTGAGACAAAACTAATTCATTGAATCAAAAGCATGTTGAGAAATCAACTTTTATCCCATAACCAATAATATGTTTAGCTACTCATAGCTATGGAGTTCATCATAATCAATATTCAATAATAAAATAATGAAGAAGAAGAACAAAAGCAAACCCTAGAAGCGTAAACAAAAACAGCTCTCCCCAAAATTCCAAGAATAAGATATCCCATAAGTTGTAGAAGACCTTCCCTTTATAGCTTTTCTCCAACTTCTAAAATTATGTCTAGTCTTCAAAGTCCATTAGATGAAAATCCACCAAGCCCATAAGAGAGAGAAACCCATGTAGAAAATATGACCCAAAAGTGGTCGCCGGAAATCTGGTATTGTGACCATAACTTGGCCTAAAAGGTCGCCGAAAACATCTCGGGTGACCGCAAAGTCCGCCTGGCCACCGGTCAACTAGAGTCAAACGATTCAACTCGGAAATCAGCCGAGTCACACCGAGCCAATGAATCAACTCAAGATGTCACTAGGTCTAATCGCACTGAGTTAGCACCAGTCACCGTCATCTTGTCCGAATGGGCCGAGTTGCCGTGCCCGAACCATTTTGCACAAGCCATTCCCAAAATAGCACCATCCTGCAGCTTCACGTGCATAACTTCACAAACTGCAATTCTCTTGCGGCGTCATCCAATTCAGTGCCACATCAAAACATCTCTCGCAATCTTCCATTCCCTCATTTCCTAGCTCAAATCCACAGCCTTCATGATGCCCCTTCACCATCTCAACATCATAGCAAAGAAACACCATTGTTAACCGTAATAACATGCCACCAGCTTCTCAACCACTCTATTGCAAAGATCACCCGCACTCGCGGTTCGTACATTCTCTCAAGAACTGCGAGTCTCATATCACCGCCAGATCGCAGAATCTCAAATCCATCTCTCGTGTCAATCGAAACACCATTAGCAACATCCATTCTCGCAACGGCCACTCTACAACTTCATCATTCCCACCGCACAACCCCGACCTTGCTTAGAGCTCCAAATGCAACTCCATCTTCTAACACCACCGCCACCTGCACCGCAATCACTCAACATTAGCATCACCAAGATCTCCTCCTTATCTTGAAACACAAACTACCATTAGCACCAGATCCATGTTCTCCTTGATGAAACAGATTCAAACCCCATCATCCACAATCCTTGCCTACATTTCAGCTTGTGGTAAACACCATCACCGCACATTCTTCCATTACAAATCACCAATCATTACTCTTTGCAATTTCCAAGATCATAACACAAAGACATTCTCAAATACCAAGCATACTTCCATATCTCATACTCATTTCCATCACAATCTCTACCAAAGAACTCATATTGACCTTTTGTAGCTTCGTAATACACACACCAGCCTCTCTCGCTCAAGTCCATCACCGCAGATTCCCATTACTGGGCCTCGGTTCTCAAAAACTCAATCTGACTGATAGAGTCCCCATAACTCCTTGTCTTCTCAACTGAACTTCCAGACACTGCCGCAAGTTTGAACCCAGTTCACAAATCAACTCCAGGCTTCATCCAACACCACCAAACATCAAGCTTCCCTGTCTTGTTCTTTTCCTGCTCAAATCTTTCAAAACCCATTGTAAAACAATCCATCAGTTTGGTTGTAGCAGCAACCTATTACAGCTTGTAATTCACTCAAGAACTCGCCATATCTTCTCCGAATCGAACCAATTCAAATTGTAATTTGAGCTACACCCTTCGCATACAATAACTTCCTATTTTAACATTGAGCCATTCCTCCTGAGTGCCACACTTTCATTCCCTGCAAGTTCAATTCCAGGCCACAGTCTTCCATGAACCTCCTCCATATATCAAAGAACAATACAACCAACATTCAAACTCATCTCGACCCTTTCGGCTGCAATAACCTATCCATTCTTGCATCACCTAACAATTCCATTAGCAGCATCTTCTTATTTATCTTAGCAACATAGCCAGCATCATCTCTCAATGCCACCTGAGACCCGTATGCAATCTCCATTGAATTTATTCCAACAACCTCATCTTGTTCTTAACAACAAACCCTAGGTTCAATTTCTTCCCTATCAAGAATGCAATGTACCCTAGATTCAATTGAAATTTACTCAAACCCATACCTTCAAAACCTTTGTACATCATGCTTCTGAATTTCTCCATCTTCTTCACGGCAACAGGCGAGCATCAACAATAACCCATCTTGAATCTGTTCCAGTTCCATCAATTCAACCACCAGAGATAAGGGGTTATGGGAGTAGGGTTATACCCTTTAGGTCTGTGTCCAAGTATACCTTGATAAGGGTTACCCAGTTGGCAGCCCTTAACATTTGATTTGTTGTCTTTCAATACTTCTCCAACAGAGAGTTGTCCCTTAACCTCTGGTCACTCCATATATCACTTGCCTGTGAGATGACAATTTCGCCCTTTTTGCTCAAATTGGATAATTTCTTCTTCCTTTCCTCTGTGTGACTCTAGAGTACCTAATAACTCAAGAACACGCGTAAAGTACATAATTCACAAGAAAAATAGCAAAGAAAGCGTAACTACTAAATAGTAAATACGGTGTATTCTACACCTATCAATATCCGATAAGTGTCAATTATGAAAATGTTTTACAAGTGTTTTTAAGCTTTTTTGGTATAACCGGATATTATCGGATATTCGACTGCTTAGCCTATCGGAATCGATATCTGATTTTGATATCATATAAGATATTATCGGATATCGATTATCCGGTAGTGCTTAACCTGTCGGATATCAGATTTCTAAATATCTGACGGATATTCTTCCATTGACAGGCCTACATATCTGCACCATTTTCCCGCCTTTTCTGAAACTCAAATTTGGAGAAGAAGTTGGTCGTCCCCTATCATGTTGCTGGGGTGTCGATGGTAATTTGGCCCCTTAGTAATTTGGGTACCCCTTATCCAAACTGTGGGTACCAATAACATTTCCTCCGAGTCCCTTTAACAACTTTTCGAGTCAATTTTTCCAAAAATGTTTATTGGCCAAAAATACCTACACACACATAAAACATCATACTAAGTACAAAAATGAGCACTATCAATATATAGAATCGAGACAAATCAGACACAAAAATGTGTCTATCAATAGTTGGTGATACAGTTCATGAACCGTTAGGTTGTTCTTGAGTCAAGACACTACGGTTCGTGAACATGGTTCACCAACCGTTGGATTTTCACCAATTTCATATCACCAAGGTTCATAAACTGTCCCATTCTGAACTTACTGTTTGCGAACTAGTTCGCCAACTTTCCAGTATTCTAAAAACTCAGATATCTATGGTTTGCGAGATTATTCGCCAACCTACCTTGGGTCCAAGTTACATTAGTTCTGAATTTTTCTCTTTCATGTTTTAAACCTCCCAAATGCCATAAAATAAATATCATTGCTTGGGCAATTTTCAAATGATCCATAAAATTAATTCTTGAAAAATATATTGTTTTGAACTATTGTTAAGGACTTATGAACATCAATTGCTTGAATCATACTTTGAGGTGTTTAACAAGACAAGATTAACCCGAAATTTTTTCTTTGTAATAAATCTACTAGAAGTCACATGACATAGTCTCATAAAGATAGAATGGTAAAGTTTGTGAGTAAATAAAATGGTTCAGTTTTCACATACCTTGTTGATGAAGTTCTCCAAATGTCTTCATCGATCTTCAGTGTACTAGGGTGATGTCTGATACTCAACTACCACTTTAATACCTAGTCCGAGACTTGACTTAGTAAACTAGAAATCAAGATATAGTTTTGTTCATCTAATATTGACAACAAGCTTGAGATAGAAAAACTTATGAGTTTGACCGAGTAATGCTCTAACCGAATTCTCTTATGATCAATCTTCACATATCTTTGTTGATGAAGTTTCAGTTGACGACGTCGATCTTCAATCTTCAATCTTTAAGTTCGATTGGTGAATTATGATACTCAACTACCATGCTTTATTCTAAGTCTGAGACTGGCTCTAGTAAACTATTAATCAAGATATTTTTTTTGGTCAACTAAATATGACAACAAGCTCGATATACCAAAACTTGTGAGTTTGACTTAGCAGTACTCTAACACTTTTCTTTGCAGGTATCATTCACTAACCAAGAATGTTTCATGACCATGCTCCCATACTTCTTAATACTTCTTGAAACATTGCATGAGCAGCACCAAGTTATAAATTAGAGGTATTTTGGATTACACAACAAGAATTCAAGAAAAAGGTTGAGGAGAGTTGGTCTTTAAATCCTAAAAATGATGTGCAAGCCAAGCTTCTTAAGTTGGGATCTTATATCTTATATTGGATCCGTACCAGAATTATGTATGTTAAGCATAAGCTTTCTTTTCTTAGAAATAAACTTTTGAGAATTCAATATAGAGAACCTAATTCTGTTACTATCCAACAAGAAAAGGTCATTATTACTAACTGAGTGAATATTTGGTTATGGAGGTTACATATTGGGATCAAAGAATGAAACAGAATTGGGCAAAATCTTGTGACAGAAGTACAAGGCATTTTCATCTCTCAGTGCAACAAAGATGCAAGAAGAACACTATTAGTCATTCAAAAAGAAGATACATCTTGGATAACACCTCAAGGAGAAATTTCTTGAGTATTGGTTAGTCACTTTCAAGTTTTATTTGAAAAACCACAAAGTCAAAATTCCCTACATTTGATACTTCAAAATCTATTGCTATAACTTAAGAACATAATGAAGGTATTGCTAGAATCTCAACTGAATAACAAATTTGGAGTGTAGTTGTGAAAATGGGGTCATATACATCTCCTGGTCCGGATAGTTATAATCTTATTTTTAACAAAAAATGTTGGTTTGTTGTACATACTGATATTTTCTATCTAACAAAATTTTTCTTTGTGTATGCTTTTGTTGATGGTGGATTTTTGACAAAGGCTAAAATTGCAAATTCATATTTTTTTTCTCATATTTTGACCTAGCTTCAGACGGTATGTGAAATTCATATTTTAGAATTGAAAATACGAGGGTACCCAAATATACCACAATCTTAAACTTTTCCACCTATAAGTCTTCTTACCGAAAGTGATTGTCTATGGACTGAGTCGAGACAATACAACGAATCGGTATTCACACTTTGTGTGATCGTCTATGGATACGAGATCGAGACAATACAACAATCAAAGTGTGATTACTTGATAATAGGTTCGGATTTAACCAAACTCTATAGGATCACTATCAAGTAATACGGAGTTAACGTTTATGTAATTTACTTTAAATTATAATAACAACAATTATAATTGTGGAAAACAAAAGTAAATGCCACATCAAGATTTTGTTAACGAGGAAACCGCAAATGCAGAAAAACCCCGGGACCTAGTCCAGAATTGAATACTCTCAGAATTAAGCCGCTATACAAAATCAAACCAACTTCGTATAGTTGTGAAAAGACGAGGGTACCCAAATATACCTCAATCTAAAACTTTTCCACCTATAAGTCCTTTCTCCGAAAGTGATTGTCTATGGACTGAGTCGAGACAATATAACTATTCGGTTCACACTTTGTGTGATCGTCTATGGATACGAGATCGAGATAATACGACAATGAAGTATGTTTACTTGATAAATGGTTCGGACTTAACCAAACACAATAAGATTACTATCAAGTAAATAGGAATTAACGTTTGTGTATTTTACTTCTAATTATAATAAAAAAAATTATAATTGCGGAAATAGAAAAGTAAAAGACACAGCAAGATTTTGTTAATGAGGAAACCGCAAATGCATAAAAACCCCGGGACCTTGTCCAGAATTGAATACTCTCAGGATTAAGCCGCTATACAAAAACAAACCAACTTCGTATAGTTGAGACCAAGCAACTAAACCTATAGTTCACCTAGTTCCGTCTGTATTCCCACGCCTCCAACTTGTAATAAGTCATGTACTTGGAACAATTCTTTGGTTCGTATTCCAAACAATAAAGGAACAACAAATATGTTTGGTAACAACTCTTTTCAACCAAGTGATATGAGTTTGACACAAGGCTCTTCCGTTTATCCCAATAAACTCCTTTGTCAGGTCCTTAGATCTATCTAATAACAACTACCAAAGTAATTGTCAAGATTTTGCAATCAATACTTTGAATCACAAAGAATTGTATTGATGTCGATCTACTCAACTAATCAATCCAATCTACCACAAGGATAAACCGATTATAGTTGGATCCTCTTTAACCGAAACAAGTATTGTGCACACCAAAGATTATGAACCCAAATCAGAAATCTTCTTCGTCTTCAAATCTTCTTAGATCTTCAATAAACACCTGCACACAATCAACTTGAATCTCTTGTGATCAATCACGCACATAACGGAGTCTGTTAACAATGGATTATCACAAGACGTCTTTAGATCTAAAAACATTCTAAATATCCCCGTCAAAACTTCGATCTAGTTTGAGTGAATCTTATATCAAAAGAGAAGATTCTCAAGCATAAACAAAATAGGTGCAATCAAAGTTCAACAACCGTTAGTCAATCAAATCAATAGAAAACTAATAATAAACCGCAATTATCTAGTTTCCCACCAACGGTACTAATAGAGCATCTCAATCCCAAAGAAGTCTTTAAACCGAGCGGCCGTAAGAGATTTCGCCTAATTAGGTTACTTTCCTCTCCGAATAGGCGGCTCCACCAGTAACAACACAACTAGGTAGTTTTGTCAAGCGAGGATTAGTTTGCTCGAAATGCAAACTTTGATATTTATAGACCAAAGAAGTTTGGACACCAAGGAATTTCCAAAACCGAAAATATTCTCACGATATGCAATATATTTCCAAATTCGGTTTCCATAATTCCTGGAAATGCTTTGTCCAAATATTGATCGAAAATCTCTTAAAAAATCTCCAACTAGTAAATGCACATTACTAATTTTCATTTTCCGAAAATAAAATTTAAAACCTTAATTAAAAGATTCTCAACTTATTTTTCGATCCGGGATTTTTCTTTAGCTATTAAGGAATATCTTTGAACAATAAAAGATAAGCGTTACTGCACATGTTCAAAGTATGTCGACATCTTAACTTAGTAAATCATCTTTCATATTTACTATCTTGGAATCAATTTGCCACACTTCCAAACAAGTTTAAAACTGGTTCATCTGACTTCCAAGAACTATGTGATTGATCAAGAACACTCAATCACCAATCATGGGTTTCACGGTTCTACCAAAACAAGTTTTGGTTCTACCTCCATGTGAGTACTGTATTTAGTCACACTATCTTTCCAAAATTCGGTTGACTAGGTACTAGGATCGGTTCCCACATATATATGGTATCTAACTTGTATTTGTTGCACATGTACATAGGATCGGTTCCCAATATCTAGAAACGTGTTGCACCTCTTACAAGGATCGATTCCCCTCTTGTGATCGGTTGCACCTCTTACTAGGATCGGTTCCCATTTGCCTAAAGTTGGTCATACCAATAACACTAAATCGATCATACCATCTCAGGTGATTACTTAAGATCGGTTTGACTAATAAAATTCATACCAATACAAAAGTTAGGCCTTGTGAATAGTTTTACCAAGAACATAAACAAGTCATGAGCAGTTATACTAATCACACATATTGGTAGTTCAAAAGATATGCAATGAATAACAATACCAATAAGCCTAGCGATTTCCCTTTCGATTCACGAAACAAGTTCATGAATTTACTTCCTTTAAACGAATGTAAAATATTGTTTCCTAGGATGAAATCTTCACCTCGTACCCATACATAATCACAATAGCATTCAAACGATTATGTCGATGTCTTATATACGAAGTTCAAAAGATAAGCAGTATACTTCGTATTGTATTCCTTAATACTACGTCTAACTAGAGTATAATCATTCATGCTTCACAGTTATGTTTTCAATATGCACGAATTGAAAGATACGTTAGGGAATGAAACAGTTCAAGTCAAATATCACTAACCTCAAGTGGAAGGATGATGTTGTCGTTGTAGCTCCTTACTTCTTCAATTCTTCAAGTCTTCGTAATACTTGTAATGTCTCATATCCAAATACTTTCAAGCTAACCTATACGAAGTTGACTCTAGTACATAATCAAGCGACTCTTTAAATGAGTTTTGGTTCACTAAAATATGACAACCAAACTTGACATACCAACGCTTGGTGGGTTCAACCGAGCTATGCTCTAACAAGTTGAGACCAAGCAACTAAACCTATAGTTCACCTAGTTTCTTCAGTATCCCTGCGCTTCCGACATTCAATAAGTGCACGCACTGGAATAGTTCCTTTGGTTCGTATTCCAAATTCAATCTCAGTGATATGCGTTAGACAAAGGCTCTTTGTCGGGTTTAGATCTATCTATCCAAAAACTACCAAAGTAGCAGAGTTTAGATTTTGCAATCAAAAATAGGATCTATCAAGATACTATATAATGATACCGATCTACGCAACTAATTAATCAAATCTATAAAAGTAAACCGATTATAGTTGGATCCCAGACGATCAAGTTTTGTGCACACTAAAGATTATGAACCCAATAAAGAAATCTTCTTTGTCTTCAAATCTTCTTAAATCTTCAATAAACACCTGCACACCACAACTTGAATGTCTTCAATAAACACCTGCACACCACAAATTGATTCAACATATTGTGACTTTTTCACATATGAGTTTCAATCGGAACACCTTATGATCCTTTTATGAAGCCTACCAACATGGGCTAGAACTTAATCCTGCTAAATCAAAAAGGCACACAAACCATAAGGGTTCTCAATATATGAGATCGAATATTAAGGTTATGAAAACTAAAATCAAACCTCCCATAAACTCAAATGCAATACACCATAAATATTCAACAAGGAATCAAGTACTGCAATTACCTCAATCTTGTAAGGAATTGAATTACAAAACCAACGCAAAAAGAATGAGGTCATTCTGAGTTCGGACGAAGAAGTTATGGGCAAAACAGTTTTAACACTCCTTCGTATGGACCGATCACACAAATCATATGGATCACACCAATCACAAGGATCGGTCACACCAATCACTGGGATCGGTTACAACAATCACAGGGATCAGTGACAACAATCACATGGATCACATACGAAACTGTTTTAGTTATAACTTTTGCATACAATGTCCAAATTCAGTGATTTTTGGCTCGTTTTAACCGTAAAAACAAGAGCTAAACATATATGATCAGTAGATATCAGCATCATAAACTCCAAATTACCGTTTCTATCAAAAGCTCAAATATATATACAGAAGGTATGAGTATAGAAGAAAAGAAATCTCCTTAAAGATGTTAATTAGTCATATAATAATAGAGAGATCATGTGCTCAGTTTTCATGTGCTTCCTCACCTTTCAAAATATTGAGCACCAAGGTGAGCATGCACATTCTAACACAACTAGGTTGTGTTTATTTGACCCTTGTCATCTTTGTCACAAGGGACTAAGACAGAATCATCATTCCTGACCTCTTGCTTGTTTTGTTTTCTCTTGTTTTTCTTATTTGACTTGTGATGAAGAGTGTCATTATCACAACGTCCACTAGTACAAGAGATTTCAGACATGATGTCTTTCTTTAGTCTTTCAAGAAAACTCTTGTAATTATTTTCACCAACAATTAACAACTGAGAGTAATTCTTGTGACTAACTTTTGGTCCCTTCTTGGATATGGAGGACTTCGGGACCCATTTAGAGTTGGGTTTCGCAGGAACAACTTTCTCCTTCATACCATTAGGACGATTGTCCTTTTGAATACTTTGCGAAATACCTTTTCTCCAATTTGGAACATCAGATCTTGTCTTAGTATTTACAAAGTCATCTCTCTTTCTATATTCGGGTCTTTCATGAGATGGCTTTGTCGACCGATATGCAAAATTTGAACTATCATTATAATAATTCTTTTGCCTAAAATTTGGACAATATCGATCCGAGTTCCTTTGGGGAGCAATCTTAGCCAATTCGTTTAATACAAAATAAAGTGTATTTTCTATCTTATGAATCTTGCATCCCCATTCCACATGCCCTTTATTACCACAATAACAACAATGCTTAATAACATATGAAGTATGAGTTTTAATGTTACCTTTTTGTGGATCCTCTTGTATTGGAGCTCGCCTAGTTTTCTTCTTCTTATCTTTGTTCAACGTTGTTCCTTTCTTGACATTAGCATAAGTGCTTTCTTTGATGGCTGCACTTGAAGAGTATGGTTGAACATGCTTCTTACGCCTGATTGGCTTTACTTCTTTACGAGAAATATGAGTATCTTTGACATGAGTGGAAGCCTCTGGTTGAGAAGAATTTGTAGCTTTGACAAATTTTACCTCTTTGCTAATATTTGAAGCATCAATTCCCTTATAGCCCAATCCTCGTGTATCACGATGATTTCTACTTGCTTCCAACATTGAGGTTAAATTGTTTGAACTAACATTGAACTTTTTAAGTTCCAAATTTTCTTCTTCCAATGTCTTGATTTTATCAAGAGCACCAACAAGATCAGCCTTAAGGCATTTTTCTCGTGAGAGATATTCTCATTCTTTCTCTTCAAAGTGTTTTTGTTGAGAGTTAATCCTTGCATCAGATTCAGCAAGTTTCTCTTCCAATAACAAATGTAATTTTTCAAGAGCCGCATCACGATCTTTCTCAAATAATTCTGCTTGAGAAAGACTAGCACATACTTTGTCTTTGAGACTCTGTATTTGTTGTGAGAATTTTTCTTTCAACAAGTTATGCTCTTCATCGAGATTTTCAAACTTTAAAGTTAAATCTCGTTCTCTTTCAAGTGATGAAAGAAGTTCATTAGTACAAATAAGAAATTGTTTGCTCAATTCCTTTAGTTAAGATATTTTTACACTTGATCTTTCATCAGAAATCTCAAGTATAGAACTCAAAGATATCTCGTTAGAGACATCATCAATTGAGCAACCTGAAATTGAAGAACTATCTCCTTTTGAGCACATATCTTGTAACACGTTAACCGAGTCTTTCTTTAGTTTTCGTTCTCGCTTAACTCTACTTTGACTCAAGTATTTTAGGTTGGATCACATCAAACACAGATTGTTAGATCTTTTCGTGTTTGCCTGCTCTGATACCAATTGAAAAGATGAGGGTACCCAAATATACCACAATCTTAAACTTTTACACCTATAAGTCCTCTTACCGAAAGTGATTGTCTATGGATTGAGTCGAGACAATACAACAAATCGGTATTCACACTTTGTGTGATCCTCTATGGATACGATATCGAGACAATACAATAATCAAACTATGATTACTTGATAATAGGTTCGGACTTAACCAAACTCTATAGGATCACTATCAAGTAATACAGAGTTAACGTTTATGTAATTTACTTTAAATTATAATAACAACAATTATAATTGCAGAATACAAAAGTAAATGACACACCAATATTTTGTTAACGAGGAAACCGTAAATGCAGAAAAACCCCGGGACCTAGTCCATAATAGAATACTCTCAGAATTAAGCCGCCATACAAAATCAAACCAACTTCGTATAGTTGAGACCAATCAACTAAACCTATAGTTCACCTAGTTTCTTCAGTATCCCTGCGCTTCCGACATTCAATAAGTGCACGCACTGGAACAATTCCTTTGGTTCGTATTCCAAATAATAAAGGAACAACGAATCTGTTTGGTAACAACTCTGTTCAATCTCTGTGATATGAGTTAGACAAGGGATCTTCTGTTTAATCCAATAAACTCCTTTGTCGGGTTTAGATCTGTCTATCCAACAACTACCAAAGTAGCAGAGTTTAGATTTTGCAATAAAAAATAGAATCTATCAAGATACTATATAATGATGCCAATCTACGAAACTAATCAATCAAATCTATCAAAGATAAACCGATTATAGTTGGATCTCAGCCGATCAAGTTTTGTGCACACCAAAGATTATGAACCCAATAAAGAAATCTTCTCTGTCTTAAAATCTTCTTAAATCTTCAATAAACACCTGCACACCACAACTTGAATCTCTTGTGATCAATGGTAGGTCTGTAAATGTGATTTTCCTATGTCTTAAAACTGCAAGTGCACAGTGCCTTTGGAGGCAAAGTGGCAAGCACAAAGTCGAACCACGTAGAGAACTAGAGTGTGCAAGGGTTGATCTTAAGCTTTCTTTTACGATTTCAAAGAAATGTGACAGAGCTATAACACTAAAGGTGAACTGATTTTTGTTGTGGTGTCTTTACGACAAGATGGAGTTGTGACAAGAACTCAAGATGACTACAAGTAATAAGGTTTAAGGCACTAGGATTATCAAATCCACCACTTGGTTCATGTTATGGGATTCAACTAGTGTGAATGTTTTGTTCCTATGATGACATAAGGATAAGGTGTCAAATTTATCACCTATCTAAGGAGTTTCACCAAATGAAAACTCAATTATCAGCTAAGGTACTAACCTAGAGCACTAGTTGTCTAATTAAGCACAACTAGTCAAGAGAATTAGCAATAATAATTAAAGCATGAGCTGAAACACACTCAACACAATGTTATCCTAACTACAATGGATACAAGGCATCCATTGTGAGAGCAAGGTATTGAGGTGTTAGAATTGAGCTTCTCTTATAAGTTAAAGCATGCAAAACAATTCAATTGAAGTTGAACAACGTAACACCGAACTAGGGTTTCATTTCAATCCTAGCAATTTTAATTAGAACATCATAAACATCATGAAAAACATATTGAAATTGAAACTATAAAACTAAACTATGAACCCTAACAATTCACTTTTTTCTCTCACATGCAAAATAACAATTTATATCTCTCACAATTCACTCAAACTCGATTACACACAAACCCAAACCTGATTTCAGCCTTGTCTTCCTCTGAATCGACCATGCTGGGGTTGCTCGAGAAAAACCTAATTTTAATCATCTCGACCCTAGCTTCTAGGTTATGAGAGAAGCTAAAGGTAGAGATGGTTAAAACGAGGGCGGCTGCAGGAGCTAGTGGTGATGGCGACAGGGAAGGAGAGGTGGTGATGGGGGTAGCTCGCCATGGGTATGGAGAAGAAGGTGAAGGGGAAGAAAGAGAAGATGGAAGAAGAAATGGTTTTGGTCGAGGGTATAGGTGTAGGTGATTTTTGTTGTGAAGCAGGTGTAGCAAAGATCGATGAGGAGGCTGGAGAGAGCGTAGGATGCATAGGATGAAGATCTTAACGGCTCAGGGCGATGTGCGGTTTTTGGTGTGGAGAGGGAGTATCAAGAAATGATGCGAGTGAGGAGGAGACCGTAGGATGCAGCAGGGCGAGATCTCAACGGTTCGGGGTGGACGGGCTCGGATCTTGGATAGCTTGGGCCCATGTCTTGTAGATGGGTTGCTCCTTGTTGGGTTGCAACTGTTGCGCGCGGGCTTTGGCTTTCTGCTTCATAGATGCTCATCTCCAATTCTTTTCTCTTTTGGCTCCTCAATTTCTCCAAGCTTTATTTATTACCTAAAAACACAAAATTAATTAGTACAAATATTTATTCTTGAAAACAAGGAAAATAAAGAATCTAGGATAATATCTGATTTCTGCATACAAAAGATGAGTTAAATGCCAATAAAAAGGTGTATAAATATGCAATATTTGGCACTCATCAAATACCCCCAAACCTGAATTTTACTTGTCCTCAAGTGAAACAAAATTAAGAAATCCTAACTATACCCCTCGTCGCAGTCTCTCGAATGCATTTAGCGTATGCACTAAGCCTTTAAACCCCTAGGTGTCCCTAGTGGACGAGTTGTAGTCTCGTGAGGGTTTACCGGAGGTGTACCCACAAAACCTTCTCCAATTTCAGAGTGTAAAAGAGTCTCAAGCATCCAAGGAGCTATGAGGACATAGAGTTTCGCATGCTAGTAACAAGAAGTTAGAACTACCAAAGAACGCATTCTCATCCTTAAGTGCCGAAATGAGAAGTAACCATACCATATGAAAGAATTCGGATTCGATTGTGATCATAAGCCTCGACTTCGCCTCACCATTAGGGTTTTATGATAATTGCACTCAAAAAGATCGCTTTTTTAGTCTCTCATGTGTGCAAAGCGGGAATAAAGAGAGAAATCCCGCACACGTTGTAGGTAAGAAGGATAACCTTCCGAAATAATTTCTAGAGACTCCACGAGTTGTGGACAAAAAGAATCTTTTTCTGATGATATCTAAGAAAGGAAATCAACCATTAGCAAGGATGGGAGTACTTACTTACCTTCTCACCCGATAGGCAATTAATATCACTCTCTCAGCATCCATAGAAACGTCTTCAATCTTCGGTCTTCAAATGTTGATGATGAACTTCTGAACTTTGACAAACATTTTTTTTTTTTTTTTTTTTTTTTTTGTTTTTGTTTTTAAGATACATGAAATGAAAATAACAAGAAAACTCAACTTTTCACAAACTTCATTAATTCTCATCCTATTTTCTTTTCTTTACTTTGTTGCACGTAAACCTTGGACTATATCAACTTGTCTTCAAATATTCTGATGATGCTCCGCTTGCTGATGATGATGTGTTTCTATGAATCTGTTGATGTTGTTGAGAGGGAGAGAGTGATGCTAACTGCAAATCGGTATTTAGAAGAAGTTTTCATCTTTAAACGTCACCCTCATGATTGACAGAATTAGCACTCAAGAGATCAAAAATAGTGCTGAAAGTGGTGCGAAGTTGGGTAGCTCACCATTCCTACCCTAATTGACGTGACGGTGACACACACTCTAACACCTTTTCTAGAAAGTCACAAAGAGTGAAGGTCGGTACCTCGCTTGATGTAAAATGGGTAGTCTCCACTATGGTTGATCACAATTCTACTACCGAATATCTAAACATCACCTAATTCGCCCTCCAGTATGGTTAAATCCAACTTTAACGCTCTAATCAACTAAGAAACCCGATTGTGTTCTCTAGTACTTCCAAGTTCTTGTTATTTCGGTCAGACTCTCTATGTAAACATAGCTAGAAGCATGCTAGTGACTCTAAAATCTCTAAAAGTTGGAGGTTTGTATGCAAATTTTTGAGTTTTTCGTTGTTTTTTTTTTTTTTTTTTTAATGAAGTAAAACAAAAAGACTAAAAACTCTATATGCAAATCACACCCCCAAACATAAATCAAACATTGTCCTCAATGTGTCAACAGATGATAAAATTTTAAACAGTCACATACCAAGAGAACTATGCTGAGTAGAGAAAAGGGAAGAGATTACCGGATGTACAATGATGTTGCTAAACCAAAGGAGGATGAATGCTTTGAAAGCAAACAACCAGAGCGCAAGACAAAAAGGTTGGTTAGCACAAATAAGAACTATGCAAAAAGAAAAAGAAAATGGAAAGAGAATGGATTGTTAGTCCATATGTATGTACACAAGTGAACTAGTCTAGTCCACATAGATGGGGTCTTCCAAGTCTACTGTCTCAACTTCTGGTGGAAGATGCTCCAGAAATGGTTTCAGTCTTTGACCATTGACTTTGAAAATGTTCTTGTTTGCTGGGTTTTCAATTTCAACGGCTCCATGGGGAAAAACGGTACGTACTAAGAATGGTCCTGACCATCGAGAACGTAGCTTTCCTGGAAACAAATGCAAGCGAGTGTTGTACAATAAAACTTTCTGACCTGGTGTGAAGGACTTGCGCAGAATGCGCTTGTCGTGAAACACTTTCATTCTTTGTTTGTACGTTTTGGCACTATCATATGCATCATTTCTCAATTCTTCTAACTCATTGAGTTGAAGTTTCCTATAGGTTCCAGCTTTATCAAGATCAAAATTCAACTTCTTCACAGCCCAATATGCACGGTGTTCTAACTCAACAGGTAGATGACATGCTTTTCCGTACACAAGTCTGTAAGGAGACATCCCAATGGGAGTCTTGTATGCAGTTCTATAGGCCCATAAAGCATCATTTAAGCGCAAAGACCAATCTTTCCTAGAAGGATTGACAGTCTTCTCAAGGATATGCTTAATTTCCCTATTAGAAACTTCCACTTGGCCACTGGTTTGAGGATGGTAAGGTGTTGCGACCTTGTGAGTGATTCCATACTTGCGCACTAGTGATTCAAAGGGTCTATTGCAAAAATGACTACCTCCATCACTGATTATTGCCCTAGGGGTTCCAAAACGGGAGAAAATGTTCTCCTTAAGGAAAGAAAGAACAACTTTATGGTCGTTGGTTTTGGATGCAATGGCCTCTACCCACTTAGAGACATAATCAACAAAGAACAAGAATGTATAACTTACCTTCAGAGTTAGGAAACGGACCCATGAAATCAATACCCCAAACATCAAACAACTCAATAATCAAAATGGGTTGTAAGGGCATCATGTTTCTTCTAGAGATACTTCCTAATTTCTCTCGAATCGGTCACAAGCAACACAAAAAGCATGGCAATCCTTAAACAAGTGTTGGCCAATAGAAACCGCTTTGCAAGATCTTTGCAAAGCAGCTTTTCTTGGCACTAAAGTGGCCTCCACATGCATGGTCATGACAAAAGAGATGACGTCCCTTTGTTCGAATTGGGGACACATCTCCTAATGATTTGGTCTTGGCAAGATTTAAACAAATATGGGTCATCCCAAAGGAAATGTTTAACTTCAGCCAAGAACTTAGAACGGTCTTGTTTAGACCAATGCAAGGGCTTTCTACCCGTAGCAAGGTAGTTCACAATATCAAAGAAACCAAGGCATTTCGGACATTAATAAGCATCAATTGCTCATCGTGGAATGATTCCCTAATTAGCACAGATTCATCAAATGATTCAACATTCAACCTAGACAAGTGATCAAAGAACAACATTCTCTCGACCCTTTCTTATCTCGAATTTCGAGGTCAAACTCTTATAACAAGAGTATCCATCGAATTAGACGAGCCTTAGCATCTTTTTTAGACAAAAGATATCTCAATGCAAAGATGGTCGGAATAAATGATGACCTTAGATCCTATCAAATAAGATCTAAACTTATCTAATGCAAACACAACAGCTAGCAACTCTTTCTCGATTGTGGAATAATTCAATTGAGCATCATTAAGTGTTTTACTAGCATAGTAGATCACATAAGGGAGTTTGTCTACTCGTTGGCCTAAAACAACTCCTACAAAGATAGTCGACGCATCACACATAATCTCAAATAGTAATGTCCAATCGGGGGTCTCGACTATAGGGCGAGATGTAAGGAGAGCCTTCATTTGCTCCCATGCTTCCTTACAAGCATCATCAAAGACAAATGCAACATCTTTTGCAAGAAGATTGCACAAAGGTCGTGAAATTTTACTAAAGTCTTTGATGAATCGGCGGTAAAAACCCGCATGGCCTAGAAATGATCTTATGTCCCTCACAGAACGAGGTTGAGGCAAGTGTTGAATGAGATCTACCTTGGCTTTGTCTACTTCTATGCCTTTTTCCGAGATAATATGCCCCAGGACAATGCCTGAGTTAACCATGAAATGACATTTTTCCCAATTCAAGACCAAATTCTTTTCCTTACACCTAATCAGCACACAAGTGAGGTGATGCAAACACTCATCAAAAGAAGAACCAAACACCAAAAAATCATCTATAAAAATCTCAAGGAACTTATCTACCATGTCGGAAAATATGCTCATCATGCAACGTTGAAAAGTAGCGGGTGCATTGCACACCCAAAAGGCATACGACGATAAGCAAAAGTTCCATAAGGACATGTAAATGTGGTCTTTTGTTGGTCTTCTAGGTGCTATGTGAATTTGATTGTAGCCAATAGCCATCTAAGAAACAAGAGTGACTATGTTTTGCTAACCTTTCCAAAGATTTGGTCAATGAAGGGAAGGGGAAAGTGGTCTTTCTTGGTTACCGTGTTCGCTTTTCTATAATCAACGCAGACTCGCCACCCCGTGGTCACACGGGTGGGAACGAGCTCGTTCATCTCATTTTGAACTACGGTGATGCCAGACTTTTTGGGTACTACCCGAATGGGACCGACCCACCGCTATCGTGGACTGGGTAAATGATACCCGCATCAAGCAGTTTCAAGATCTCACCCTTGACAACATCTCTCATGTTGGGGTTAAGTCTCCTTTGCATTTCCCTAGATGGTTTAGTGTTCTCCTCAAGGTTTATGTGATGCATGAAAATTGTGGGACTTATACCCTTAAGATCGGAGATGGTCCAACCTAAGGCACCTTTATGTTCTTGAAGTACTTCTAAGAGTCTACTTTCATGTTCTGTGTCTAAACATGATGCAATAATCACAGGTAAAGTGTCAGAAGGACCTAAGAAAGCATACTTCAAGGTATCAGGTAATGGTTTCAAATCAAGCTTAGGTGGTGTATCAAGAGTAGGGGTGTTCATGGTCGGTTTTGGTTCGGTTTCAAGCCAAACCAAAACCGAAACCAATACTATCGGTTTCTAAAAATTGAAACCAAACCAATCCATTAACCATTGGTTAGGTTTCCAAATGGTTCCAATGGGTTTCGGTTTTCCCAGTGGTTTTTGGTTAACCAATAATTATGTCAAACCAAAAAAAAAAATTACACTAATTTACAGAAAAAATAGTATTGGTTTACAAAAATTTACATACAAAAAATAAATAAAAAGAATATCAAGAGTAGTTAAAGCTTACTCTAAATCTAGAGATCAAAAGAAGATTTAACTAATGGCAGAGGACATCTCTAATGAAAATTTAATCAATGATTTTTTTTTTATCAATATTCGGTTAACCATTGGTTATTGGTTCTTTCTCTATCATACCAAAACCAAACCATTAATCTCGGTTTTCATCTTTTCTAAACCAAAACCAACCATTAGTTAATGGTTCGGTTCGGTTTCCCCCTAATCGGTTTGGTTTGGTTCGGTTTCTCGGTTAACCAGTAACCATGAACACCCCTAATCAAGAGGTGGGGCAGATTCGGTATCAGAGAGTGGAAGGGATTCCACTGCATTCTGCCATTTAGCAATATCCATGGGTGGCACAGACTCTAGCAAAGAGTGGACTTCACTAATGTACTCGTAATCAAGAGATCTAAGTCAAAATTGTCTAAACATGCTTGTACAGATCCACAGGTAAGATGTCGACAATGAGTCTTGAATCGACTCTCAATCATGTTAACCTCGTGCAATTCATCATCATCACACTTTATGGGTTGTTGGTTCACACGAAAGACATTCGGTTCTACAACCATGTTGCCAAAAGACAAATTCAATATCCCGCTACGACAATTTATGATAGCATTTGACGCTGCCAAGAAGGGACGCCCTAAGATAACGGGAATATGATTTTCGAGGATTTTGCACAGGTTGAGTATCTAACACAATGAAGTCCACGGGAAATAAAATTTATCAACCTTAATTAGCACATCTTCAACGATTCCCGAGGGACTTTCACAGATCTGTCCGCTAATTGTAGCGTGACAGGGGTGGGTTGCAATTCCCAAGACCTAACTGCACATACACAGAATATGGCAAAGTAGATTCACACTAGCTCCTAAGTCCAATAAAGCTTTTCGATCGTATGCTCACCTATAGTACAAGAGATAGTTGGGCTACCCGGTCTTTAAACTTAGGTGGGGTTTTGTTTTGAATAATTGAACTTACTTGCTCGGTGAGAAAGGCACGCTTATGCACATGAAGCTTTCGCTTTTGTGTGCAAAGGTCCTTCAAAAACTTAGCATAGGCAGGTATTTGCCTGATTGCTTCGAGAAATGGAATGTTTATATTAACTCGTTTGAACATTTCCAAAATCTCGTTGTATTGGGTACCCCCCTTCATTGCACCAACCTCTCGTGGGCAATGGAGCAACAGTACATTACTTGGCAGAGGAACATCTACATTAGTAGGACTCTTGGTTTTATCGATGGGCTCAGATTCTTTCTCTACAGTAGATGTTTTCTGTGGTGTTGTGTGTACTTGGGAGTCTGATGTAGACTCGCTTGATGGTGGTACACCTACATGGTTCTCAACAATTCTACCACTACGGAGAGTGGTGACAAGATTCGCTTGACTATGTGAAGTTTCATTGCAGGTAGAGGAGCCTCGCTTGAAACACATTCTTTGGATTTTTTGGGGTTGACTAGGAATTTGCCTTTCTCTCTCATTCAATGCATCACAGATTTGACCTATCTTAAGATCTAGGTTTGTGAGACGTTGGTCGGTGGTTTTCTCAAGTTTTGCAAAATTTTGAGTTAACATGACGACACAGTCTTCCAAGCTAGTCTTTTTCTCCACGGGGTACTGAGGATGTGGTGGTATTTGGGGGTTTCTAGGATATGAGTATCCTTGGTTGTTATTTGTTGGTCCCCCTTGTACCGGTCCTTTAGACCATGAGAAGTTAGGGTGATTCCTCCACCCTGGGTTGTAGGTTTGAGAATAAGGGTTGTTCTCTTGCCTCTAGTATAATGCATTGGCTTGCTCGGCTTTAGACTCTTGAAATGCATGTAAGTCTGGGCAGCTGTCCACTAAGTGGTCAGAGCTATGGCATGCGGCACAAGTGGCCATATCAATTTGGTCACTAGAGTAGGGGCATTAGGTTTTACATTCTTCTGCAACTCAAGCATTTCTATTCTCCGGGCCAAAGATGCCATTTTTGCATTTCCCTCAAAGTCAGACTCGATTCTATGAACATTTTGTGCAGGGGTAGTCCGTTTCGGTTCTCGGATGGACTCCCACTGTTGAGTCTTTTCAAATACTTCGATTAGAAAAGTCCAAGCGTCATCATCACTCTTGTCAATAAATGCACCATTGCACATTGACTCGATCGTGGTACGGGTTCTAACATCTAGACCCTCATACAAGATTTGCACGAGTCTCCATTTTTCAAAACCATGGTGGGGACATTAGAGTAATAATTCATTGAATCTCTCCAAGTATTTTGCTAGAGTTTCGTCTTCTAATTGCACAAAACCATTTAGACTTTGACGAATTGTCGCTCGTCTTATGGTTTGGGAAAACTTTTTGAAAAACTCTTTTGTGAGGTCGTCCCGTGTTCTAATGGACTGTGGTTGTAGGGCATGTAGCCAAGACTTGGCTTTGTCTTTCGTGAGAAAAAGGAAACAATCTCAATTTGAGGGACTCCTCTGTCATTTGGTTAAAACGCAGAGTCCCACAAATATCCTCAAAATCTCTCACGTGATGGTAGGGGTTTTCAGCATTGACCCCTCTAAACACGGGTAGCATGTGAATGGTGCTTGCTTTCAGTTCAAACTGACAAGCATCAGCTGGCAGAATGATGCAAGAGGGCTGGCTTGCCCTAGTTGGGTACATGTAGTCCTTGAGACTACGAGGTTGGTTTTGTTCATCACCCATAGTTTCTGATTCTGATGGGCTTTCCGATGGATTTGGGCTTTCTGTTGAAGAACTGGGTATGCTTACGATTTCGTCCGGGCGGATCCTAACTAGTCGATTTGTTTGGTCTCTAAAAGACACAATCATAGCCTAGCTAGCGCATCTAGCATGTTAACATACAATCAAGTTCAACACAGTAAAGCAAAAACTCAAGAAATGGCCCACTAATACAAGAATCAAGCCCAAAAGATTGCTTTTTGATGTTATAAAGCTCAACTGAATTAGCTGGATAATGGCCCAGATGTTGTGGGCTTCAGTGTGTACAGAGCCCAGGTCGTGCGGATGCACATCCCAGTAGTTGTGCAAAGCCCAGAGGCTGTTTGGAGCAGAGCCCAGTTTTATGTGGAGGTTGGGCTTGGCAGGTTTACGACCCCAAATGTGTGGGTTTCAATAAGATTGGCAACTGTAATGATTGGCAAGTGAACATACGAGGTATGCGGTGTCAAGAGCACAGCTGTTGTGGGAGGCCTAGTGGTTATGTGCAAATGTAATGGTTGCACAAAGACAGAAAAATAACAATTGGGTAGGTTGCCACAAAGTTGGCAAGTCGTGCCAAGCACGGATTATGTTGCACGTAACAATGCAAACTAGCAAAAATCACAAAGATGAACACCAATACAAGACTCAAATACACAAGAGTTCACAAAGACATCTCAGTGGTTGGGTTGTATGGTTCAAAGCTAAGCACCGATTCGGATGGAGCAAGGAAAACACAACTTGGGTAAGGTGCACTGAGCAACTAATGCACAGACTCTCAAAAATGACACAGCACAGCTTGTGCACTGAAAATCAACAAAAATTGTGTGATGTGCACAGGGTAATGGAGGTGCTCACTCAATGGTGAAGCATGTGCAGGGTTGTGTTGGTTGAAAAACAAAGGCTAACTGCTAATCACAAACTTTACTATTCAACAACTCACTCAGATACCAAAGATTCACACAATACAACTGATGAACAATTTTAGCAATCTATAACACATTTGACATTCACAAACCTCATGTAAGTTAACATGATATTTGTATAACAAATTCAAAGCACCATAAAGTTAATGATTCAAAGACATTTCGTATATGAACTACACAAATTTAGCACATGAATCAATGTTAGCACTTTACAAAGATGCTCGAGGGTCAACTTAGTCAAGTGATCTCAAGTGCTCGAGATGTATGCACAGAGATTGCAGGTCTAATGGCTTAGCAAGTGATCGTGGTATGCAAGGGATCTCACAATACTTGGTTCAACATGGTTTGCATCGATTTTTTATTCAAGATGTAGCTCCAACTCACAAACGCAGGGGCTTAGATGGCTCACACAAAGTCTCAAGCAAGGTCTAGCATGCTTAGCATTCAACAAGGTTTGTGATAAGTGAATATGATTCACAGAGCATCAACAAATAAGCAGCAGTTCAGATATAAAATTTCAGCTAGCTTGGCTTTCCAAGTGGTAGCTCAAACTTGCAGCTTCAGGGGGCTAGCGTTAGAGGGTCTATCATGCATTCAGGGTGTAATGGCTCACAGGTCTTAGGCACAGGGTCAACAAGCAAGCATACATGATATCATTCATTCATTCCAGTAAGCAAAGTTGAGAAGATGATACCACCAGTATAAAACTGGGTTTAGGCAAATCCACTAATTGCTTTGCTGCTTTTTGTTCTCCTTGGCTTATGCTCCAGATTGCAGTACCGAACTCAACAAAGAAGCTTCAAATGCTCAATATTGTACAATCAAGGCAAGAAAGCACTAGTGCTACAATGACAATATCCAGAGCTATGCTTAAGGGGAAAATTTAGCCACAGGATAACAATAACTGACACAAAGGAGTTGATGCTGAAAAGAGGAAGTCAGCAGTCTCAGGTTGAATGTTTCAATGTACTGAGTGAGCAACAGGCATTGACAGGTACAAACTAACAAAGCTTACAATGTGAGCTACAAAGATGTACCAATCAATGAATCGAGAGAAACAAACTTTAACAAGCAAGGCTAAGAGATAATGAGCTAAAACAAGATTAAAGGACAAAACTATCAAACATAACAATGAAGCTTTACAGGTTTATGATGCAGTTGATTATGGTTGAAGTTAAAGCCATGACAAATGCAACTAATGCTAACACAGAGTACAAAGTTGTGATAAGTTTGAAGTTAACTAAGCTAATTAAAATGCATTAACAGATGCTGAGATGTAAAAAGTTGTGCTAAGTTACACTAGGAACAGGTTGCAAACAAATAAATTACTAACACATATATACAAAGCTAGAATGAAAATCAGTAAAGTAAGCTAATGAACAACAGGGCACACTACCAGTTCCCCGGCAGCGGCGCCAAAAACTTGGTAGGTCTGTAAATGCGATTTTCCTACGTCTTAAAACTGCAAGTGCACAGTGCCTTTGGAGGCAAAGTGGCAAGCACGAGTCGAACCACGAGAGAACTAGAGTGTGCAAGGGTTGATCTTAAGCTTTCTTTTACCGATTTCAAAGAAATGTGACAGAGCTATAACACTAAAGGTGAACTGATTTTTGTTGTGGTGTCTTTACGACAAGATGGAGTTGTGACAAAGGAACTCAAGATGACTACAAGTAATAAGGTTTAAGGCACTAGGATTATCAAATCCACCACTTGGTTCATGTTATGGGATTCAACTAGTGTGAATGTTTTGTTCCTATGATGACAAGGATAAGGTGTCAAATTTATCACCTATCTAAGGAGTTTCACCAAATGAAAACTCAATTATCACCTAAGGTACTAACCTAGAGCACTAGTTGTCTAATTAAGCACAACTAGTCAAGAGAATTAGCAATAATAATTAAAGCATGAGCGAAACACACTCAACACAATGTTATCCTAACTACAATGGATACAAGGCATCCATTGTGAGAGCAAGGTATTGAGGTGTTAGAATTGAGCTTCTCTTATAAGTTAAAGCATGCAAAACAATTCAATTGAAGTTGAACAACAGAACACTGAACTAGGGTTTCATTTCAATCCTAGCAATTTTAATTAGAACATCATAAACATCATGAAAAACAGATTGAAATTGAAACTATAAAACTAAACTATGAACCCTAACAATTGACTGTTTTCTCTCACATGCAAAATAACAATTTATATCTCTCACAATTCACTCAAACTCGATTACACACAAACCCAAACCTGATTTCAGCCTTGTCTTCCTCTGAATCGACCATGCTGGGGTTGCTCGAGAAAACCCTAATTTTAATCATCTCGACCCTAGCTTCTAGGTTATGGGAGAAGCTAAAGGTAGAGATGGTTAAAACGAGGGCGGCTGCAGGAGCTAGTGGTGATGGCGACATGAGAAGGAGAGGTGGTGATGGGGTAGCTCTGCCATGGGTATGGAGAAGAAGGTGAAGGGGAAGAAAGAGAAGATGGAAGAAGAAATGGTTTTGGTCGAGGGTATAGGTGTAGGTGATTTTTGTTGTGAAAGCGTGTGTAGCAAAGATCGATGAGGAGGCTGGAGCGAGCGTAGGATGCATAGGATGAAGATCTTAACGGCTCGGGCGATGTGCGGTTTTTGGTGTGGAGCGGGAGTATCAAGAAATGATGCGAGTGAGGAGGCGACCGTAGGATGCAGCAGGGCGAGATCTCAACGGTTCGGGGTGGACGGGCTCGGATCTTGGATAGCTTGGGCCCATGTCTTGTAGATGGGTTGCTCCTTGTTGGGTTGAAACTGTTGCGCGCGGGCTTTGGCTTTCTGCTTCATAGATGCTCGTCTCCAATTCTTTGCTCTTTTGGCTCCTCAATTTCTCCAAGCTTTATTTATTACCTAAAAACACAAAATTAATTAGTACAAATATTTATTCTTGAAAACAAGGAAAATACAGAATCTGGGATAATATTTGATTTCTGCATACAAAAGATGAGTTAAATGCCAATAAAAAGGTGTATAAATATGCAATATTTGGCACTCATCAATCAATCACGCACAAAACGAATCTGTTAACAATGGATTATCACAAGACGTCTTTAGATCTACAGACAGTTCTAAAGATCCCGTCGACACTTCGATCTAGTTTGAGTGAATCTTATATCAGAAGAGAAGATTCTCAATAATAAACAAACTTGGTGTAATCGAAGTTCAACAACCGTTAGTCAATCAAATCAAATCGAAAACTAATAATACTACAATTATCTAGTTTCCCACCAACGGTACTCGTAGAGCTTCTTGATCCCACAAAAGTCTTTAAATGAGCGGTCGTAAGAGATTTCGCCTAATTAGGGTACTTTCCTCTCCAAATACACGGCTCCACCAGTAACATAACAAGAAGGTAGTTTTGCTGGCTCTTAGGATAGTTTGCACGAAATGCAAACTTGGGTATTTATAGACCAAGGAAGTTTGGACACCAAGGAATTTTCAAAACCGAAATATTCTTAAGATATGCAATATATTTCCAAATCGGTTTTCATAATTCCTGGAAATGCTCTGTCCAATATTAACCAAAATCTCACAAGAAAATCTCCAATTAGTAAATGCACATTACCAATTTTTATTTTCCAGAGATATGCATTTTAATTTATGGTAATTAAAAGCATATAAATTAACAACCTTTATTAAAAGATTCTCAACTTATTTCGGTCCGGGATCTCCTTTAGTTATTAAGGAATATCTTTGAACAATAAAAGATAAGAGTTACAAAACATGTTCAAAGTATGTCGACATCTTATTTCTTTGTAAATCCTCTTTCATATTTACAATCTTGGAACCGATTATGCCACATTTCCAAGCAAGTTAGAACTGGTTCATCTGATTTCCAAGAACTATGTGGTTGACCAATTATCAATACACTAATCATGGGTTTACGGTTCTACCAAACACAAGGATCGGTTCTACCTTAATATGGTTACTGGGACCGGTTACATCACTACCGGGATCGGTTACGTCAATTACCAGGACCGGTTACCATATTCTCATGGTATTACTTGTGATCAGTTACACTAGTCACTAGAATCGGTTACGCCAATTACCAGGACTGGTTACGCCAATTACAAGGATCGATTACAACTCTTTTGTGATCGGTCATACCAATTACCAGGATCGGTTACACCAATTACCAATATCGATCATACCATCTAAGGTGATTACTTAGGATCAGTTACACTAATAAAAGTCATACCAATACATAAGTCAGGCATTGTGACTAGTTTTACCAAGATACATAACAAGTTATGATCGGTTCTACCAACTTACACATATTGGTAATCCAAAGATATGCAATGAATAACAATACCAATAAGCCTAGCGATTTCTCTTTCGATTTATAAAACAAGTTCATGAATGTACTTCCTTTAAACGAATGTAAACATTGTTTCCTAGGATGAAATCTTCACCTTTACCCATAAATCACAATAGCATTCAAACGATTATGTCGATGTCTTATATACGAAGTTCAAAAGATAGGCGTTATACTTCGTATTCTAATTCCTTAACACTATGTCTACTAGAGTATAATCATTCACAGCTTCGTAGTTATGTTTTCAATATAACACGACTTGAAAGATACGTTGGGAATGAAACAGTTCAAGTCAAAATATTACTAACCTCAAGAGGAAGGATGATGTCGTCGATGTAGCTTGTTACTTCTTCACATTCTTCAAGTCTTCGAGTAATACTTGTATGTCTCATTATCCTAATATTTCTAGCCTAACATGTACGAAGTTGTCTCTAGTACATAATCAAGCGACTATTTAATTGAGTTTTGATTCACTAAAATATGACAACCAAACTTGACATACCAACACTTGGTGGGTTCAACCGAGCTATGCTCTAATAACAAGAATTTAAACGTGAAATCTAAGTTCATGATAATGTATGACTGAGTGTATAGCCTCTCAGAGCATGCATAAATATGCAATCATTAAAGCCTCTCAATTGAGCTTTTAATATTTTACATATTTCATCGACAATACTGAATAATTCTATTATTCACTTCTGTATAAAATCGAGACTGATTGGACGACTACCTATATGGATTGACCACTAGAATAGAGCAATACTATGCGAATAAACATTCGAACGAGTATGATGGTTCCACTACCTCATACCTTGATTCTTGAATAAATATAATGCTCCTAGATGATGGTCTGCTAGGATAGAGCCATCAATTAATTAATTCAAGTGTAGTATTCATCAACTGAACTCCTAGAAAATATTATTTTTTTACTATAATATTTTACTACTTCAATTCACGGCTTTTCCCAGCAGAATTCCATGGATTAGAAATAAATATTCAACTTTCGGGCATATGCGCTACCACCTAGTAAGCCCCGAGAAAATGGTGCGAGTGTACTTAGCAATAATGCACGAACGAGCACCCAAAAATATGGAAGAACGAGGAAGTATGAAGAGCTAAGCAAAGTTGGAAAAAGAAGATATAATAATAATAATTAAAAAAAGAGGTGTCATGGGACCGGGCCCACCGTCCGGCCGTGCCACGGCCACGTCTCCCAAACTCTTTATTTTATTATTTTTTTTATTTTTTTTAAATATTATATTATTATTGGAAGCCTAACAAGCTAAGCTCCAACAGCGTACTACTACATTAGTTGAACAGGTTTTCGTGCTAGCCTACCAGCGAGCCTCATGAGGAACCAGCCAAGGGAGTCGAAACGGATAGGGGAGCAAGGGGAGCAAGCTAACTCTACCTTCCATGTCAAATTCTGCAATATTGCGCCATCGGAGACTCGAACCCGGGACCTCGTGGAGCGCATCAACTTTTTGAGGAATGGGGATGACCAACTGAGCTAGCTACCCGTTTTTTTCTCTCAACTCTTGACTCCCACATTCATGCAAACTCCTAATTCTCCATATTTCTCCAAATATTGTTCAACTCTCCAGAAAAGCCTAATCACACGACTATTGTATCTTTTTTTACCAATAATATTATTTCAATATCCTAAATATTGGACGTGCGAACAAAAAACCTAATTGCTCATTCAAGCAAAAATTAAGAATTTCAGTCAAGATCAAACTCTATAAAAATACAAAATATTGCACAAGTATCCAACAAAATACCTAAGACTTTCGGGAATGGACGTGCAAGCGACATGGTGGCCTGTACACCACCATGGCTGGACTGGCCGGTCCCACGCCTTTTCATTATTATTTTAATAATCATCCATGTTTTTTTTTAAAGTTTTTAAATTTTAATATAGATTTATTCATCCATTAAATACTCGTACAAAACTTTGGTTGGTAGCCTAGCAACAAGCTGAGCACCAATACCTTTTTGAATAACAACACCTAATCTGTAAAAAAACAAACCTACCAACACCACTACTAGTATCACTACTAACTAGACAATTCTTCAATCTCTTAAAAAAACACAAAGTATCCTCACTAAGCTCTCCCAAAGTCGAGAAAGCTAAAACACCCAAACCATAACCGTGCGAGACACATTTTTCTAAATATTTAGTACGTTTGCGCAAAACGGCATTTGAAACAGCTTGGCCCGCAATAAAAGCATGGATGCCTTCACCTGTGAAGAGTGAGAATCCCGTGACGTCCATACAAACATCCTGGCCATTCTCCCAGTTATAAACAATAATATCTACGGGGCGCGAATCTCTTTTATCATCAGAAAAAAAAACAAGAGCCACTTATTTAAGCGTAGACACGCCAGCTTTGTAACAAATGTCAGCGATTACATCACGTACCAGGTCGTGTCGAAACTTGAGCCCGACATCTTTGGCACAATGGAGTGCATGATCACCAAAAATATCCATAAGTATATTGCAACTTGAACATAAGCCACCTTCGACGAACATGGGGATACCGAGGCGGTAACAAACTACGGCTCTAAACTGTCTTGGCCCAAGGCATTGACTCGGCCAGTAATGGGTACATCCAAAATATAATCTTGTGCATGCTTAACTCGATTGCATTTCCACTGAATGGAATCTCTTGCGTACATAGAGAATTGGAAGGGGATTTGCTTCTGACCGCGTAAAAATAAGTAATCACGGGAGTGCATAAAAGGGGAGCAAAGATTATCAACGCAATAACTAGAAGGTAATCCACATACCTGAATGAAATTCTGAAGAGCCAATTGATAAGAAGAACCTTTTTCCGAAAAGAATAAGCTACCAAGTATCACCTTTTGTACTGAAACGATCTGACTCTAGAGGCAAGATTACAATAAGTGCGAGTGTCTGCCATAGTATAAATGCTGAGACCGCCCTCTTTGAAAGGAAGAGTAGCTAATTGATGTTGCAAAGGCCCAAAACTAGCACCATTACAGTAAGTGCGAGTGTCTGCCATAGTATAAATGCCGAGACATCCCTCTTTGATAGGCAGAGTAGTTAATTGTTGTTGCAAAGGCCCAAAACCAACACCATCTCATGTGACCAAAAGTCTCAAATACTGAAATAAATGGTCATCGAAAAGGTCAGTAGCTGATTGAAGTGATGCAGGATTGGTAGTACGCATTGCAAAATATAATTTAAACACACCGGTGCAATTGCGAAGTAATAACATCTCATTTTGGGGGTCTTTGAGTTTTTTGTGGCAGACATTAGATGGATGGCCTTGTGTACCCTTCTCAACACCATGTCACTAATAAAATTCAGATTCCGACTCACTGGACCTCCCAAAAATTTTACGCCATTATTAGGTCTACCAATATCCGAAGGGAAAACATCTTCAACAATACTTCTAGGATCAATGGAAGGCCAAAAGACCTCTGTTTTCTTTATATTGATATGTAAACCCCTACCTGGGCCTTCAGACTCTATGATGCTCAAAGCTTTGGCCACCTCAAGGGTGCCACCAATAATAGTACCATCATCAAGGTATCATGCATGCAAATCGAGTTTGCAACGAGAAGCAATGGTTTTCACAAGGGGATGAAGTATCAAGGCAAACAACAAAGGACCGAGTGGATCACCTTGTTGGACGCCAAGGGCCGAAGTCAAAATATAATTATCATGATACAATCTGGTAGGCCTACTATAGCAAAACTCCACCCAACGTGAAATACATGGAAAATGTAGGCGAACCTCCTTAATGAGATGTGATCAACAAACCATATTAAAGGCTTTAGAGAAGTATATAAGTAACATTGACATCTTGTATGAATGACATTTCATCTTCAACAATCTATTTACAGTGTGTAAAATACTCTCACCACCTACCAGAATACCAACACCAATTGGTGATCTCCCAAATAAGACGTCATGTCTTTTCCGACGGAGAAAGTATCTACTTTAGAAACCAACCTATGCCAAATTGTACCAACCGCAATAGGCATGATCCCACCGCCCGACTTCAATAATGGTGTTAAGCTATCTATGAACTCACCTAACCCATGGGGACATTTTCCCGCCAATCAAAGGTTGAAAACCCCTGTAATTGAAGACAGTAACTCATCCGCAACTGCTGCTGCTGCACCACTAATTGCATCCATTAAATATTACACGCGCAAACCATCTCGACCACAAGAAGTTCCTTTAGGAAAACTCTTAATATCGTTGAAAACAGCCTTAGAGTTAACTGTAATGGGGTCGACTCAGATAGTTTCAGATGTAATACAAGGTGGATGAGCAGTTGGATGCTTCATTTGCAGTTCTGCGAAAGTGGACTCGTCGCGAGTTACAACGCCATTAGAGGACATCACACGTATCTTAGCTGTATAATGACCACAACTCATCTTCTTCCGGCAGGCAGTCAAGTTGGCCGCGCCTTGCTTCTTTTCAAAAGGTTGTTTGCGTTGCTTTGGGACTGGTTGTTGAAGCAATCTGTTGATCATAAAGCAACAAACGTTAGCCTCCTTCCAATCCATTACAGCCTGGTTAATAGCGGCGATTTGAAGCTTCTTCTTTGTGCTAGATTTCTCCTCGGTTGTACTTTTGGGTTTATATAATTGCAGAATACAGATGCGGAGGAGGAGGAGCTTAATCCAAGCCGAAGTATCAACTGGATTATAAAGCACTTTATCAAGACAACCCTTTAAAACCCTTGAGAAGGAAAGCCTGCATTGGTGAGGAATATACGAGATGGTAGTAAGCTGTCTTTGAAAAGCAAGGTTCAATAATTCTGGGGAAAGTGAATTAAGTCCATCATCTGTGATAATATAGTCCCATCCATCTGAAGTATCCACAACAGTATCATCATTCAAATGTGCAACATTAACCTTGTCTGGTTTGGGAAAACCGTGAATAATAAATCCAACATTATCACCATTCAAAGGGACTGCAATAATATCACAGTGAACCTTACCAGCCTGACCTTTGCAGGGCATCTTCGAAGCATGTATATACATACATCTACCGCAAATCCACATTCTGAGATGAAGAAGTAGTCTCTCCCACGCCAGATAAATGTTCAAATTTCTAAAGATGAGGTCTCTGCAAGCCTCCTTATTGTCTTCGGAGAAGAGATGTTTATCATAAAGATGCCGGAAAAAGGACCCCTTGGCATAACCCCTATCATGAATTCCATCGTGAAAACCATCAAAGCATTTGAATGGGCAATGACAATACCCATCATGAACCGCGTCTTATGTGTCTAAGGAAGAAGGAAGATCCTGAGACTCATCATAAGTGGTGTAGTTGCAGGAAATCCCACAACACACCCCATGTAATATTTTCTAGATCTAAACCTATTTCATAATCAAAATAAAGATTAAAGTGCTAAAATTATAAAATGGACACAAGGATTTTTTACATGGTTCGATCAATGTGATCTACATCCATGGTTCTTCACTATGATTGTTGAAATTACATAAATATTACATTTAGAATCTCCATTAATGGATATTTGGTAGAGTTCTAGATCTAGTCTGGAGGAAGAAGATGGTAAAGAAATTAAAGTCTCCCTCAACAAATGTGTGTCCCCTCTTTCTCTCTCCTGCTCTCCTCTTTATATAGGTGTCTACATAGTGGATGATAGCTCACATTACCCTACATTTTCGGATCCCCTGCTACGTTCTCTCAGGCACACTTTATAATTTCGCAGGCTCTGCTACATTCTCGCAAGCCAAGGAAATAATTGAATCTCGCACACTAATAAAACGTGTTGTGCGATATTTGGATCCTACAAGTGGATTGCTGGTCCTGAGACACAGAGGAAGAAGGAGAAGACAAGTTCTGCTACGCAGTAGTAGTGGATTGCTGGTCCTAAGAAGCACATGAAATATGTTGTTGAATCCAAAATAAAAACCTGGTAGTTCTAGGCATTCCTTCGAGAAACCGTAAACTAGAAAAGGTTACCCTAGAAAACCAAAAAATAAAATATAAGGAAAATAACAAAAAGGAAAGCAAACAGCAGTAAAAAAATTGAGGGGAAAACGAAAAAGCAAGTAAGATTTCATGTGGACAAGAAGAGCTCGCTCGAATCTGATGAATAATTCTCCATATTTTAGTGAATCCTTTTTGATGGACACTTCTCTGCACGCTCGGACGTTCATCCACCACCAATGGCCGGCTCTCATGCCCACTGGTTGGTCGATATTCCTTGACCCACATTAGACAACCCTACATCTTCAGGATTCAGGGTTCTCCAAATATTAGGGTTTCGAATTCACGATAATTCGATAAACGTCGATAACTTTTATATTGATCCAAAAATTAATATTTTTAATTAATTTTAATGTTCGGTCCTACTACCAACATTTTAGTTGCTCGACTGTCCGAGAGCAACATGATTTGGACGACCATCCGCTCGGCTGATCATCTAATATTTAATTGGACCGCCATCGATCATTCAATATTTAATACTCTAATTCTTACTTTGTCATTCGACAATTCATGACATATTATATTACGAATGAGAACTCTACATAACTCAAAGAACATTTGATTTCTGTCTAATGCTCGACATATCAGAATAGGTCAATGATCGAGCAATCTCATTGGACGCTCGTGGATCCAAATTATCAGAACATCATTATTGCCTCAACTGGTAAAATGATACATCAGATTCGACGTTTATGCATTATTACTGTCCCAGCAGACACCTTATGCTCAATCCACGAGTTTTAAAGTATATCGCATTAGTCTATTATGCTCGAATCATCAAGGATAAGACTCATGGTCTAGCCAAGTCAACAGTTGACCAATTAAATACACGTCTGCCTTGCAGACTCCACATTCATGAGACATTATTTATGTCACATGGGGGGATATTCACTAGGGTTTTGGTCTCGCGGCCTACAACATGTGTGTACATCCACGATGAGAAATGTGAGTAATTCGTGCAAGCAGTTGAATGAGTTAGCAAAGTAGTGGATGGAAAATCAACCAATTCTCCCATGCATGTGGAACTGGTTAAAACACGATTTCCACTCCCCATTCTTCCACTCTTCTGCAACCATCACACTTACTCGAGATCAATGTGTTAACTACTTCCGCAATATAAATAGATTCAAACATGATATTTGTTAACTAATCTTATCTGAACACAACTTTACTCAACTCAACGGATGTCAATCGAACACTACTGAATGTAACTCAATCAATCTGATCGAATTCACTAACAGCTTTATTAAACTTGCGTAAGCTTCCAACGCATCCACAATCCTTCAATCATCATTGTTCTGACACATTTCTCAGCTTCCCTCCTAGAGATCGACCCCCATCCCTCTTTGTGACCGAATTGACTCTAAAACGACCATTGTCTTGGTTTAGGCCGGAGTCATACAGATTGATATCTCTAACTCAAAGCACGCCTGTGCAGTGCATCTGTTAAAGGTTTTGGAAATTCGCTCAATTGAGGATCCGCCTGTTGCACATCCCTCCAATTTCCTCAAAAACCAGCAAATCGTTTTTACCGATCAACAACTTTATAAACCTTTTAAATCATACTCAGATTTCTCTACTCTCTAATATAAAAAGTTCAAGTACTCCTTTTAATTATAAACCAAATGCACTTTGTAATGTTCTAGGTAAGATTGTGACCAAAATTTTATCAAACTGAATCAAACCCTTTCAAAATTTAATCTCTTGGTCACAGAATGCCTTTGTTTCTGGTAGACAAATTATGGACGACATAATTGTTACAAAAGAATTACTTCATTCAATGAATAATTCAGATGCTAAAGATGGGTACTTCGCGCTAAAGCATATGCTCAAGTAAACTGGAAGTTTCTAGGAGATATGACGAGGGTTATTGGAATAGATGGTTATTCTCATTATTTTATTATGAATTATGTGATTATTGCTTCATTTACTATAAATTTGAATGGTGGTCCACATGGTTTATTACAAGTGAAAGAGGAATTCGTCGTATTTGTCGTTTATCTCCAGCTTTCTTCATCATTTGTCAACAAGGTTTATCAATGTTAATGCACCAGTATGAAGTGAAAAACTTATATCAGGGTTATAAAATAAATATACGTGCTTCATCTATTTTAGTCATATAATGTTTACAAATGATTTGTTTTTTTTTTTTTTTTTTGTTTTTGTGAAAACTATGAATCAATGTGAAAAACTTGAAGCATTTGATGTCTTCTTATGCTGATTTTTCTGGTCAGATGATTAACCATTCAAATCATCTATCCCTTTTAGTAAAGGGAACAACGAGTTGAGAAAACCGATTATTATTAAGGAACGTTGATTTCAAGAAATGAAAGAGGATGATAAATATTTAGGGAATATCCTCTCAAATCAGATTATAAAATATCAAGTATTGATTTTCTCACGGAGAAATTTAATTCTAGATCATCTGGATAATGACCATTTCTTAAATATGGTAGGAAAAATTCTTTCACAAACAGTTTTATTATCAACTCATATTTTCTTGATGGGCACTTGCATATTGCCTAAAGGGTGTCTGCAGCAAATTGAAAAGATTCAAAGTAGTTTTTGGTGGGGACAATATACTGAAACTAAGAAGACTCATTTCATTAATTGGGATAAAATTCGCATGAGTCAACTATATGGTGGTTTGGGTAATAAGAATATAAAATCTGAGAATAAATCTTTGGTCTGCAAGTTGGCATGGAGATTTCTGGAGGCTAAAAATGTTATATGGGGTTAAATATTATCTACTAAGTATCTTAAAAGGAAAACCTTTAGGAATGTAGGTGCAAACAAACAAGTTCTTCTATTTGGAATAGCTTCATGAAAGTTCGATCTATTTTAGTAAACAAATTTTTTTTGACAGATTTCTAGTGACATATAAATATTTGGCTGGAGCTTTGGGTTCCAAATCAACTATATTATTTAGTCTCTTTACCGGATTTAGATTTGATTCAATGGGTTTGAGATTTGATTTATCATAATAATAATTCTTTGAAAGAAAATTTGCTTCAGGTAATCATGCTTGCAAATCTGTGAATGAAGTCAAAGAAATATTTATTTCTGGAGATAATGCAGAAATAAGTTAATATGGTCTCCAAGTATATCCGGAAATTTTTCAGCAAAATCTTGTTACAAGATTATTTCCACGAATACTCTTATTTCTTCGACTGTAAGTGAATTTCACTTAGAGAAGATTTTGGTCTTTTAATAATAATAATAACAACATTCCAAAATTTATCCTTTTTGGTTGAAAATAATTCATAACGGTCTAACAGTCAAGAAGAATATTTGCAGATTCAATATGCATGTTTGTATTGTGTAATCTATTGTTCACATGTTATTCACTTATCTGTGGGTTAAAACGTTTCTAAGTAATGCTTCTATGGGATTTTATACATTTTTAGATGTTGAAGATTATAAAACCATTTTTATTCAATGGATGAAAGAGTCAGACAGAAAGAAATTTGCTTGTGAGTCTCTGCTTGTTATGGAATATAAGGAAAATGAAAAAGAATGGTCTTTGATAATGCTTCCTTCTATGTTGGCTAAGTAAAAAAAACAGTTTCAGATTTTAATCGTTGCTTTTCCGATGACCAGCGATTTGAGTGTCAAAATGTTTTTATAGGTCATGTGCTATCTTGGAATACACCTTCTATTTATAAAGATCAATGTGGATGTTGCTTTTTTTTTTCAGATCAAGGTGTTGCAGGAGTTGTTGCTAGAGATCATTTAGGAAAGCATATTGGAAGTGGTATTATTACCTTTGATGCTACTTCTCCTCTCATAGCTGAAACAAATCAGATTTGGAAATAACATTAGCTCGCAAGTTGAACTTTGAAAAGATATTAATTGAAGACGATGCTGCTAATGCAGCGCAAATAATCCTAGTAGATAATAGTGATATCTCATGGAGTATTAATTGGTTGGTGAAGTAAATTAAAGAAATTTCTTTAAATTTTGAAGAAATTAAATTTGTTGTTTGTCCCTAAATATGTAAATTATGTAGCTCATGTATCAGTCTACTATGCATGAGCATGTAATAAACAGGTGGGATTCCTATTCACCTCCACCTTGTATTTCCTCGAACCTCAACTTGAATGAGGTAGTATATTAATAAAGTTTGGGGCTCTTGTAAGCTCTTTTCCCTTTGGTGGCAATCTTATGCATATATATTGTAATAGAGAAAAGATAAAGAAAAAGGATGCAAACTCAATTAGACCAAACGAAAGTTGAGACAAGGATTATATCGTCTAACCTTAAGACAGATTCACCTCGCATCGGTGTTTACGGATTATTGATGTCTGTTTTCTTGGATACAACGACTTACTTCTCGATTTAGTAGCACTCCAAACTTTGAGAAATGGCGAACCAAAACTTAAAGTGATGAACTCTCTCTTTAACAAAAACTTAATTAATGATTTTAGAATGCAGTGGAATGATAATTAAGTTTCTAATTGATATTCTTTTCTAAGTGTGTGCAGGGTATTTATAGAAATTATCAGTTTCTCTTCAATGAAGAATTATGATGCTTCAAATACCTCTTCAATGAAAAATCATGATGCTTCAAGGATTTTCAAGGGATGTGAATTTTAAATTCCAATTCGAATTCCTAAGGGTTGTATCCCTTCGCATCCAGTTTTGGGTTTCCTTTAGTTTCCAACTTGAAACTAACTTAACCTAACTAATAGGCCAATTTAAGATTAAGCCCATTGATATAGCCCAACACTCAAATACAATATGGTACCAGTTAATTGATTTTTCCATTTTTTTTTCTAAGAAAACACCCTAACTATAATAACTTAAAAGAGAATCGGATCAATCAACCCCAATTGATTTTTCCATTCGTATACGAAAATTGGATCTAATTTTCCAACACCCTTATTAAAAAAATGAAGAACAATAACGGGAGACAAGCCAAGTGAACTCTCCCGAGATCATTCGTATTGACATTTAAACGGTCACTGTTGAGGGGTGATTTCAGATTTAAGTTGTACCCATCCTAGCTACACCAAATGACCTCACTATGCCAAGAATAGTAAGAGAGAGAGTTACCTTTCTATTGTACCTTGTCCTTTCTTATATAGGCTTTCCTAAAAACCCCTTTCATGACACATGTCCTAACCTTCCTTAATTACTTCTAATGTCATTCCTTAATATAACCTCTTTCTTCTTTGTTAATAATTCCTTTCTTGTCCTTCTTTCTTCATGGGCATTTTCCTGTTTGGGCTTGGGTTTAATCCCCAAGTCCCCATATCTCATACTAAGCTCACCTCTCTTCTTAGGGGCACTCCAAGCCCGTTAAGGGGTATTTTTCATGTATCAACATTAGTCCCCTGACTATTGGGTCAATTATTTGGATGATCCAATAGTCAAATCCTTTTGTATCTGATGAGTGCCAAATAGTGCATATTTTATACACCTTTTTATTGGCATTTTACTCATCTTTTGCGCTTAGAAATCGATATTATCCCGCATTCTATATTTTCTTTGTTTTCAAGAATAAATATTTGTTTTAATTAATTTTGTATTTTTAGGTACTAAATAAAGTCCGAGAAACCGAGGAGCCAAAAGAGCGAAGAATTGAGTCGATCATCTATGGAGCAGATAGCCAAAGCCCACGCGCGAATCGCTTGCAACCCAACAAAGAAGACATGGGCTAGAGCTACCCACGACCCGGATCCGAACCCGCTCATTCCGAGCCGTTGAGATTTCGATCTTCTACATCCTACGGTCGCTGCCCCCACTAGCATCGATGTTCGATGCTCCGCGCAACACCATATCACACCAAAACCGCTTACCATTCTCGTCCGTTCGGATCTTCCCGACCAAATCCAATGCTCGGTGCGGCGTTCTCATCATACCCCACGTGACCGCTCAACAAATAAATCCCTAACCCTATACCCCCACTCGACCAGCCTATCTTCTTCTCCATTTTCTCTTCTTCCTTCTCTTTCCTCTCGCAAAACCCATCTTCTCTGCAACTCCACCCATTCCCCACCAAGAATACCAACAACTCCATCTCCCCATCACCTCCATAGCCACCAACAACTCTTCTCCTCTTCTCTAGGCTTAGCTATCTCTCCCTTAGCTTCTCCATACACCTAGAAGCTAATTTAGAGATAGATGAGAACTAGGGTTAGGTCACAACAACCCATGCATGGCGACTCGAGCGCAGAGCGCAGAAGCCGGTAATTCAGAGCCAACAGAGTATGGGTTTGAATTACTTTGCATTTAATTCCTATTTTTAATTCAATTAGGGTTTTGGGAATTTTGAATGAGCTGCATGTATAAATAGAGAGTGAAGAAGATGAAATTGGGCACGCCTGGATTAGCCAGAGCTGTCAATTTAGTTTTAATTTGTTTTATTTCTTGCAATGTTTTAATTTCAATTTCCAGGGTGTGTTGAAACCCCTGCTCATATGCTAAGATTGCTCACTGTTTTGTATTGTTCTTGAAGCTTCATGGTTTAATTGAATTGCTAGTTGAGTATATGACCCTGTGATGGAGTGTACTGTAAGAAGACACTCCATACTAGGGGGGAGTGTATAAAAGTAGTCAAAACATTAACATGGTGTTCTTCCCTGGAATGAACCAAGAATAGAACTTGATTAGGAAATGCCTTAGCATAGGTTCAGGTGGTGGATTCACCATCCTGGTACTTCAACTTGTTTGCCTTAGTTTAGAGTCACCACTAAAAATCAGTCGCTTCGGCAACCTTCAAATTGTGTTACATACATTTCATAAAACTCAGTAGAGCATAGCCATATATCACCAGAGCACCACAAGTCTCTGTGGTTCGACTCGCACCTGCCCTGTGCTGCAAACCAGACACCGTGCACTTGCGGTATTTCCGTAGGCCGTAAAATATATACACTCTCACGGGCCTACCAAGTTTTTGGCGCCGCTGCCGGGGACTTGGCGCGTGCCCTGTGATCTTTTGCTTACTTCACCGAGTTGCAATTCATCCTCGTACATATCTAGTGTAACTTAGTTTCCTTGTAGTATAACTTAGTTTAATTTTCTTATAAATTGCATCTGTAACTTGTAGTATTGCATCTGTAACTTAGCATTGTAAGTTTAATTGTTTGCATTGTTAATTTTTAACCTTGTGTTAGTGTAATTTAGTTGTTCTCTCTTATTTGCATCTTCACTGAACTTTCTCCCCTGTACATATTTGTGTTGAGTTATTTGTCCTTCACTGAACTTTCTCTTGAGCTACAGGTGCATATAGTTGCCAGGGAAGGACAAAGAGCAAGACAATACAGCCATTGCGGCTGAAGCAAGTACTTGTGGCACTACTGTGCAAACAAGGAGGGGAAGAAAAAGGCAAAGACTTCAGGTTGGTGCCCTGTGCTTTGTAGACCTTGAATCTGCCCTGTAGTGTTAGGACTGTTGATTGTGAATCTGCCCTGTGCTTTGTAGACCTTGAATGCAAGCTTGAGCTCCCTGGCTAGCCCTTGGTCTACCACCTGTATAACCCTGTGCATGCTCAGATATTGTGCTTTGCACATTTGTTTGAAACTCCATTGAAAACCTAAAAATCACAAAGATTTGAGCCGAAATTGCTGAGGCTTTGAGTGAGATCAGTCTGAGTGGAGAGCTGAGTGAGTGAACTGGTACTGTTCACCGAGTTGAACCGGCCGAGTTGAGTTGACTCCCTAAATCGCTGAGTCAATCCGACCTTAGCGATTCACCGAGTTGAATCGATTTTCATTTTTCATAATTTGGGTCTACACACAACCAAGCCCACTCTACACACCCTGGAGCTGGGCTTACACCAGTGAGCCCAACTCAACCCAACCCGGGCTGCCAAGCCTTCACGTGCACTGGCTAACCCAACCGCTGGCCGATCAACTCAACATAAACCGTACCTGCCGAGCCCATAGCCTCGCTAGACTAAGCCCCTCGTCCTACTGGGCTTTTCACCAAAACTCAGCCCAACTCAATTCATTTCGGGCCGCACCATCTAGGCTAGAACCTCTACTTCTCGGGCCGGACCATCCGGGTCTGCTCACAATCAATCCACCTCTGGGCTTAACAATTTCAAATAGCAACCTGGGCTTGAACATTCCCAAATAAACCAAAACCCAACAAAACCAAACTTACCCAACAAAACCAAACTTACCCAACAAAACCAAACTTTCCCATTTAAACCAAAATTTCCCACCAAAAACCAAACTTAGTCCACTTCATCTGGGCTTTGAGTTCAATTTGAGTGCCAAATCATGTCAGGATATTGGTCCGCAACTGGGGATTCAAACAAATCCCTTAGAGAGCTTGCTTATGGGCATGCTTCACAGTATGAAACCCCCACAGACCATAATAATTCTAGGGAGTATTATGAGCCTTCTCAGGGCCCTGACCTTGAATACTCATACCCTAACCATCTTGAGCACATGTATCACTACCACAAAATGGAGATGAACAATTTTATACTCCCCCGACTCCTTGTTTACAATCACTAATAGAAACGCTCATGGAGCAAAATACTAGGCTTGAATTAAATGCAATGCATGATCATCCATATAGCAACATGTCTGAATTTCCCTTCTCTAGTGAACCATATGCACAACCATGTAATGATGATTCATATGAAACATGCATACCCACTATTAAAGACTCTCCTCCATTGAAAAATGTCACATGTTCTTAAAGATGAAACTGATTCATTTAGAAAAAAAGAAGAAGAAGAATGGAAGGCGGTTCATGATAGAATGATTATTGTCCCTAATAAAGAAAATCTTGAAAATAGTGTTTCTCTTCCTACTCATGCAACGAACACCGAATATGAACCTAATCTAGAGGTAAATGAGTATACTAGAAATGCTAATAGGGAAATGCATTTTTGTTATGATGATGATGATGATGAATATGATATGTTAGAAGAGCATGTGTATGTAGATAATATGATAGAATCTTTGAGTTCGTAGACGTTAGGCGTCTCTTCCGTGAACCCTATGAATGATACCTCTTCTAACATTCATATATGTGATATGGATTCCGAGCTTGGTTTTGTGAAATTCTTCGATGAATGTGAGCATGCTTCACAACTTGTTTGTGACTTAGGACAGATGAATCTTCTGTTGACACTAATGTTCTTTTGGATCATGATATTATTGTTGTGTCGATTCCCCGCCCATATCACAATATGTTGCCTGCTCGATGATTATGACATGGTGATTGATGAATTGCCCCGTGAAAATGACCATGATTTACCCACTCCCGACCTTAGGAAAGAGTGTGACGGTGCAAATGATTTTATACATGAACACAACTTAGATGTACCTAACCTCTCTCCCCGAGTCACAAATTGTTACTCCTCCACCAAACCTAGGTGTAGTTTGTCACAAAATTGCAAAACCAACTTTTCTGAAAATGCCTAACTTAGGCTTAGAACTTTGTGCTTCCCAAGTCCTCTTGGACTATTTTGCATCAAAGTATAACACCTTTAGGGAACCACAGTTGGTATGTGTATATTTGCCATTATTAGAAAAACTCATTTTGAGTTAGACCTTTTGCATGATGTACCGTTAAAATTGCAAGATTTTGTGCTCCCAAACACACCCGTTCACAAGTTTAGGTTTGGGGGAAACTCATTCACATACACAGTCTTACGTGCACTCTCATATTATATTTGTGTAAGGCTGTTAATGTGTGTACATATCGTCTATTGGGTTGATCCTCAACTCTTTAGACTGTTAGTTTATGGTGAATTTTCATTGTATATATCCAAAGAGGACTTGTTAAATTTTTCTTTTCTTGATTCGGTTGAGTCTTCTCGCACATATATTATGCTAATCCGATATGATCTCCGTTGAGAATATTGGATTCTAGCCTTGACGAATGAAGCTCAACCTTGCTCCCGCCAACATACCGGTAATCTCTTCCCTTTCTATTTTCAGCATAGTTTTATGGTACTTGACTGTTCAAATTTTTCATATCTGTGACACATTGAGGACAATGTTTAATTTAGGTTTGGGGGTGCATTTGCATTTAGAGTTTTTAGTCTTTTATTTTCAAAAAAAAAAAAAAAAAAAAACAACTCTTTTTGTAAAACCTCCAACTTTTAGAGATTTTAGAGTCACTAGCATGCTTCTAGCTATGTTTACATAGAGATTCAACCGAAATAACAGAACTTGGAAGTACCGGAAAACGCAATCGGGTTCCTTAGTTGATTAGAGCGTTAAAGTTGGATTTAACCATACCGGAGAGCGAATTAGGTGCTGTTAGATATTCGGTAGTAGAATTGTGATCACCCATAGTGGAGACTACCCATTTTACATCAAGTGAGGCACCAACCTTCAAATTTTTGCAACTTTCTAGAAAAGTCATTAGAGTGTGTGTCACCGTACGTCAATTCCGGGTAGGAATGGTGAGCTACCCAACTTCGCACCATTTTCAGCACTACTTTTGATCTCTTGAGTGCTAGTTTTTGTCAATCATGAGGGTGACGTCTAAAGAAGAAAACTACTTCTAAATACCGATTTGCCGTTAGCATCACTCTCTCTCTCAATCATCAAGACCCATAGAAACACATTATCGTCAAAGAACCGGAGCGAGAATCGAGAATATTGAAAGAAAAGTTGAGATAGTCCAAGGTTTATATGCAACAAAACAAGGAAAAGAAAATGAGAATTAATGAAGTTTATGAAAAATTGAGTTTATCGTTTTATTGTAACTTAGATATAAAAAAAAAAAAAAAAAAAAAAAAAAAAAAAAAAAAAAAATTTGTGTTGTATTATTATTTTCGTTTCATATACTTAAAAAAAAAAAAAAAAAATCATCAAGTTTTTGTAAAGTTCAGAAGTTCGTCATCAACAGTTGAAGACCGAAGATTGAAGACGTTTTCTATGGTTCTTACGAGAGAGTGATACTAATTGCCGATCGGGTGAGAAGGTAAGTGAGTACTCACACCCCTTACTAATGGTTGATTTCCTTTCTTAGAGATCATTAGAAAAAGATTCTTTTTGTCCACACTTCCGTGGAGTCTCCAGATTTTATTTCGAGGGTTATCCTTTCTACCTACAACGTGTGCAGGATTTCTCTCTTATTTCCTCGCTCGCACACATGAGAGACTAAAAAGCGATCTTTTTGAGTGCAATTATCATAAAACCCTAATGGTGAGGCAGGTAGTTGAGACTTATGATCACAATCGAATCCGAATTCTTTCATATGGTATGGTTACTTCTCGCTCAAGACTTAAGGATGAGAATGCGTTCTTCGATAGTTCTAACTTCACATTACTAGCATGCGAAACTCTATGTCCTCATAGCTTCTTGAGGCTTGAGACTCTTTACACTCTGAAGTTGGAGAAGGTTTTGTGGGTACACCTCTTGTAAACCCTCACGAGACTACAACTCGTCCACTAGGGACACCTAGGGGTTTAAAGGCTTAGTGCATACGCTAAATGCATTCGAGAGACTGCGACAGGGGTATAGTTAGGATTTCTTTATTTCTGTTTCACTTGAGGACAAGTAAAATTCAGGTTTGGGAGTATTTGATGAGTGCCAAATAGTGCATATTTTATACACCTCTTTATTGGCATTTTACTCATCTTTTGCGCTTAGAAATCGGATATTATCCCGATTCTCGTATTTTCTTTGTTTTCAAGAATAAATATTTGTTTTAATTAATTTTGTATTTTTAGGTACTAAATAAAGTCCTGAGAAACTGAGGAGCCAAAAGAGCGAAGAATTGAGTCGATCATCTATGGAGCAGATAGCCAAAGCCCACGCGCGAATCAGCTTGCAACCCAACAAAGAAGACATGGGCTAGAGCTACCCACGACCCGATCCGAACCCGCTCATTCCGAGCCGTTGAGATTTCGATCTTCTACATCCTACGGTCGCTGCCCCCACTAGCATCGATGTTCGATGCTCCGCGCAACACCATATCACACCAAAACCGCTTACCATTCTCGTCCGTTCAGATCTTCCCAGCCAAATCCAATGCTCGGTGCAGCGTTCTCATCATACCCCGCTGTGACCGCTCAACAGCGAAATCCCTAACCCTATACCCCCACTCGACCAGCCTATCTTCTTCTCCATTTTCTCTTCTTCCTTCTCTTTCCTCTGCAAAAACCCATCTTCTCTGCAACTCCACCCATTCCCCAACCAAAGAACACCAACAACTCCATCTCCTGTCACCTCCATAGCCACCAACAACTCTTCTCCTCTTCTCTAGGCTTAGCTATCTCTCCCTTAGCTTCTCCATACACCTAGAAGCTAATTTAGAGATAGATGAGAACTAGGGTTAGGTCACAACAACCCATGCATGGCGAGTCAGAGCCGCAGGAGCAGAGAAGTCAGTAATTCAGAGCCGAACAGAGTATGGGTTTGAATTACTTTGCATTTAATTCCTATTTTTAATTCAATTAGGGTTTTGGGAATTTTGAATGAGCTGCATGTATAAATAGAGAGTGAAGAAGATGAAATTGGGCACGCCTGGATTAGCCAGAGCTGTCAATTTAGTTTTAATTTGTTTTATTTCTTGCAATGTTTTAATTTCAATTTCCAGGGTGTGTTGAAACCCCTGCTCATATGCTAAGATTGCTCACTGTTTTGTATTGTTCTTGAAGCTTCATGGTTTAATTGAATTGCTAGTTGAGTATATGACCCTGTGATGGAGTGTACTGTAAGAAGACACTCCATACTAGGGGGGAGTGTATAAAAGTAGTCAAAACATTAACATGGTGTTCTTCCCTGGAATGAACCAAGAATAGAACTTGATTAGGAAATGCCTTAGCATAGGTTCAGGTGGTGGATTCACCATCCTGGTACTTCAACTTGTTTGCCTTAGTTTAGAGTCACCACTAAAAATCGGTCCGCTTGGCAACCTTCAAATTGTGTTACATACATTTCATAAAACTCGGAGAGCATAGCCATATATCACCAGAGCACCACAAGTCTCTCGTGGTTCGACTCCGCACCCGCCTGTGCTGCAAAACCGCATACACCGTGCACTTGCGGTATTTCCGTAGGCCGTAAAATATATACACTCTCACGGGCCTACCAGTATCCTTGTTGGAAACGGGCCGGTTACTGCATCATTTATGGTGATTTTTTCCTTATATAGTAGTGTCGGGCTTTAAATCCGATCATCAGTTTTAAGCTTTCGTTTCCATTTCCTACTTTCCCTGTCGGATACTTTGCTCAGATGGCTCACTCCCTTCACGGATACGTACTAACTCTAGCGCCAATCCCCGCGCTAGTCTCAATGTTCAAAGAGCTGGAATTGGCGCGCTTATTGTTGGTAAAAAACGAGGTTGAGGCACTTTGCAAGTGTAAGTTGGCGAATAGGGACTCCATGCACGCCCAGTTTGCAGAGCGTCACGAAGTGCGCCAAGCCGTTGAGGAGGTCGGACGCTTAACGTCCGCAATCCAACATGCTTTGGACGTCGTCAGCTAAATCGGATGTCGCTATTTTATTACTCACGTAATCCTCAACGATGGAGGCAACCATAGAACACGCCATTACTCGATTTCCGCTCGCAGATCTCGTGGTCGTGCGGCCCAACGCCTTCTTGGGTACACTCTATCTTTGACGGCTGTTTCCGCGCTCGTAAACCCGTCTTATCCTAAGGACGAACTCGCGAACTTATTGGTGTTGATAGAAGAGGTAGATGTACTATGGTCTCTCAGGCAAATCGTCGGGATAAGGCACGTGAAGATCGCGACGAGCATGAAGGCACTCTTGCACTCACTCAGGGAGCAAAGGCTAAGGGAAAGATCATTCAGGATATCCGCAAGTTAATAGGTGACAACAATTGGGAGTTGTCTCGAGCCAACATTCAGTGTGATGAAGGTCGGCTCATGGCGGAAGCCGTGGACATGGACAATACCCGTTGTCGCGCGTTTATATCTGGCTAGGTTGCGTACAATTTTGAGGACATCTTTCCTTGTTTATCGCTCATTTTATGTACCCCTTTTTTTTGGTTGTGTATTTATTTCTTTTGCTTCTTATCACTAGACTTTTACTCTTGCTTAATTCCCTTCCTATATTTCGTCTTATGGATGTTTCCATGCTGGCCTTGGGCCTTAGTCCCCAAGTCCCCAATGTTTATATCAGGGGCTCTCTTTTTAAGGGTATCTTAAACCTGTTTGAGAGGCATTGCTTTATGCGTATCATTAACATGGGTTGCCATGTATCATGGCATGCACAAGGAGACGTAAGGGGTCATTGCATCGTAAACCACGTCATTCCCCCTTTATATATGGTTCTCATTTCTTAGTTGTGGTCACTATTTTCCTTTCAACTTCATCATCTTCTTTCTTCCTTTTGATCGATAAGTTGTCAGCATGTCTCGTTCTCTTCACGGATATGTGTTGTCCTTGGCGCCTGTTCCCATGTTGGCGTCAGCAATGTTTAAGCACGATGAGCTGAAGCGATTGTTGCTCGTGAAGGCTGAAATTGAAGCGCTTCGAGAGCAGAGAGCGGCAAATAGGAATAATATGCGTGCCAAATTTAGGGAGCGGACGAGGCGTATCAGGCTGCCCAGAGAGCCTACTTATCGGACCGCGTGTCGTTGGAGATTCAACGCACGTTGGATGAGGCTGTCACCGCTCGTGATGCGACTAAGCGATTATTCGTGGATTCCTCGATAATGATGGCTACTATTGATCGCGTCATTTCGATTGTCGTTTGTGGATTTACGCCGGGCGGTCCCACCACTCCTTGGGCACATTCTGACCTTATCTGCCGCATCTTTGCTTGTGCCTCATCCCTACCTTGAGGATGAAATGGCGCGTCTATTGGTCTTGAGGGAAGAAGTGGGCCTGTTATGGACTCTCAGGTTGATTCGTCAGGACAAGGCGCGTAAAGAATATGATGAGCATGAGGATACTCTTTCGTTTGCTCATGGAGCGGAAATTAAGGGTAAAATTATTCGAGATATTCACAAGTTGGTGCATGAGTCCGATCAGGATCTTCGTTTAGCCGCCGCGCAGTGTTATGACGGGCATTTGATGGTGGAAGCCTTGGATACGGATATTGCTCGTTGTCGAGTGTTAATGGCTGACCAAGCTTTGTGTCCTTTTAGAGGATGTTGTTGTTTTTTATTTATATATGTCCCGTTTGTTTTTCTCGTGTATGTTTGGAACATGGTATGAATCATATTTTATTTGAATTAGGATATTCTCCAGTGTTTATTTGAGTAGATGGCTATGTTGCGCCTACCTCCTCTTCTCCCCTCCCCCCTTTTTATTTCCGCGAAGGGTGTTAGGTGGAATGGGTGTTGGTGGAGCGTGCTTGCTCTCCCCTTCTTTTTCTTTTTTATTTCAGAAAAGTGCTGGGTAGAGTGGGCGTTAGTAAAACACGCCTATTCCCCCTCTCTTCATTTCGAAAGGGTGTTGGGTAGAATGAGCGTTAGTAAAACGTGCCTACTCCCCCCTTTTTATTTCGAAAGAGTGTTGGGTGGGGTGGGCATTAGTAAAACGCGCCTACTCCCCCCCTTTTTCCCGAAAGGGTGTTGGATAGAGTGGGCGTTAGTAAAACAAACCTACTCCCCTTTTCTTTATTTCGAAAGGGTGCTGGGTGGGGTGGGCGTTAGTAAAACGCGCCTACTCCCCCCTTTTTATTTCGAAAGGGTGTTGGGCGGGGTGGGCGTTAGTAAAACACGCCTACTCCCCTTTTTTTTCTTTCGAAAGGGTGTTGGATAGAGTGGGTGTTAGTAAAACGCGCCCACTCCCGTTCTTTTTATTTCGAAAGGGTGTTGGATGGGGTGGGCATTAGTAAAACGCGCCTACTCCGCCGTGCAGGCGCCTTTGGCTTTCCTGAGACCTTTTGTAGATTTGTCAGTCGATCAGGCGCCTTTGGCTTTCCTGAGACCTTTTGTAGATTTGACAGTCGATCGGGCGCCTTTGGCTTTCCTGAGACCTTTTGTAGATTTGACAGTCGATCGGGCGCCTTTGGCTTTCCTGAGACCTTTTGTAGATTTGTCAGGCGATCAGGCGCCTTTGGCTTTCCTTAGACCTTTTGTAGATTTGTCAGGCGATCAGGCGCCTTTGGCTTTCCTGGGACCTTTTGTAGATTTGTCAGTCGATCAGGCGCCTTTGGCTTTCCTGAGACCTTTTGTAGATTTGTCAGTCGATCAGGCGCCTTTGGCTTTCTTGAGACCTTTTGTAGATTTGTCAGTCGATCAGGCGCCTTTGGGTTTCCCGAGACCTTTTGTAGATTTGTCAGTCGATCAGGCGCCTTTGGCTTTCCTGAGACCTTTAGTAAATTTGTCAGTCGATCAGGCACCTTTGGCTTTCCTGAGACCTTTTGTAGATTTGTCAGTCGATCAGGCACCTTTGGCTTTCCTAAGACCTTTTGTAGATTTGTCAGTCAATCAGGCGCCTTTGGCTTTCCTGTGACCTTTTGTAGATACACCATTTTCGATAACTTACTTTTATTGCTTAGGACAGATGTTTATACATGGTGTGACTCATGCATGAAATTTTTCAACCACTTGTCGTTGATAGGCGTTTTGACTTTGGTCCCGTTCATACGCCTAAGCTTATAATATCCGCTTTCTGCCACTTTCCTTATCTTGAACGGGCGCTCCCAATTTGCGGCAAACTTTCCGGCGCTGGCATTCCTTTGTACGTGAGAGGCGATTTTTAAGACCAAGTCATCCACCTTAAATGTCCTCTCCTTCATGCTTTGGTTATAGTAATTAGCCGTGCGTTTTATGTAGGCTTCCGCGAATCTTTCCGCTCGTGTTCTCCTTTCCTCTATTGTGCCTAAGTGGGCGGAACGACTTATTTCATCAGGTATGGTATGGCTAGCCATCGCCACTCTTAGAGATGGAATCGCTATCTCCGCAGGAAGTATTGCGTCTTCTCCATAGACTAGTGAATAAGGTGATGCTCCCGTGGAACTGCGCTTTGAGATCCTGTATGCCCAGAGCGTCAACAACAACTGTTCGTGCCATTCTCTATGATGATTGTGCACTGTTCTGCTAAGGATTCAGATGAGCGTTTTGTTCGTTGCTTCCGCTTGCCCATTCCCTTTGGGATAGTAGGGAGTTGATGTGTGAAGTCTTGTGTTGTATTGGTGGAGCAGATCGATCACATCTTTATTCACAAATGACTTGGAATTATCTGCTCCGATTATCATAGGCGCACCGAACCTATAAATGATGTGTTTTTTAATAAACGCGGCTACTGTAGCTCCAACATAATCTTTGAGGGGTATTGCTTCAACCCACTTTGACGTGTACTCCGTGGTTGTTATTATGTATTTTATGGCTCTTTGAGGACGTCGGGTTGATCGGTCCTATGAGGTCGAGCCCCTAGCTATGAAACGGACACGGTTTCACTATACTGTGTAGTTGAGTGTGAGGTGCTTGGATCGATTTCCATGTGTCTGGCAACTCAAGCATTCCCGGACATGTTCCGCGGAATCGCTTTCCATGGTTGGCCAGTAAAACCCTCCTTCATAAAGTTGCAGGAACATCTTCCGCATCCCCTGATGCTCAGCGTCGTGAGACCGGGTCATTACCTCTACTGCTTCCTGATCTGACAAACATCGCAGTACAACATTGTTATAACTTCTGCGATAAAGAACGCCTTCGTGCATGAAGAAACGCGTCGTCTTCTTTTGGACTTTCAGGGCCGCCTTGTCTGCACATCGGGTAATTTCCCATGTTGGATGAAATCAATGTAGGGTTGTCTCCAGTCTACTTCCTCGCGTGCAAGGACTTACGCGGGTTGCGGTGGGGCTTGACAATCATCACAACTGTCTTGGAGTGCTGCCGCTTGAGCTGACATGCTCGGCCAGTATACACCCAACCTTTGAAGTTTCCTGTAGAGGTGAACAGCGCCGGTTTGCCCACATGTCTCCGCGTGTATCTCTTGGAGTAACTTCTCCGCTTCTCTTTTATTCACACACCTCGCGAGAGATCCTTCGACTGCCCTATAGTACAAGGCCCCTTGGATCATTACAAATTGCTTCAAAGCATGGGTAGGAATCACCCGAACTTCATCAATCCGATTCATGTCTTCGATATATACCCGCCTCCTCGAAAGACAGGTCTTCTTTCCAAGTGTTGGGAAACTCCTTTCTTCGTATCGTGACTATGCCCTCTTCTTCGCCGTTTAATTGTACCTTACTTGCTAGGGTTGCCAAGGCATCCGCGTGCTTATTTCCACCTCTGCCAGTATGGTCCAATGTTGACCCCGTTTGGTTCATCAACCTTTGGGCCTCCGCCCGATAGGGTGCTCGGTGCGGTTCTTTGACGTGAAAGTCGCCGTTTACTTGGTTCGTTACGAGCCTCGAATCGCCTTTGACTTCTACGCTCCCCAAATTGAGCTCATTTGCCATTCGAAGTCCCAGGATAAATGCTTCGTATTCAGCTACGTTGTTACTACACGGGAAGTCCAGTTTAAACGAGTATGAGAGCAGCTCGCCTCGTGGGGCTTCGAATACTACTCCATCTCCTCCAACAGTACCATATGATGACCCGTCAAAGAACATGGTCCAGGGTTTGTCAACGTCTGCAACCGCTACCTCTCCAGGTATATATTCATGTACCTCATCGTATCCTTCACCTGGAAACATAGCTATAAGATCGGCTATTGCCTGTCCTCTTTCTGCATTTGGGCGCTTATATTTGAGCTCGAATTCCGACAATTGTAGCAACTACCGAGCAGTTTTCCCTGTTAGGACGGGCTTGGAAGCTAAGTAGGCTATGGGATTTGCCGCTTCCATAACAATGGTTTCGTGCGTCAAAAGGTAAGGACGTAGCTTCTGTGTCGCGTATATGAAGGCTAGATATGCCTGCTCTACACGCGGATATCTCAATTCCGCGTCTCGTAGAACCCGACTGACATAATAGATAGGCGACAACTCGTTTCCCCCATGTCTTGTGTGAGGACTGCGCCTTTCGCGGAGCTGGTAAATGTCGTGTAGAGGTAGAGGGGGACTCCTTGTATCGGGGGCCTGAGGACTCTGGGGCTGACAAGGCATTGATTTAGTTTCTCAAACGCGGCACACTGTGTTTCCCCCCACACAAAGGGTATGTCTTTCTTCAGTAGGGGAAGGAACACAGTCATTAGTTGTGCTAAGCCGGGGACGAAGCGTCGTATGTACGATATCCATCCTATGAAAACCTGTAGCTCTTTTGTACTTGCTGGTGGCGCCATTGTCGTGATCGCCTCAACTTTGCTTGGATCCACTCGGATTCCCTCATTAGTTACTACGAAGCCCAGGAACTTCCCCGATGTTACCCAAAGGCGCACTTGAGGGGATTCATTTTGAGCTTGAACTTCCTGCATCTCTCAAAAGTTGTCTTCAAGTGGGAGGTATGATCCTCATCTTCTTGTGTTTTAACCACAATGTCGTCAACATACACTTCTACCATTTGATGCAGCAAGTCGTGGAATATTGAGGTCATGGCACGTTGATATGTGGCGCCAAAGAATCTTCGAATCGAACATCACCACATAGTAGAAGTTTCCGTATGGAGTTTGGAAAGCGGTCTTTTTCGCGTCAGAGGGGTCCATATTTATTTGGTTGTATCCGCTGAAGCCATCCATGAAGGACTATCGCCCCTTCCCTCCTGTCGCGTCTAGCGTCATATCGATGTTTGATAGCGGGAAGTCGTCCTTTGGGCATGCTCGGTTCAGGTCTCTATAGTCCATACAATATCTGACTTTCCCATTCTTCTTTGCCATGGGCACGATGTTAGCTGGCCAAGTAGGGTGGTGGATTGGTTTGATGAATTTGGCCTTAAGCAACCGTTCCACCTCTTCCTTTATCATGAGAGCGGTGACTCTAGGGAATTCCTCGTTCTCTCTGTTTCACGGGCTTGAACTCAGGCGATATACCAAGATTGTGCATCACAAGATTGCTGTCTAGACTCGGCATCTCGTCGTAATCGTAGGTGAAGACATCCTTGTAATCTTTAAGTAGCGCGATTAACGCTTCCCTCTCCTCTTTATCTAAACTCTCGCTTATCATGATGAGGCGCTTGTCTTCTTGCGTTCCTATATTGACCTCTTCCATCCCGTCTATAGTGAGATCTCCTGGTGTTCGCTCTTCGACGATCTTGGCGGTAGTGTCTGTCAACTGGTTTCGCAACTCCTCGTCGTCAATTATGTTGTAAGGAAGCTCGGACAAACTTTGTTCTGCGCTTTCAGAAGGAGTTTCCGCTTCGCTTATTAATACATCGGCATAATCTTGCACGTCCATGGATGCTCCCTCGGTTAATTGCTATAAGCGGTATACATGTCCTCCATCCGGATTGGAGAAACGCTGAAAACTAGGCTGCTCCTCTTGCTTCCTTTTCTTTTTTGTCGGGAATACCATCCTAGACGGGCTAAATACAGACTTGACCAGCTCCGTCTCTCCTTCCTCTCTCCACTTAGGTAACGGGATGAGTTGCACCTCAGGCACTTCGTCTATTTCTTTTGGCTCGTCATAGAAGATTGCGTCCGCCATGTAAGCTTCCTCCGGGTCGAAAGGGTTTCTTGTGGCGGGAATCCGGTACTGATTACCTCCTATGTTGGTCTTCACACATTGGTGGTACGTTGACGCGACCATTTTGTGATTAAGCATCCATCCTCTCCCCACCATACATGGAATGTGGTATCATCTTCCAGTACATAAAACGGCGTAGGCGCTCGGATAGGACCGACCTTCATGACCAGTTGACGATCCCAATGGCCTGTCGAGCATGGCCTCCAAACCCTTTTACGTTGGACTCGCATTCTGATCGCGGACCGGCGCACGCTCAGAATGTCTAGTATATGCATGGAGATTAGGTTCAGGGACGCGCCTCCATCAATGAAAGCTCTCTTTAGCGGTTTCTTGTTGATGTACGCCGTTAGGTATACAGGTCCAAGGTGCTCCCCCGGGTAGCAGATATCTTCATTAGTGAATACGATCGCCTCCTTGGGGAGGAGACCACAGGGCCTTCCCGCTGTGATAGCCGCTATAGCCTTGGACGCTTCTTTGATTTGATTTTCGTTGAAGCCAAGCGAGTCGAAGAACTGTTGAGCCAATACCGTTTTAGCAAACTGGCTAGCCACGCAATCTGTGTTTGCAAATGCCGAGTTCTCCATTCTGACCTCGCACGCCTCTTCTTTATCGCCATTCCACGGCTTCCAGACATCTCCACTAGGATCATGGGAGAGCATCATGACTTGTTGTTGGATCGTTTTGCCGCTTTCTAGACAATTCATCTCAATCTCGCCTATTTCCAATTTCTTCTGAAACATCCTCCGAAGGTTGAAGCAGTCGATTGCGGGGTGTTGTATCCTTCTATGGAAGTGACAATACCTAGCGTCGTTTTTGTCGATGGCGCTAAGGTTCATTTTTTTTTGGGTCAATTGAGTTTCCTTGTTTGCTATCCATTGTTCCAACAAACCCACAATTTGTTCTTTGCTGCAGAGTAAGGGCGGTGGAAGCGCTTGTGTACCCCAACCCTCTCGACCATTATTTGCGCGAGTATTTCTAGGCACGGTTGATACGGTATTGACTGAGTTACGCCAGATGTAATCTGAGTTCGGTTCCTCGATGCAGTCAGCGATTCTTGCGGCTGCTTCTTCTAGCTCTACGAACGCGGGGAAATAGAAGTTGACTAAGCTTTTCTTAAAGGATGGAGTCATTCCTCGTACGCAAATTTCCACTAGCGGTTCCTCCTTGACATCTTCATGGAAATCCAGGGTGAGAAGATGAAACCTGGCGATGTATTTTCCTATCTCCTCGCCTGGGCGTTGGTTACACTTGCTCAAGTCTATAGTTGTGACTTTCCTTTTTGCTGAATAGAATTTCGAGGAAGAGCGTGGACATGGTCGACCATGAGCTAATGCTTCCCGAATTTAGGTTGTCGTACCAAGTGAATGTTGTATCGATTAGCGACTTTAGGAACTCTCTTAGACACAGTTTCCGTCGCCTGCACGATCATTCATAGTAGACAGAATCGATTAAGATGTTCCTTGCATTTCCTTGGCCATTGTAGACCTTGAATTTTGGTGAAGTGTAATCTTCCAGGAATTGATATTCTGTGATTTCGGAAGAGTAAGGGCTCTCCATGATATTGTAGTTATCTTGCTTCACGACCCTATAGTTCATCTCTAAGTACTTTGTCATCGCCTCTTGCGTCATAGCTACAGGTTCTTCTTCCCTTTCCTCCGCGTTCTCCATTGTTTCTTTTGCATTCTTCTCGGCGTTGGCTACTTTCATGAGCTTTCTCAACTCTTGCTCCCTGCGTATGTGGTCCTCTAGCTCCTTCTGCATCTCTTTGAGGGAAGGCTGGATGAGCGGCGCTTCCTCGATTTCCTGCTGTTTGTCCTTTTCACGCGTGGCATCTGATCTTCTCGTCTGTGTGATTGGATCTGACACTATCCCTACTCTCTCGCCTTCTGGGTTGAGTGGAGGGATGTTTGGACTCTCTGTCGCGCCTGAACTAGTGCCTTCTGGATATGTCATGGTGAGCTAGACACGAGCCTCCGGTTGTGGTCGCCAAATGTTGAGGGGTGATTTCAGATTTAGGTTCTACCCGTCCTAGCTACACCAAATGACCTCACTATGCCAAGAATAGTAAGAGAGAGAGAGAGTTACATTTTTATTGTACCTTGTCCTTTCTTATATAGGCTTTCCTAAAAGCCCCTTTTTTTTATCACATCATGACACATGTCATAACCTTCCTTAATTATTTCTAATGTCATTTCTTAATATAACCTCTTTCTTATTTGTTAATTCCTTTCTTGTCCTTCTTTCTTCATGAGCATTTTCCTGTTTAGGCTTGGGTTAAATCCCCAAGTCCCTATATCTCATACTAAGCTCACCTCCCTTCTTTGGGCACTCCAAGCCCGTTACCAAATGCCAAACTTGTGCCTCACACACAACCAGGGTCAGGACTCAGGGCACACGCATATCAAGTTTTATTTATTTTTACGGTAACGGCCTTTTACTGGGATTGTTTTTTGTCCCTTTAAAATTCCAAAAATCTACCGTATAGGGAAAAAGAACTCACACACAGCAAATATTTTCACATAGTAAACACTAACAGAAATGGATAGGAAAAATATAGATAAAGTTGCAGAAACAGAAGAATAGCTCTGCAACACTCATTCTTGAGCACCAAAATCCTCACCACCACTGCCAACAATGGCTTCCACAATCTCATTCTTTTCTTCTTCAATCTTCCTTTCATCTCCTACTCAAAACCCTAAATTCATCTCTTCCTCCATAAAACCCAATTCCTTAAAATCCCAAACAATAAACCCTAGACTCAGAATCAGTGCAAAAGTAGCAACTCTTCCAGTTCTTTCATTCGATGGTGACAAAGTTGGAGAAACATCAATCAATTTGAAATCAGCACCTCCAGAAACAGCAAGAGCTGTTGTTCACAGAGGTATTATCACTGACCAGCAAAACAAGAGAAGAGGAACAGCTTCAACTCTAACTAGAGCTGAAGTTCGTGGTGGTGGTAGAAAACCATACCCACAGAAGAAAACTGGTAGAGCTAGACGTGGTTCACAAAGAACACCACTTAGACCTGGTGGTGGTGTTGTTTTTGGTCCTAGACCAAGAGATTGGAGTATCAAAATCAATCGAAAGGAGAAAAGATTGGCGATATCGACTGCGTTATCTAGTGCTACAGTGAATGCTGTTGTGGTTGAAGATTTTGGGGAGAAATTTGAGAAGCCTAATACCAAGGAGTTCATTGGAGCAATGAAGAGATGGGGTTTGGATCCTAAAGAGAAATGTATGTTTTTGATGACTGAAGTTTCAGATAATGTGAGATTGTCGAGTAGGAATATCAGAACATTGAAAGTGTTGACACCAAGAACTTTGAATTTGTTTGATATTTTGAATTCTGATAAGCTTGTGCTTACTCAACCTTCTGTTGATTATTTGAACAAAATGTATGAACCTGAGTATGACACTGACGATGAGGAAGACTATTTCGAGGAAGAGGATGGAGAAGAAGCTGTTGAAGGTTAGTTCATTATAAAATCATGGTTTATAATTTGGTTAAATTCTAGCTGTTTTACACACTTATGTACAGAACCTGTTGTTTGTTTTCGGTTGCATTAGTCATTTTGATGTTATAATGTCTGAATTGCAATGCTTGGTTTAGAGCTTATTGATGCCTAAAAGTGTACCATTTCATTTCATACTTGCCTATAGTTGTTGTTGTTCCGATAAGAAATTTATTGTCGATCATTTGGAAGGGCTTGGCTTGCCATGGGTTGAGAATAAAAAACGATTTTGAATGAATGTTTAAATACATATATGCATTCAAGAAGAAAAGAAAGGGAGTCTGTAATAACCATATAACAATCAAAAGTTGGTTTATCTAAGAAATCTAGTTGCAGAACTTATCTACAAAACTCATTTGGGTAAGAGAGGGCCGGCTAGTACACATAGGTGAGTCAGTTGGTCTTGTATACTAAGCATCCGATCCCTACGCTGCTATGCCTACACAATGAATGGGTTTGATAGCCAAATGTAGCTTATATAAGTACTCCCTGTTGTGTTCGGAAACATGATTCTATGTTAACATTTTTTCCCTTCATCTCTCGTTGGTAGCATTTTCAACTGTGATGAATTTTTCTTCATAAATATCTGATAATGTTTTTCTCCTTTTCTGGTGTTGATTATTGTGTGAATCAAGAAGGTGAAGTTGAAGCATCTGATGTAGCAGAGTGATTATGTCTCTTCTAAAGACATTTTGCATCAAATGGTCTACGTTAATTCATTTACGCCACTGACGAAAAGAAATAGAGAGAGAGAGTCTTCTTCTTCTTCAGTAAACTACTGGTCGCTTGATAATCATTTTTTTGCTTCTTTTCAAGGCATCTTTTGTAACTTTGTTGTACATTTGATTTGTACAATCTTAAGACATTTTTCTCTTCTGTGTAAAAGCTAGCTATTATGGTGATATATCAAATGAAGTTTTATTGCTGTTTGATTCTTTCTTCATATCTTCACTTTTGGCTCACTGGTACATACAGAAACACAATTTGGTACAGGTTTTCATCTTTGTTGAGATTTTTTTGCAAGAACTAGAACAAACTGCTGCAAACTCAATCTCACATGCATAAGCTTCAAATTTGCTTGTGAGTTGTGACATTTTACTTCTCAGAATTAATAACCCTTAAGTTCTAGGTTTATTTGACGGATCTGAATTCTGTTGCCACCCCCACATCCCAAAGAACAGTGTGAGTCTTAAATACTACATGCCAGATGAAATGCACCACCTTAGCCTCCTAGATTGATTTTTGGTACTCTACCTGGATCACTTAGTATCTACTCTGTACTACAAAAACCTAAAACCTGGGCATGCCATATACAGACTACAGAGTTGTGTTTTTTTTTTTTTTTTTTTTTGATTTACTTGCCATACATCCTTTTGGATTTATATAATGCCACACAAAAACTTAAAAATCATAAAACAAGGAACATAAACTTTGTATACTTTCTCCCATCAGCTAAGCCTAGAACCACTGGTCTCGTTTTGCTGTGAACTATTCTAGTCTAGCAGATCCCAGTTAACTACTGGTCTATCCCAGTCAGCCTATTAGGCATACCAACAGCGAAGAAAACGAGAGTCCAATGCACAGTTAGACATACTGAACTTAACATATCGACAGCAAAGCGTTCAGTGCATTTGCAATCAGAATCAATAACAACGACGGGTAAAACGCCAATGTTAAAATCTCAAATATCAGTGAAAGTATCCATCATCAATACATACCACCGACAAACTGTAAGGAAAAGCTTCTTGCTATTCCCGGGTTTCTTTTAGCAGGCCCAACAGAGATAATGGCAATAGCAGATCCGAGGGAAAAATAGTGTTCTCCTCTTCAACTGTTTTAAGACCAGAAAAAACAAATCGACACACATCTACCTCGAGAGCAATGGCCAGGCAGAGGCAACTAACAAAACCATAGCTGACATGCTCAAAAAGAAGCTAGATGGACATATTTCCTCAAGTATATGGCAATTGCAGAGCACCCGATTCAAAACAGGATTTCCTCAAGTATAATTAAGAACCATTTTTTGAGGACCATGACTTTTTTGAGGGATCATGATTTGATTAGGCCACCTTCCCTATGATTATAAGGGGTGACCTAAAAGGTGGAGATGACTAAGTTACCCTTTTATTAATTAATTAAATATTTTTATTTAATTAATTTTTATTTTTTTTTTTTTTTTTTTTTTTTTTTTTTTTTTTTTGTATTTTTTTGTATGTGGTTCAGTCATGGGGAAAATAATGAATCTAGTCGAACTTAAAGTTCGGCTAAGAGAAAATATATAAAAGTTTTTTAGATAGGAGTTCGGTTAAGTAAAAAATTTCTAAATTTTTGCGAACGCACCGAACTTTCAGTTCGGTTTGCAAAGATTTTTTTGAATATAACCGAACCATGTTCAGTGTATTTTCAGATAGGAGTTCGATTAAGTAAAAAATTGCAAACGAATAGAACTCAAAGTTCTGATTAGGTACATAATTTCTAAAACTTTTGCGCACCGAACTTTCGCCCGGTTTGCAAAGATTTTTATGAATATAACCGAACCCCCGTTCAAGATATTTTCAGATAGGAGTTCGGTTAAGTAAAAAATTGCGAACGAACCGAACTCAAAGTTCGGTTAGGTACAAAATTTCTAAAACTTTTGCGAACGCACCGAACTATGAGTTCGGTTTGCAAGGAAATTTTTCGTTCTAACCGACGTGTTCTTGGTGTTCTATGTTTCAGGAAGTTCGGTTAGAAAACTAGAGTTTCTTTAAACTACTCCTAACCGAACAATACTCTGTAACTAACATTTCAAACCTAATTTGATGATTTCTAATCGATTTTTTCAATCAAAAACAAATTAAAAACAATGGGTTTGCGGGAAATACCTACGAATTTACATATCGCTAATAACATTGTTACTTAATAACATAATGCATTGCAGAGTCTCCTTTTTCCTGTATTGAACTAATAACATTGAATCAATCTAACACTCTGCTTACACCAGTCCATCCTGGCTACGGCCTGTCAAAACTTTACACATGTCATTCCTCTATTGGTTCTCTCTGAGAGTTCCCATTGGCGGTGTAATCGGGATGTAATAAAAAGACATTGTCTTCTTCATTTAATGTTAATCAAGTTTTTGTTTTCCTGTGTGTGTAAGGAGAGGTTCTGTAAAATTGTTACTTTCTTCAATCTGATACCAACGTAATTAGGCGAATGGAGTCGAGAATCCTCTATATCTTGATTGGATTGATGATGATAGATCAATCATCTTGTGGATACATTCAACAATTTCATAATCTGTTCTTGCATATTTTTCCAGATCTGAAACTTCTCATGAACTTTGGAGCAGCATTGAAGAACGATTCTCAAGAGCTTCATCAACTCATTCGATTCAGTTACGCACAAAGCTTCTTTCTCTTAAGCAAGGTGACAAATCCATCCATACTTTGATAAATGAGATCAAGATAATATCTGATCAACTTGCAGCCGCTGGAGAAGTTGTTTCAGATCAAGAACTCGTTGTTGTTACTCTATCATCTCTCCATTCTGATTATATTCCATTTGCCACTGCTATGAGACATAGAAATCCTCCAATTTATGTATTGAATTACATAATCATCTAATCAGTGAAGAAATAGTTATTACAGATCGTCATCAAGCTTTACTTTCAAACTCTGCAAACAAATCTATTGCTGCTCAATTCAATAGTTTTCGATCAACTGGTAGAGGTTATGGTGGTCGTTCTGGTGGTTTTCAAAGTGGATATAACTCAAATTATGGAAGACCTACTGCTGGTAGATCTGCTTATTCTTTTGGTAGAGGAAATACTAATACAGTTTCAACTGGTAGAGGATCAAGTACTTCATCTTCTGCATCTACCTCAGCTGTTAGACCACCTCAAGGTTTGAATTCTTCCAATTACTATTCTAATCAATCTCCTATTAAATGTCAAATCTGTCGCAAAATTGGTCATGGAGCATTAGAATGCAGAAATAAGCTCAATTTTCTTATCATAATGATCACACTCCACATCACTTGAGTGCAATGCTTACCTGTGCTAACATAATGGGAGAGAATCCTTGGTATGCTGATGCTGGTGCTAATCTTCATGTTACTTCTGATGAGACTGAGTTACAAGCTATCAATATTTATGAAGGTGCTGAACAAATTTAAGCTGCAGATGGAGAAGGTATGTCCATTACTCATTCTGGATTTTCCATATAGTTTACTCCCAATTACAATTTCAACTTGAATAATATTCTTCTAGTACCTCAAGCATCACAGAACTTACTTTAAGTTCACAAATTTACTTCAGACAACAATTGTTCCATAACTTTTGATTCTTCTGGATTTTGTGTGAAGGATTTATCAACTGGGAAGACACTTTTACAAGGCCCACACTGTAATGGTCTATATCCTCTACACTTTATCCATCAATCCAATAAAAAGGCTCTCTCCACTGTTACAACAACCATTCCTGCTGAAGTATGGCATAAGAGACTAACACATCCATCTTTTCAGACTATGAATGTAACGCCCCAATCTAATCACCTACTTAGCTAATAGGATTACAGCCTATTGAAGCATCCAAACTAGATTAACGATTTTAAGAATCATAATTACAAAAAGTGCTAAATCTAAACCCAAACTCTCTGATATTATATAAATGAAATTCTTTCGAATTTTAAGATCATATTAATGTGTTGTTTACAGAAACAAAGAATACATGTAGTAAAAGATACACCACATCACAAGATTCGATAAAGCTCTAAGCTACGTAAAGGATATCTTCGAGCTCTTCATTTCTTCTGTTTTCTGAAAGCTGAAGTGGGAACAAGTGAGCACATCGTCCCAAATGGGGGCTCAATGGTTATCATTATAACATTCAAGTAATCACTAACATGCATCACAGTTCTACAAAAGGAAAACGATAAGCATCTTTTACACGCAACATAGAGCAGAAGATTGCTTCAATTCATATCCGCAGATATTACGTCCATAGTGGTAAAATCCGTGAAAGATCCACCTGCAGATGGATCTACGAGAAAAGAATTAAACAACCTAAACATATGTTATCCCAACCTCGTCTCACTCAATGGAGGAGAAGATGCTAGGAATAACTCCAGTTTCAAAGGATAACATGAATCCAGGTACCGTAAGATATTATCGTGGAATGCGTACACCTCATAAAACCCAATGCCACCATCTAAGTCTAGAATATAATAAGATTTTGATTACTATGATCTGACCCCGCACAACAGGTTCACAAAAGGCCCGATCATTATTCATAGACCGAAGTCACCGAATAATAACCATATCCAGTCATGAACCTAGAATTTCTTCCTAAGTCAAGATCATAGTAACCCGATCATACTACTAAGACTGCACAATCAAGTATAATATGCACATGAGTGACTTCACCAAATATAATAGTATATATAATAATCAACCGGGGTAAAGCCGGACTACTAGGTAATAATCAACCGGGTGTTTGAGGGTGAAAATAGTTTCTGCTGATTTTGGTAATTTCGGGTGTGCGAGTGAGGAACAAATTTAAACCCTAAACAATGTACTGCAAGGGAGTACTTTAGATTCGAGAGATCAATCTGTACAAGTCCGGCCTAAACCAAGAAATGGCCGTTCCAGACTTGCTTCGGTCACAAAGTGAAGGAGAATGGGTTGGTTTTGGGGAGGGAAGCAAGGAAAGTGATGAGACCAGAATAGTTGATTCTGGAAGAGTAGTTGTGTTACCGTGACTTGTATCAGAAAAGTGGGAAGGCTAACAAATGGTAAGCTAGCAAGTATTTTCTGAGTGTTGTATATCCCCCATGAACTTGTCGTTCGATGGAAATAGGTAAGACCTATTTATACAAGTCGAAGTGGAACGTACTCTGGTCTTATTAAGGAATGGAAAAATGGGTGAGTAAATGGGAGGAGGTGGTAACATTAACGCATGGAATTGATATTCCATAAAACTGTTAACGCATGGAATTGATGTTCCATAAAACCGTTAACGCATGTAATTGATATTCCATAAGAAGAACGTTTCACCATTAACTCCTCGTATTTACTAACCGCCTCATCCTTGTGACACTTCCTTATGACGGGCGTAGTGTACGCCGCACGTCAAAAAACCGCCAAACCCAATACCCAAAGAGGATCCCCAGTTTGTGATATGTGTTGATATCTCGAATGTTTTTGTGGAAAACATGTAGCATATTGTTGTTACCTGGAAAGTCATGCTTTGGAGACTTGTAATTGCAGGAAATCCTACAATACACACCTCACGGGAATTCATAATATCTAACACATATTTAAGATCAATAACCAATCTTTTTATTAATTGAGTTAGAAATTTTACAAGAAGGAAGTGAAATCAAGAATGCTATTACAACTCTAAGCTTTCTCTCTCCTCTAAAATTAATCTCCACTCTCTAAAAAGATCTCTCCCTTTCATAAGCCTATTAGGCTCTTTATATAGGACATCACATAATGGATGACAGCTAAGTTATCCCTTATTTTCGGATCTGACTTGCGACATTCTCGCAAGTGTACAAATGTAAAACCTCGCAACACTCCTAAATCTCGCTAGGTCTTCACGCCTTTCTCGTGTTCTGGCTGTCGTCATCTGTTGCGTCATTTATATTATTCGTCTGTGTTATCTTCGCAATGTGTCGTTTATGGATTTCGCAAGGGCGATGGTGTTGCGATATTCGATCCTACATCTTGCCTCTTCTCATGTCTTCTCTGCGAAGGAGAGAATGTCATGAGAACTAATCTACTCAAAATGCCGCAAATGTTTCATCCTTATCTGCTTTGACATGACTCCGTACTTTTACACAAAATTTATTACACGTATCCCTTCTTCCATTCATTTCTTGACACGTCTTTTTCAACCGTCCTTTCTCAACCGTTCATGTCTACTCTTCGCATTAAATGTGTTTGCCTTTTTGAGAATTCTTCTCTCTATATATTTTTCTTACTCCTCTTTTTACTCTCTTTCTTGTTTGCTTCTTTTTACTCTCTTTCTTGTTTTCTCTGCAATTTCTCTTCTTCATCTCTCCGTAATTTCCGCTTCTCGTCAGTAAATATTTTTCTTTTACTTCGCATTGATCTTTAATCTTCTCTTCATTCCCATACTCTGAAAGATGCCTCAAGTTGGACGAGATATGAAGTTCTTTTGGGAGAGGTTCAAAAGGATTTGCAAGAGAAAGGTTTCACATTATCCACTATTCCCAATCAAGAATCTAAATCCATTCTCTCTGCCAAACTGTTTACTGATCATCATTGTGATGATAAAAAATCATAATTTCGCTAGGTAAGATTCTCGCTGGTCTTCCCATTCCTCTCTATAACCCAGATCTTCCTTTGTTTTACGAAATTCTTGCTCATGCGAAATTCTCGCGAGCTATATACCAATTAAGCGGAGATTGTATCCGCTTAATGCTTGAGTTCGCCAATCGTGGTGCTGGTAAGAGATCTCTTTACCCTAATGAAGTCAGGGATCCTAAATATGTGGACTTAGAGATATTGGCTGAAAAGTATTCAGTAGAGAATTTCTTCAAAAATTATGAAATAATAAACATGAAGAACGATAGAACTATTTTGGGGTGCACATTTGAAGAGAACAGAAAATGTTCCCAGCGACAAAATACTTATGCAGGATATCGATTGGCATTCTGGCAAGAACAACGTTCCTCGCCATTCCAAAGACGACAAATGGTGCGTCTTTCCGCTATTTTTGAATGGACCTTATATTTCGTGTTCAAATGTGCTTCCCGGGAATCTCATGGAATTATCGCCCTTGGGTATTTAATTGGCCCGAGAAAGCAAAAGAGGTATGCTTCCTAAATTTCGCTCAACTTATAATCTTCACTTCTTTTTATATCTACTAATCTTGCAAAATTTTCAGATTATCAAGTTGAGGAAAAGTTACAAAAGAAATGCTAAGGAGAGTACCCTAGCAATACTCCGTTCGATCACGGATGAAGTAAGAAATACTTTTCTTTATTATTTTTAACAATATTGTTGCCTCTGTTTCTTATCTTCATTCGTGTGCAAAGGTTGGTGTTGAAATTGTTGGAGAAGAGGAAAATACCGAGATTGCGAAGGCCAAAGGCAAAAGTAAGGGTCCTCTTCGCAAGGAGAAGTCTATTGCTCCACCTTCTAAGAAACGAAAGATCCATTCTCCCTCTCTTTCACATCCTCAATCCAATAAAGTCCCGATGATGAAGATAATGATGATGTTGATACTTCTCTCGCAAAGGAGAATTTTCCAACTGACTCTTCTATGGCACAACTGTCCAGCATATTTTCTCTGATTCCATGCAAGGGATGGGAGATGATCGCCTCTCTAGTACGTGCCAAGCCCTCGCGAGTATCTGCGATGCTCCTTTGTTAGAGAGTGACGAATCTCTCCATGGGGTCTCCAGATCAGTGACTCCCAGCTTTCTAAATTCACTTGGTATTTTGGTATGTCTTTATTCCCCTATTTCTTCATAGTTATGATTTTAAATTATATCTTTTTAATTTATTTGTTTTCTTTTGTAATCCGGGAGAGCTTCCTTTGCAGTTGCCTCAGATCTTGAAAAGAGGCGCAGTATTCTCGAAAAGAAGAATCTTCAGTTTCGCAAGAAAAATGGAGAATTGGGAGTTGAAGTTACTGCTCTTCGCAAAAGAAATGAAGAATTGGAAACTGAAGCTGCCACTCTTCGTGAGAAGACCAAGTAATTAGAAGTTGACTGTGCCACTCAGAAGAATAATATTTCTAGCCTTCAGAGCTCCAACCAACAACTTTATGGTATGAAACTTTTCCCTTTTCCTTTGTTTTGTTCTCTTGTTATCTTCCCTCATCTAACTTATCATTTTCGCAGACGCTTATAACCTTTCTGATGAAGCCATTCTTCTTCATTCATTTCCTGAACCTATGGATGATGATGCTCTTCTTGCTCATCTCAACGATTCTTTGGATAGTTTTTCAAATAACAAGATTAAATCTCTTCCTCTAAATGAACTTCAATCCAGATTTCGCCTCTTAGAACTTGATCATAGATCTAGCTTAAGCTTAGCCAACCAACTTAAACGTCTGTATCTTAGTTCTAAAGAGAAAATTAGTATTTTAAGGAAGAAAATTAGTGATCTCATAGATGATAAAGATCACATTGCTAGACAAGGTGCTCAAGCATTAGCGAAATTCCAAAAGACTCTTCTTGAAGTTCAAATTGAACAGGATGAATCCATCCGTCAAAATGTTATTCTTAGCGAAAGAGATAATCAAATTCGTTCCCTTCTTCTCATAAACAATGACGATGAATTCGCTTGGGCTGCGAAGGTTCTAGATGACGCCAGAAATAATTTAGGTGTTAACGTTAGCCTTCAAGTTGAGCATACGGCCTTGATTAGGGATATGATTTCTGACAGAGAAGGTTGTTGATCATTCTTCTTTATTTAATTATTTGTTTTTTATGAATCTGTCATTAAGTTGTTGATTCATTGTCATATGTTCGCAGAGGCTGAGGAGAGACTTCGCAAAAGAATTGAAGAACTCGAATCTGAGAAAGAACAACTCGCAAAGGACTTCTCTCTTCGAAATGATAAATATTCCAAGTTAAAGAAGCAAAATACAAATTACGTAGCGAATTTCAAAAATGATGTTGTTCTCTTTCGCAATCGACTATTAAGACAATGCAGGATGACAACGGCATCCCTCATTCTTCATACCCTTGTCTCCTTGACGAAATACTCCGAAAATATGCCTTCTTTGGATATCTCTGACAACGATGCTAGCGAAGAAGAGGAATCTGATGAGGATGACGAAGTAGAAGGATCTGATGAAGAAGAAGAACCAAACAATAAATAGCTCCGTTTTCTTCTTTCTCTTTTTGTAATATCTGTACATTTATTCTTTTAACCTTCTACTTTTGTAATCTTTTGTCAAGGAGTTTCTTGGATCTTCAAATACAAGCTCTACTTTTGTTGTTCCTTTATGCACATGTTAAAGGAGCAATTCTTTTTTGCAATACAACTAATCAATACATTATTAATGTTTTTCATACTATTAGTGCGTAAATCTATCATATGAAAATAAATAACATGTTCTTAATCTATTCATTCCCATACTTGCCTCTGTTATTTGTTTTCAAATGAAAGATTAAGCAAATAACTTTTAAATGGTGACATGCCTCAATGTCGCAACTGTTGCTGCTGAATTCTCGCAAGCAAGTTTTTTTTTGTTGTTTCCAAGATCTCACTTTTTCTTTTTCTCTTGTGTGGTATTATTTTGCCTTCCTAGTTAAAGGTCTTACTGTGCCACCTCTTGTTATTGCGACAAAATCGCAGGACGTCTTTACACTTTCATGTAATGACCCATTGATCTTGCCTTATCATTTCTTTAGTATTGTTGCCTCTGCAGGATAGTTTTGTTGCGGCAATATGACAGGCCTAAAAATCCTTGCGAAAATAAAGCCCCATGACATTGCCGTCTTGCGACGAAATCGCAGGATGTCCTTACACTTTCATGTACTGACCCATTGATCTTGTCTTATCTTTATTTTTTGTATTATTGCATCTTCAGGATTGTCGCAAAAATATGACAAGTCTAAATTTTCTTGCGAAAATAAAGCCTCATGACATTTGCATCTTAAGACACTTATCATCTCCCTAATGGAGGGTGCCGCCCTTATCATCTCCCTGGTTGCCCCTTCAAGGAGGCGTACTTATGCCATATAAGGCTAGCTCCCCCCATCCGGTCTTAACAACAACCAGTTGTTTTCACAACCTCTTATCCCTTTTGCCTATAGGGCTTATGGTTACGAGACTGCACCCTAAGTGGAGTTTTCTTCGGCCGAGTGCAGATATGCCGAGACTTGCCAAGAATGGCCGAGACACTTCAAATGCCCTGCAATCTTGGCTCAATCGTGTACCTCGTCGCCTTGGTCAAATGCTGACTCCTTAGAAGAGACCTCGGTCGTCCAATCTAAGTCTTAAGCTTAGATTGAAAATCCAAAGTATCTCCCCCGGATGGGCTTTATTGACCCCAATTCTCCATGACTCGTGGTTCCGTGGGCGGTGTAACCTTTTCCCGAGCCATGCAATAGGTACCCCCTTCTATGACGCACTTTAGGTCTTGATATTTGCCTCTTACGAAATTTTGATTTCGCGAACTAGGGTGTACGCCATAGGTGGTTTGCCTCTGTCTGATTAATTTGTTGATTCTTTTGCATGTTCATTCTTTTGTAATTTCGCAATCATATCTTTATATTTCATAATATCTTCTCTTCTTCTGCATATCAACTTCCCTTCGCAACCTCATCTCTGCTATTCATAATTTTTTTTTTTTTTTTTAAACCCAACTTACATTTGTCGTCTTCCTCCCCATTTTTTCTCTGACAATCAACAACTACAGTTATTCTTTAAGTCTCTTACTTCTGCTACTTTCTGCCTCTGCATTTTTGAATTTTCCTGTCATTTTCTTGTCTCATAAAACCTTCGCCACTTCCTATCTTCATCATTTTTTGGTTTTGCAGCATTTCTTCCTCTCTTTGCTCTATTACATCTACCATTAATCTTTTACTTCTTTGTTTTTCTTTGATGTTGTTTTTCCAATTCCTCTCGCTTCAGCTCTTTCTTCTTCAGGATTCTATATCAACTTCATAACACTTCTTTCCTTCAACCCAATGTCCCTTTATGATGCCAACACCAAAGGGGATGAGGGAATTTGATACATTGATGGAAAGTTGATGAGACACCTAAGATCTCATGTAACCATGGTCGTCCGATCAGCGCGTTGTATGGTGATTCCACATCAACTACACAGAATAAAACTTCAGAAGATAATCCTTTCAGTGGAATTCGCATATGAACTTCTCCTTTTTGGCTTATTTGCGGTACCATTAAAACCATAGATTTTGTACGTTGAAGGTATTAGATCTTCATCTTTTCCTCCCATAATTTTATAAGTATGATAAAAAATAATGTTCACTTTAACTCCCCGTATCAATCAAAATTTCGTTGATTGCCCAAGAATTCTCACCTTCATCATCTTCATCCTCGCTAGGTTTTGGGTTGATCTCCAATCTTACCACCAATGGGTTGTCATGCATTTCTCCACCTCGTGTACTTCTTCATGCGAAAAGAGATAGTCTCGCTTTTTCCATTCTTCCAAAGGCGATGTCTTCGCAATGTTCATTGTTTCTCTATCATCGCATCTCTTGCGAAAACCCTACTGAGAGTGTTATCGTGAAAATCTTCAATCGTCTTATACGAGTGTACGATGGAATTACAAAAACAATTCTTTGCCTTTGCGCCAACTTCAATCACAAACGTTTCTTTCTTTTGCCGTATTTGGCTTGTGAATATCCTGAGGAGGTGGTAATGCTTGAGTTTGCATTTGTCCTACCAAAAAGTGATTTAATTTTCCCTGATCTATCATTCTGAGAATGATTCTCTTTATATTTGTGCAGTCATTTGTTGTATGTCCATGGAAGTGATGATAAGAGCAAAATTCATTACTTCGTAGCTTGAGGTGGTTCACTCCCCATGTTCCATGGTGCGGGTATATTTTCCATTAGGATTATAGCTTCCCATATCTTCTCCACACTAGCATTCAAAGGTGGCATTTTGATTTCTTCCCATATTATCTTAGATTTCGCTTGTCCTCTGTGAAAGTTTTGCCTCTGACCTCCATAAGTTCCTTGCGGCTGATGACCTCCATACGTTTCTTGTGGCTGATCAAGTCTTTGGATTTTGTTATTTCCACCCCGGCTATAGAAGTTTCTCTCTCTCAAATTCTTCTTGATCACGGCTCCCCATAGCTACTAGCTTTTGCCGTCCATCTCCCATTACCCTCTCTTGTTGCCCTTGTGAGGTGCTCGCCACTGTATTTATTAACTTGCGCAATAAGCTTTCAGTCGTTGCTCTTGAACTTGTGTTCGCAATGGGGTATGATTCCATCTCATTTTTCTTTTCTTCAAGAGCAATATACTCCTCCTGTAGTTCTCGCAACTCAGTTATTGTGATTGTATTTTTGATTCTAAAATCAATGCATAACAGATTTGTTGCGAACATAGCATTGATGAATGATAGGATGAGATATATTTCGTCCACACGACCAGCCATATCGCTACACATTGTCTTCCATCTCACAGTTAGATGCTTCAAACTTTCGCCAACCCTTTGCTTCAGCCCAAATACATCTTCAATGCCAGTCGCAAGAATTGTTGCTTATGTATGCTCCTAAAAATATAGCTTGTAAGTGGTTGAAAGATGTTATGGTGTTCTTTGGCAAACCTTCAAACCATTTTAACGCCTCTCCTGTTAAATTTGATGCGAAATACTTGCATAATATTGCATCATGGTTCTCCCATTATAGCATACATCTCACATAAGCTTTGATGTGTTGGACGGCATAAGTTGTTCCATCAAAATGTCAAGTTAACGCAGTGTTGCATTTTGGGGGTATTCCTCCTAATTGTACTTCTTGTGTGAATGGAGTTTTCGCAGCTTCCTCTATAGCTTCATCTAATTGTCTCTTACCTCCTCTTATTTTATTATTTATCATTCCCCTCATCTTCGCTAACTCTCTCAAAATTTGTTCATTTATACCTGAATTTGAATCCATTGGTCTCTTCAATTCCGCCTCTCTTCTCCTGCGTTCATCTCTATTTTGACTTCCTTGTTCATCATTTTCCTCTCGTCTTTCTCTCTGCGATCTTCTCTTTCACTTCTTTCATTAATTCGCACACCGTCATATCTCTCATTTTCTCCTTTTTGCCATCTTTCCGCTTCTCCTTTGTACTCTATCATACTCTTCATTGATATTAGAATTATTGCGGTTTCGTTCGCGCCTCCTTACTCGATTATCATGGTTATTATGTCGAATTGCCTCTTGTAGTTCTTGTTCTTCCATTTATGCTCTTAGTCTTTCTCTCTCGCGAGCTAAATGTGTTTGCTCAGCATAGTGTCTTTCAATTTCATCCTCTATTGCTCGTTCATTTCTTTGTATTTCTCTCTCATGTAAAATTCTCCTTCCTTCTTCCTGATTTTCACTGCCATCTTGGTTATTTCGCCCCTACGATGTCTATTTCCTTGAATTCCATCATTCTGTTCATTTTGAAGAATTTCAAAGACATTGAATATAACGATCTTCCCATACTTCTCTTCCTTCGCGACGTTCTTCGCCTAGATTTTGTATTCCTTCTCGAGTTTCTTCATTAGCATTTTCTATAGGCAAATTTTGTCTTATTTCTTCTCTAACTGATCTTGAACGTGATCTTGTAGTGCTTCTTGACCTCCTATTTTGTAATCTCATGTTTTCCATCCTCAATTCATGATTTTGCCTTGTCAAATTCGCACGTTCTTCTGCTTCTAACCGCCTTTCTTCGTATATTGTTTGCCTCAATGCTTCTAATGCTGCAATTTCTTCATTTCCATGAATTATTCCTCCAATTATTTCTTGATCTCTCTCCTCTTGCCCATTGTCTCCTAATTGCTCTCTTCTCCCATTTCATCTACAGAATCTGATCGCCAAGTATGTACACTCACTCTGTCATAATCCACATTTTTATTTTGTATTGGTGGTGTACGTTGAATTGGTGGTTGAACTTGATTTTCTATGTTGTTCCTTGCATTCATTCTCGAAGATTCTCCCACCTCGTCTCTCCTTTATCCAGCAAGTCTCCTACTTCTTCTAACAGTTATTGGTTGTTTTGATGCATGTCTTCTTCTAGCCATTTTTCAATCTTAATGAATTATACGAAATTCCTTCTCTATTACTCCAAATTCTTTCAAATCACAATCTTCAATCTTCAATCATTCCCTGTTTCTAGCGCCATATGTAATTGCAGGAAATCCTACAATACACACCTCACAGGAATTCATAATATCTAACACATATTTAAGATCAATAACCAATCTTTTTATTAATTGAGTTAGAAATTTTACAAGAAGGAAGTGAAATCAAGAATGCTATTACAACTCTAAGCTTTCTTTCTACTATAAAATTAATCTCCACTCTCTAAAAAGATCTCTCCCTTTCATAATCCTATTCGGCTCTTTATATAAGACATCACATAATGGATGACAGCTAAGTTATCCCTTATTTTCGGATCTGACTTGCGACATTCTCGCAAGTGTACAAATGTAAAACCTCGCAACACTCATAAATCTCGCTAGGTCTTCACGCCTTTCTCGTGTTCTGGCTGTCGTCATCCGTTGCGTCATTTATATTATTCGTCTGCGTTATCTTCGCAATGTGTCGTTTATGGATTTCGCAAGGGCGTTGGTGTTGCGATATTCTAATCTCTACAAGACTTGCTAGCTTGGTTACCTCCGACGATCGAGATTTTGCATCTTAAGACGAGAGGTAGCCGTTGATCGTTGCACGCTTTCGTTTTGGTGGCCGTATAGGGAAGGCCGGCATGTGGCGTGACAAGGTTGGCATACCGTTGGCATGGCATTCCTTGGTGCGGTTTGGCGTGACCAAACTAGGGTTTTGGGTCGAAGGTTACCATGTGTTGTTTGGTAACCTTGGACTGCTAGGATTTGCTCCTGGGATCGAAGGGCGACCGTTGATTGTCGCACGCCTTCGTTTTGGTAGCCGTGTAGGGAAGGCCATCATGGTGGCGCGGCTAGGTTGGCATGCTGTTGGCATGGCATGGTTTGGCGTGGCCAAACTTAGGTTTTCGGGCCAAAGGTTACCATGCGTTGTCTGGTAACCTTGGATGGCTAGGATTTGCTCCATGGGATTGAAGGGCGACCGTTGATTGTCGCACGCCTTCGTTTTGGTAGCCGTGTAGGGAAGGACAGCATGGTGGCGTGGCTAGGTTGGCATGTCGTTGGCATGGCATGGTTTGGCGTGCCAAACTTAGGTTTTTAGCCAAAGGTTACCATGCGTTGTCCTGTAACCTTGATAGCTAGGATTTGATCCTCGGGATCGAAGGGCGACCGTTGATTGTCGCAAGCCTTCGTTTTGGTAGCCGTGTAGGGAAGGCCAGCATGGTGGCGCGGCTAGGTTGGCATGCGTTGGCATGGCATGGTTTGGTGCGGCCAAACTTAGGTTTTCGGGCCAAAGGTTACCATGCGTTGTCTGGTAACCTTGGATGGCTAGGATTTGCTCCTGGGATTGAAGGGCGACCGTTGATTGTCGCACGCCTTCGTTTTGGTAGCCGTGTAGGGAAGGCCAACATGGTGGCGCGGCTAGGTGCGTTTGGCATGGTGGGCCCAAGGACTTAGCATGTCGTTGGCACATGGTGCGGCTAGCATGGCTAGAGCCAAGGCAAGGTGCGGTTTGCCTTGGCATGGTGGGGCCAAGGGTTGGGCATGCCGTTGGCACATGGCGCGACTAGCATGGCTAGGGCCAAGGCAAGGTGCGGTTTGGCTTGGCATGTGGGGCCAAGGTTTGGGCATGCCATTGGAACATGGAGCGGATAGCATGGCTAGGGCCAAGGCAAGGTGTGGTTTGGCTTGGCATGTGGGGCCAAGGGTTTGGTAGGTGCGGCTAGCATGGCTAGGGCCAAGGCAATGTGCGGTTTGGCTTGGCATGGTGTGGCCAAGGGTTTGGCATGCCGTTGGCACATGGCGCGGATAGCATGGCTAGGGACAAGGCAAGGTGCGGTTTGGCTTGGCATGGTGTGGCCAAGGGTTTGGCATGCCGTTGGCACATGGCGTTGATAGCATGGCTAGGGCCAAGGCAAGGTGCGGTTTGGCTTGGCATAGTATAGCCAAGGGTTTGGCATGCCGTTGGCACATGGCGCGGCTAGCATGGCTAGGGCCAAGGCAAGGTGCGGTTTGGCTTGGCATGGTATGGCCAAGGGTTTGGCATGCCGTTGGCACATGGCACGGCTAACATTGCTAGGGCCAAGGTAAGGTGCGATTTGGCATGGCATGTGGAGCCTAGGGTTTGGTAGGTGCGGCTGGCATGGTTGGCATGCCTTGGCGCGGTAGGTGTGGCGGCATGGTTTTCCATTGGCACAAGGGTGCGGCATGGTTGGCATGCCTTGGCGCGGTGGGTATGGCTGGCATGGTTTGCCATTGGAACAAGGGTGCGGCTAGCATGGTTGGCATGCCTTGGCGCGGTGGGTGTGGCTGGCATGGTTTGCCATTGGCACAAGGGTGCGGCTAGCATGGTTGGCATGCCTTGGCGCGGTAGGTGTGGCTGGCATGGTTTGCCATTGGCACAAGGGTGCGGCTAGCATGGTTGGCATGCCTTGGCGCGGTAGGTGTGGCTGGCATGTTTTTCCATTGGCACAAGGGTATAGCTAGCATGGTTGGCATGCCTTGGCGCGGTAGGATGTGGCTGGCATGATGAGCCATTGGCACGTGCGATGTGAGAATTAGGGTTTTGGCTTGTTGAAACCTTAATTAGCATTAAAAAAAGGTACCCTGGTAATTATCTCGCAGACAAATTAAAGGGTTCAATAAATGTTCTTGGTTTGGACATTATTACTCAAGTTCTGTGACGTCACTGTCTGACTAGGATTTTACGATTTTACTCTTAAGTTAAAAACCACCATCAACATTAAGTCCCCTGCTTAGCTCGGAACAGGTGCCTTGTTGCGAGGTAAGCATATGATGGTGACAGACGAGGGCAAAATCAAAACGTATGACATGCAAGATGGTCAGGAGAGTCCGACTGACCTTTTTCGAGAGGTGAAGAGAGTTTTTGCTTCCCGTATTGGCATCCCTGCATAAATTATGCTACGGATGCATACCGTGGAGTGGTGAGACGAAAATTGCTGGTTTGGTCTGGCCGTACATCACCTTGACTGGGTTAGGAAGCATCATTACGCTGACTTGGCGAATTTGTTGGTACTGGCAAGTCACAGCACGGACAGCTTGGAGAGGCAAAGCGTACGGACGGCTTTGGCACGTGGGGCCAATGCATGGCACGGTCTTGGAAGGGCAGAGCATGCGGACGGCTTGGCGTGTGGGGCCAAGGCAATGGCGTGGACGGTCTTGGAAAGGAAACTTTGTCTTCGCGGGACCGGTTGCCTCTTTTCTTACTTGGCTCGAACAGGAAATCCTTTCTTTGTTCAAACTCCCAAGTACCACACATACAAAAGGAGGGCCGGCCTCTCCTTTGCTTCACGCCTATTTATTTTATCCCAGCCGTGTGGTAGCAGTAAAGCAAAGCGGACAAGAGAATCCCAGGTACGTCTTCCAATATTTTTCCTTCAACTTTGATTTCTCTTATCTTTTGCGTTGGTATAAAACCCTAGCTATAGGCGTAGTTTTTCATGTACTTGTAGAAACATTGTTGGTGTGAACATTAGCCGTAGGTATGCTTCGCTCGAACTTGTAATAAAATGTTAGGTGCGAATGTTGTAGTGATATTGGCCGCCTCAATTATTGTGTGAAGTAGGTGTGCACGAGGATTGCCATTCCTTTCCCGTGAAATAACTAGCTTTTAGGGTTCCCCCCCCCTTTCTGATGTAGCCGTGTGTATGATCTCCTTTGGTGGGGCGTGCCTATTCGGCTGGGCGCAAATTTCCGGCTGCATGAAGCGGTGATGCAGAGTCTGTCAGTCCCCATTTCTTCGTATATGCACAAAATGACTTTGAAACCAATTGGTTTGTGTCCAAGATGGCTCTCTTGCGTTTGATAAAATGATTTCCATGCACTTTCCGTAATAATCTCTGCTCGTATTGTTCCATTGTAGTTATCTCGGAGGTGAAAGCAGCGTAGGAGAATTTTCGTTAGGATGCCAACAATTTCTGCCGTACCAAAGGATGTTGGCAATTCCAAGCCAAACGTGGCTGGTGAATTCTTCACGATAGTTTCTTCCAGGAGAAGTTATCTTAAACATGCGCCGATTCTTCTGACCGGTCCGGAGAGTGGGGGAGGGGATCGGTCGGTCCCTCCCGGAAATTTAATACGGTTTTGTCTTCAGAGAAAAGAGTATTCTGCCTCTCTTATTGATTTCAAAATCTCTGTGAGTCCATTGCGTTCCTTTGATGTGTGGATGCAATCTATGATAAGTCAAGATTGTGTAAGAGATAGTTTGACCAAGGCGCAAATCATTGACGCTGTCGCGGCTTCTGCATCAGTTCAAATTAGGAAAGACATCCCGGTTTGGTTGATTTCATCTCCATGTGGTGTCCAGATACTCACACGGCCATATGCAGGTGGGGAGAAATGACTATATCCTTAGAAAGTGTGGCCATCCTACTGAATCTTCCCATGACAGAACCTTAATATCAAGCTGTCAGATGATGAAGAAAAAATGCGTATTGCCCTGGTTGCGAAGTCGAAAGGGTTCGTTCGGAAAGAGAACGAGATGAAGTGTTTCTATATCTGGTGGATGTCTCAATGGTTTCCCGAAGAGCTGGCACAGGATCAAAAGAATAGTACACTCCTGTTTATGGGTGAAAACTATTCCTGCCGGATTTGGTAATTTGGGGTGTGTGGATGAGGAATGAATCTAAACCTTAAATAAATGCATTGCGCGGTGAGTGCTTGTGATTCGAGAAATCAGTCTGTACAACTCTAGCCTAAACCAAGAAATGGCCGTTCCAGACTCGTTTCGGTCACAAAGTGAAGGAGATGGGGTTGATCTTAGGGAGGGAAGCGAAGAAGGTGTTGAGATTGTGAAGGTGTAGGCTTGTTTATGACTTGTAACAAAGGTGAGCAGGCTTACGATTGATGCAAGCGTGCTTTGAGTGTTTGAATACGTTTTGTATTAACACTTGGTTTCGTCTTGTCTTGACTTGTTCTGTTGTCAGAAATAGAGAGGAGAACCTATTTATACAAGTCATTTGAGCCTTATTCACGTCTCTCGTGGGAAGTGGAGGAAGTGGAGTGATGGAGTTGTGGAGTTGTGTGTCGATGTTACACGACCAGTCTTGCCCACTTCTCCTGTCATCTCTAACCGTCCATGACTTCCTGACACGTTCTTGCGATGGCGCATTGCACGCTGCACGCTGTAAACCGCTGCACCAATACCCCAAGTATGTATCCCCAGTTTATGACATGATTGATGTCTCGAGTGTGTGGATCGTGGGACCCACAGAAAGTAGCATGTAATGCTAGACTAAATAACTAAATTATTTAGGAAGTCGATACTTGTGAAGTATCGTGTGTATTCTACGCAGTATCTTTGCATCGAGTATATTCAAAGATGTATGAAGCATTGCTGTTTTTAAGGCTTACCCGTAAGTCACGAATTTAAGCGTCTTAAAATATCATCATGTCCAGCCATCTTCGAGTGATCGTTTGGAGGCTATACAGTGTAAGCCCCGACTTGACCGATCACTCCATGTGGAAGAGTGGTGGACGGTGATTGTGGTGACGCCTTGCTTGTCTCTTAACTCCTAACCAGGGCTGCTTGACAAAGCTGGTAGAGTTGGACGGACAAGATGATCTGTGACACTCATCTGCGACCGTTGATGAAGTTTTAGGGCTTTTGAAGAGGTGCGCAGGCATCACTCTTCAGCTTGGTCGAAACCAAGCATGGGAGGTGTTTTGGAAAGGACCGACCGGCATGCGTGTAGACGGCATGCCGGTGTACACGTCCGTACCTCACTGTCTCATGAAGGCGCGATCTAGGCCACTCAATTTGACCGACAAAGAGGAGCGGTTGAGATCGATTTGCAACAGAAATCTGGTGCCGCAAAAGCCGCGCATCATGCCCACTTCGGGCATGCGTTTCAAGATGACCAAGCTTTGGTTGGTCCCGCCGATTGATTCGGCGTGTGGGTGGTAGGTGGGTGTTCACGCACAGTACTTTATTGACTCATAGAAACGTGATCTAAGCCACTCAATTTGTCCGGAGAAGTTGAGTGGTCGAGATCAGTTTACAATTAGGAGGTGCGACCACGCCTGGTTTGGGCGTGCGAATTGAGGTGTACAGCCAAGTTTTGTCTTGGCCGATCGGGTGTGGAGATAGGTGGGCCCGCAATGATCATGTTGATACTTATCGGACCTGCTTAGTCTATTCCTGGACCCTTCATCCTAGCAGGAGAAAAGGGACGCTCGTGATCGTGACACAAATCCTAATCAGGTTTTGTCGGCAGTGTGTCATACCCAGTTTGGGACACACGAATCAGGATGACCAACCATAGTTGGTCCTGACCGATCAGTCGGGTATGTAGGTGGGCTCACGGTATTTGTGTTGACATGTTCCGGGCCCTTTGAAGCTACATCTACACCCTCCATTTATGCCTGCGAAGATGGATGGTTGAGACTGATTTGTGACACATGTAATGTGCCGTAACCTTAGTTTAGGGTTTCACGTCCATGCTTTGTTTTGGCCGACGAATCGGGTAAGCGTTTCTTCCCTCTTGGGAGGCCGACCATGCGGGGCCCGCATTGAGTCGGTGGTGAATACTCCAATACCTGCTTAAGGGTTATGGATTCGATCTGGGCCATCCAATCATGCTGGTGAAGTTGGATGGTCATGATCGTTTCTGAGACTGATATGGACAATCCAGATTCAAAATATGCTTAATCGGGCTAGTATAAGACACCGAGAGTCAGTAGTAAGTATGGGTATTTCGTACATGTTTCATTATTAATGCTTGGAGATTCGTGTTGCTCTGCTTGAGAACAACACTCGCCGTCATGCCGCACTCGCCATGAGTACAAGAAATACAAGGTCAAGTTATGCATTAATTAATAATGTTGTAAATTCACAGGGTATATGGGATTATTGCTATATGCTCCAACCTGGATGAATTTCGTGTATTTAATTCATAGAATGTTGGGATTGTTGTCACATGCTCCATTCTAGGTGAATTAGTAAAGTGAAGAAGTATTCATTACTTATTAAATGGCTTTATCTTTTGCAAGGTGTCAGCGCATAATTTTGGTTTTTACAATTTTAGCTTTAAATGAAAATCCACCATCAACATTAAGTCCCCTGCCTAGCGCATAATGGTTGCATCATTGTGGGGGTAGGCATGAGATGGTGACATACATATGTGAGAAAGACAGGATAAAGGAAGTTTACCCAGAAGAGTATTGACTGACCGCTAGTTGTCCCTATCGTTGTGCTTGTATGGAATCCTTTGGTGGGACCGGTTTCCTTCTTTGGGTATTTGAATCAAAAGAGGAATCCAAACAAAAGAGGAATCCTTGTTCTATTGGGATTTTTTCTAATTTTTGTCTATAAAAGAGACCAACCCCTTTCTTTTTCTCACGAATTTTTTTTTTTGTTTGGCAGCTCCCGACCGCGACTACCATCAAGCAGCTCTCGCGACGCTGTCGCTATTGTCGTGGCCGGAGTGGCTGTCACGCCACGTCGTCCGTCCGTGCCAAGGTAAGTTTTGGTTTCTCTCTTCCTTTTTTTTTTTTTTAGGAAAAACCCTAATTTCTTAGGTAAAAACGTTTTGTAAGATACATCATGCTTAGCTTTCCCATCAAGATTGATAGTAAAAACGCCCATATTTTCTAGGATGGTTTAGTTCCGTGACTCCGTGAATATGTCGTTTTTGCTTCTTCTTCCGTTGTTGCATGCAAAACTAGCTTCTTAGGTTATAGCTTGGAAAGAGACTTTGGCTTAAATTTCGTAAACACAATTCTCATGAACATAAGAAAAACCGTGTTATAATACGTGCATATGAATGCGGTCCCACCATGTGCGTTTGATCCGAACGTGGGTCCCACCCGCATATGCTTGACTGAAAGTCGACCTTATACTAGCCTTGTGCCCTGAACCAACACCGGACTTGAAATTTGAGTAATACCAGACTTGAAACCAATACCGGACTTGAAACTTGAGTAATACCAGACTTGAAACCAATACCGGTACTTGAAACCAATACCGGTACTTGAAACCAATATCGGACTTGAAACCAATACCGGACTTGAAACTAATATCGAACTTGAAACTTGAGCCGGTGTTTGGGCCCAGTCCCAGCCTTGTGCATTCCAACGTGAATGCGCTTAAAGCACACGTATCGTGTATTTTTTATACAAAAATGCGACTCTATCTTTATTGTAGAATGAAGAAAAGAACTCATGTTGATATGTCTTCGGAGATAATGCTGGTGCCAAGTCGGGAAGTGTTGACAGCTTCAAAGATATGCCGAACATTGCTGATGAGTTGTTCACCTCGTCTTTTCCAAACATTAGAAGACATCCTTCTCATAAGATAGTCCTGCTCTCGTGTTCAGAAAATATGGAAGCCGATCCATCTTCTTCTTCAAAGACTTGTGATGAGATTTTGTCTCCTGGAGAAACGAATATCCGCCTTCTCTATCGACTTCAAGATTTTCCATACTCCACTTTGGGTTCTTATGAAGGATGGATGAGACGTATGTTGAATAATAAGAATGTTAAAGTTAATTTGACCAAAGCGCAAATCCTTAATGCGGTCATGGCATCTGCTGCTCTTGAAATTAAGAAAGACGATGCGGGTTTGATTACCTTTATTTCTCGGTGGCGCCCTTCTACTCATACAACTATATCTAGATGGGGAGAGATGACTATTACTCTAGAAAGTGTAGTTGCATTAATGAACCTCGCCTATCGCCGGAAGTCTTTCTTACGAGATCTCTGACACGGAACAACGTAATTATGACGCTATACTTCAAAAGGTGGCAGGATTCGACAGTCTGGACAAGGAGGAGAAAAAAGATACGAGATGCTTTTACACCTGGTGGGTGTCGAGTGGTCTCCTGCAGACCCAGAACCGGATCAAGAGTCGGAAAACGAGCTCAGCATGATTGCGTTCCTGTCTTTATGGCTATCCAGAGATATATTTGATGACGGTTCTGGAAAGAATACCATAAGAGGTGATCTCGTTAGAATCGCTATAAAGCTGGCAAAAGGTGAAGTTCTTCCCCTAGGTGCCTTGTTCCTTGGATCGTTGTATTCTCATCTGGACGCCTTAGCAATGGACATGCATGTTTCTAACGGGTACAAGAAGGTGGAGTCGCACGTTCACTTCGGTTTTCTTCAGGCATTCTTATGGGAACATTTCAAAAGCTATGCTCCTACTCCTCCAAATTCGCTCGGCAGTTTGTATGGTGGATCGAGAATACTCCGTTGGCATAGGAGGCGTCCTAGAACCGGCGCGAAACTCGTGGACATATTTGACAATGTGTCTTCTGTAGATTTCCGTCCATGGGGGCCGATCCACTCCTCCATTGTTCAGCCGAAGACTTTTGTTATTGCTTCTGACGGTCCTGATGCTACGTTGCGTACCGATGCCAAGACTATGAAATTTGGAGAACTTATTTATCTACACAGCTGCATTCCAGGATATATCCCGTCTCTATTCAACGAAGCTCTTACTGTGACTCCGTACAACATTGACAGGGCTGCTCGTCAAATGGGATTTGACCAGGGTGTTCCCTTTATCCGTCCGACGGAGGCTTCGAAAGAACTTCTCCCGGTTATCTTTGATGCTGACGTATTCTTGGCATCACAGAGTCTTCCCTTCTGGCCTATTGGGAGAAACCCAATGGTAACCGATAAGTATAAGGAATTTTGGAGGAAGCAACTGTTGGATTTCCAAGAATTCTCGGAGGATGTTGTGACAGATTCCCGTGGTGAGCTATTTTCTGATGTTCTGAAGAAGCATTTCCGGTTGAATCCACTCCCAGCCAAACGGGCCAGAGCTGATGATTGCAGTCCCCAAGCAGGAGAAAGATCTAAAAGGCAGGCATGTGATTCGGTGATCCTCAATTCCTCCAATATGCGTAGTATTTAAATCTCTTTACGTCGATTCTTTCATTTCTCCGTAGCGAATTCTTCTAAGAGTGATCCTTGCTTGAAATCGTGGAATTCCGAAAGAGAATGTTTTCACAAGGTTGGCGCGCATTCAGAACGAGAAGTCTGGTAACATTGGCCTTCATGTTGAGAAATCTGGCGACACTGATCCTCATGCTGAGAAGTCTGGTGAAACCGCTCCTTTTCCAGACAATGACAGAGATGACGCGAGTTTGTCCGGATAGGATGCCTCCCTAAGTGATCTTGTTGATGGGGCCGTGATGGAAATCAGCACCCAGAGTGAAGTAGACATCGGGAGGAATGTAAGAGAGGCGGCATCCGCTATTGTTGAGGTGGCTCCCCTTGAAGAACATTCTGAGCAGGTTCCAGTCAATAAGGCTGTCGTGGTGACTTCTTCCGAAAGGCCTCCTGCAACTGACAAGGCTCCTATAATTGGTGAAGTAACGGTAATGCAGCCTGGGGCTTTGTTCGATCCTCCTTTCACTGTCCCTTATCCAGGTCATGTGTTGGTTGGAGGATTCAGTGTGCCAGATCGGTTTGAAGGGTTGTACACGGCGATATGGGATAAGCACGGCCACATTGCTACCACTACGAGGCTCAAAAGTTGTCTTGCATTGGTCAACCGCGTCCAGGAAGCTTTATTTTCTATACATGGGATGAGCGTCACGACTGGTCGAACAGTTTCCGAGGAGATGATTGAAGACTGAAAGTGCCACCGAGATGTGTTTGCGCAGTACGACTTCAATGCTCCTTGGTTCTTCAAAGGGTTCTCCGAGATTCAGGAGCTCCAGAAACTACAAGATGAAGTCCCTTCTGCAGACTGTGTTACTCACCAGGAAGAAAAGGTTGAAAAGTTGTCTAAGGAGTTGAAGCTGAAGCAGGCTGTACTTCAAAGGATGAAAGTCTCTCTTGCCCAGAAGGACGAGTTGTTGCTGAAGGACTTTCCTTGAAGGATTCGCGCCTCTTACTTTTTTTTTTTTTTTTTTCCTTTTAGATGCTTTCCTTTTTGAGTGATAGTGAGAATTTCCTTTCACAATTTGACTTCTGGTTTTGAATTAATAGGTAATTGAATTGGTTTATTTTGAGATAGTTTTGCGAATCGACTTTTCTGAAAAAGGATTATCTTAAATGGAATTTGCATCTTGGTCATGGTTATTGTATATATCACATGAAATTGCAAATATCGCGTAAAAGGGAAGTATAAAAGGAAACAAACATAGCGTTTGATTATTGAGCCTCTTTTTTCTACGCGCGGGATGCTAAGTCCCCAGTGAATTTTAAAATTATCCTTCTTGTAAGATTTGTTGGATGTAACTTACTTGCTTTTGAGACCTCATTTGTATCAAACCGAAGTAGCCCCTCCAAGGAAGTCGTCCGCATTAATTTCTCAGAGAATGAGAGCTATCCCTCTGAACCAAGCTTCTCCTGAACAATGTGCTTCAAAGCGTTGCATTCACTGGTGGGGTGGTGAAGGAACCGGTGGAAATGACAGTACCTCGGGTCCATTACTTCTTGATCAATGGGTGAACGCCATACCGGAGGTAGATCCACATCTCCGTTTCGCACCCACGCCTCCAGCAACTCCAAAATCTTCTTCATTGGGAAGGGAAAGTGTAGGTACTTTGAGTCCATCTTTTCATGTGTTAGTGGGCGTTGTGATGTATCTACGTGGCTTTGATGTGGAGCACGTTTCGGAGATGAAGTTGGAATATTTGCGAAGTGCCATCATATCTCATGGATCGCTTGCACCGGGTAAAGGGATGTGGAAGGTGTCGTATTATCACTGCTGAGTGATCGAATTGAACGCTCCCATCCTTTGTATTCACGTATTTCTTGATTGATCTATCCTTCCTCAAGCATTTCTTCGCTTGGTTGAAAGGTCGATGCGAATTGGACAGTCTTTCGGGCTTCAACAAGAGTCTTGAGATATAAATCTTTTAGCAGGGTTCCGTAGGCTGAAGGCTCCCTTTCTTTATCTGGCAGACGTTGTAGTACTCCGGAAAAGTCCTTTCCTATATGGAGTTGCCTCGAGTCTTTATTGTTGGCTGGACCATGTTTTTCATCTTTCCTGAGTCTCCTGCGATTACGCGCTCTTTTTGTTTCTCCACCGGTAAAGGTGTGACCCCCCGGCTAAGGATCCAGCGTTTCTTACCTGTTCGAGTAGATGTCTGTCGACCCTCCTTGTAATTGTGTTGTTATATCATTCAAAAGGCGAATGTTTCGCTCTGTCTTCTAGCGATACCAAACTGATTTGCCAAGACATCCTCCAAAGATTCTAGCTATACTTCCTATGATATCCGAACCACCTGTGGTTTCCTGGTGAGGATACATCGCGAGATGAAAACCGAAAAATTGAGAATTTGATTTTTTGCAACCGAGAGATCAACCTCCCACTGTGGTCGCCAATTGTTTATGGTGAAAACTATTCTGTCGGATTTGGTAATTTTGGGTGTGTGGATGAGGAATGAATCTAAACCCTAAACAAATGAACTGCGCGGTGAGTGCTTGTGATTCGAGAAATCAATTTGTACAACTCTGGCCTAAACCAAGAAATGGCCATTCCAGACTCGCTTCGGTCACAAAGTGAAGGAGATGGGGTTGATCTTAGGGAGGGAAGCGAAGAAGGTGTTGAGATTGTGAAGGTGTAGGCTTGTTTATGACTTTTAACGTAAAGGTGAGCAGGCTTACAATTGATGCATAGCGTGCTTTGAGTGTTTGAATACGTTTTTGTATTAACACTTGGTTTCGTCTTGTCTTGACTTGTTCTCGTTGTCGGAAATAGGGAGGAGAACCTATTTATACAAGTCATTTGAGCCTTATTCACGTCTCTCGTGGGAAGTGGAGGAAGTGGAGTGATGGAGTACTGGAGTTGTGTGTCGATGTTACACGACCAGTCTTGCCCACTTCTCCTGTCATCTCTAACCGTCCATGACTTCCGACACGTTCTTGTGATGGCGCATTGCACGTCGCACGCCGTAAACTGCCGCACCAATACCCAAGTATGTATCCCCCAGTTTGTGACATGATTGATGTCTCGAGTGTGTGGATCGTGGGACCTGAAAGTAGCATGTAATGCTAGACTAAATAACTAAATTATTTAGAAGTCGATACTTGTGAAGTATCGTGTGTATTATACGTGTGTACTTCGATCGAGTATATTCAGAATGTATGAAGCATCGTTCTTTTTAAGGCTTACCTGAGTAAGTCACGAATTTAAGAGTCTTAAAATAGCATCATATCCAACCATCTTCGAGTGATCGTTTGGAGGCTATACAGGTAAGCCCTGACTTGACCGATCACTCCATGTGGAAGAGTGGTGGACGGTGATTGTGGTGACGCCTTGCTGGTCTCTTAACTCCTAACCAGGGCTGCTTGATCAAGCTGGTAGAGTTGGACGGACGAGATGATCTGTGACACTCATCTGCGACCGTTGATGAAGTTTTAGGGCTTTTGAAGAGGTGCACAGGCATCACTCTTCAGCTTGGTCGAAACCAAGCATGGGAGGTATTTTGGAAAGGACCGACCGGGCATGCGTGTAGACGGCATGCCGGTGTACACGTCCGTACCTCATCACCTCATGAAGGCGCGATCTAGGCCACTCAATTTGACCGGCAAAGAGGAGCGGTTGAGATCGATTTGCAACGTAAATCTGTGCCGCAAAAGCCGCGCATCATGCCCACTTTGGGCATGCGTTTCAAGACGACCAAGCCTAGTTGGTCCCGGCGTGTGGGTGGTAGGTCGGTGTTCACGCTCGTACTTTATTGCCTCATGAAACGTGATCTAAGCCACTCATTTTGTCCTGGAGAAGTTGAGTGGTCGAGATCAGTTTACAATTAGGAGGTGCGACCACGCCTGGTTTGGGCGTGCGACGAGGTGTACAGCCAAGTTTTTTCTTGGCCGATCGGGTGTGGAGATAGGTGGGCCCGCAAAGATCATGTTGATACTTTCAGGACTTGCTTAGTCTATTCCTGGACCCTTCATCCGAGCAGAGAAAAGGGACGTCGTGATCGTGACACAAATCCTAATCAGGTTTTGCCGGCCGTGTGTCATACCCAGTTTGGGACGCACGAATCAGGACGACCAACCATAGTTGGTCCTGACCGATCAGTCAGGTATGTAGGCGATCCCACGGTGTTTGTGTTGACATGTTCCGGGCCCTTTGAATCTACATCTACACCCTCCATCTATGCCTTCGAAGATGGATGGTTGAGACTGATTTGCTACATATGTAATGTGCCGTAACCCTAGTTTAGGGTTTCACGTCCATGCTGTTTTGGCTGGACGAACTGGTAAGCGTTGCTTCCCTCTTGGGGAGGCCGACCATGCGGGGCCCTCATTGAGTCAGTGGTGAATACTCCAATACCTGCTTAAGGGTTATGGATTCGATCTGGGCCATCCAATCATGCTGGTGAAGTTGGATGGTCATGATCGTTTCTGAGATTGATATGGACGGTCCGCATTCAAAATATGCTCAATCGGGCTAGTATAACACACCGAGAGTTGTAGCTTGTATGGGTATTTCGTACATGTTTCATTATTAATGCTTGGAGATTCGTGTTGCTCTGCTGAGAACAACACTCAGGCGTCATGCCGCACCGGCAATGAGTACAAGAAATACAAAGCTGGTTATGCATTAATTAATAATGTTGTAAATTCACAGGGTATATGGGATTGTTGCTATATGCTCCAACCTGGATGAATTTCGTGTATTTAATTCATGAGAATCTTTGGGATTAGTAAAGTGAAGAAGTATTCATCACTTATTAAATGGCTTTATCTTTTGCAAGGTGTCAGCGCATAATTCACATTCTAGGTGAATTAGTAAAGTGAAGAAGTATTCATCACTTATTAAATGGCTTTATCTTTTGCAAGGTGTCAGCGTATAATTTTGGTTTTTACAATTTTAGCCTTAAATGAAAATCCACCATCAACAACTCCATGTCGCGACATTCTTGGCTCTTTGGTTATCCGGGATGTTCTCGATGATGGCTCTGGTACAAAGGAGATAAGGCCGAAACTCATCAATTTTGCTATAAGATTGGCGAAAGGAGTCGCTCTCCCCATTGGTGGCTTGTTTCTTGGTTCTGTTCACGCACTTGGATCATCTGGCTATTGACATGCGCGCTTCAAATGGTTACATGAAAGTGGACTCGTATGTTCACGTTGCTTTTCTCCAGCGTGGCTATGGGAGCATTTTGAAAATACGCTCCTAAACCGTTGGCTTCACTCCCGCACCTTGGGGTGGCTCGAGAATACTTCGCTGGTCAAATAGGCGTCCAAGAGATGGCTCAAACCTGGATGATTTCCTCGATAATTCGTGCGCTGTTAATTTTTGTCCATGGGCCCCAGTGTGTACATCCATAGTCCAGGTTAATACTTTTGCTTCTGCTCCAAACATATCTTTGCTTTCTCGACGAAGGGAACCCAGGCGTCGGCGAAGTGTATTCATGCGGTTGTACGCCTGGTTATATACCGTCTTTCTTCCGAGGATCGTGTCAGGCAGTCTCCTACAATATCGATCGAGCAGCTCGGCATATGGGTTTAGACCAAGGGATCCCTCTTGTTCGTCAGCTGGTAACTCCAGAGGACTCACTTCCGGACGTTCTCGATGCTAGTGTCCTCGCGCCGGTCAAAAGTCTCCCTTTCTTGCTTTCGGAACGAAATCCTTCGACTACTTCCAAGTATAACATGTTTTGGCAGAATGAATTCCTTGTCATCCAGGAATTTGTGAAGCTCGTAGTGGAAAACACCCGTGGTAGGCCCTCTCGCCGCGATTTTAGCAAAGCATCGATTCTTGAGGGATACTTTTTAGCCAAAATAAAATGGTCGGTCCGGACGCGACAAGACCTGCCGAAGGAGCGAAGGTGTAAAAATCGTGCATGCGGTTTCCAAAGTTCCACAAACTCTACCGACTTTTAGTTCTTCCAATATGCGTACGTATGATTTTCCTCTTGACTTTAGTTAGATCGTGCATATCCTTGTTTTCCTTTCTGAGTATCCGCCTTTGCATCTCTTCTAGGGTATCGGCAGTGTGAATGCCTTTACCAAGCTTGTGAGTTATCGAAAACGACCCTTCTCGAGACGGAGGGTGGCGGTGCTGAGCTTGTCCACGGCGATGGAGAACCCAAGAAGGATGAAAGCTCGAGTCCGAGAGATGGCGAGAGTAGTTCTTCTGATAGTAGTGCTGAATCTTCCTCCAGTCGTTCTGAAAGCGAATCAGTGAGTCTTCTCCATTTTCTCCTTCTTCATTCTTCCTCTTTTTTTTTTTTGAAGAGTGTCTAAGCCGTGATATCACATAGCGAATCCGGTTCAAGATGAACTTGAGACGGAAAGTCGGGTGGATACATGGCTTCGTCTTCGGATGTGTCACCCAAAACTCCGGTGGCTTTGAAACAGGTCGATCAATATGGAAGCGTCGTTGTGACTCAGACAACGGGGATCGCTCATGTGAATATTGGTGCAATTGTTGTTAGGAATCCGTTGCCAGTTACTGATGCAGTCGCAGGCGCCACCTTTGTTCCTCCATACCTGGTTCCTTATCCGGGTCACGTGTTGATTGGGGGATTTAGCGTGCCAGCTAAACACGCGGCATTATACACCAAGATATGGGAAAGCCACGGTCATATTCCACGACCAAGAAAATTACTAGCCGATACGCGCTGGTCAAGCGTGTGGAGGAAGCCTTGTCTTCGATTGACGACATGCGCAACGTGACTGGTCACACGGTTTCTCGGATGTAATCTCAAGCTGGAGATTCCATCACGACATGTGCATAAAGTTCGAGTTCAATGCTCCTTGGTTCGCTGACGGTCTCTCTGAGGTCGAAAAGCTGCTGGTCGAAACAGTCGAAGGTCCTTTCGCAGACATGGTGAAGAAACATGAAGCGTAATTCAAAAATTGTGCAGCAGTGAAGTTGAAAAGGGCGCTCTCCGAGAGCACGAGGGAGGCCTTTGCTAAGAGGAGCAAGCCGTTGTTGGAAACCTTTCCTTGAATATATTTCTGTCTTTTGAACTTCTTATTTTTAGATTTTTTTTTTTTGAAAGGAAAATGGAAATGCCTGATTTATGGTTTTGATTTTCTGGATTTTGGGGTTGACAGATAAATGTTACCTTGATGGTTTTGGATTATTCTTTTGGAATGAATTGTTTAGGAATGAATGTTGTCTTGGTTATGATTGAAAGTGTTGCAAGCATCCCAGGGAAACCATGGAACCGTGCGTTTGGTAGATGAAATGGGATGAAATATAACATGACTATCACTTTTTTTTTTCATTCTCATGGAAACTTGAAATAGCAAACCATGTATCTTGTCTAGGTAAGACTTACTCGCTTCTCAGTCTCCCGATGAAAAGGGGACCTTCCGGTGTATCTGAGTTTTATGGGAAGCGCCGTGTGATTGTAGAGAGTCCCCATTAGTTACCGAGTTGCCTTGCCGATTCTCGGGCGGATCGTTTGCTTCAATTTTCTGGGAAGTCCCCAGTCACCCCTTGTCGTGTCATGACTGATAATCGAGCCATCTGGTAACTGAGTCGTCGATCCTTGAGTGGATCGCCTGCTTATACCATCTTGATGTCTGGGTCGAAGCATGAGATCGATGGTCGAAGATTTACATTGTAACCGAAAGATCAATCTCCCACTGTGGTCACCAATTGTTTGAGGGTGAAAATAGTTTTTGCTTGATTTTGGTAATTTCGAAAAGTGCAGTGAGGAACAAATTTAAACCCTAAACAATGTACCTTTGCAAGGGAGTACTTTAGATTCGAGAGATCAATCTGCATAAGTCCTAAAACCAAGAAATGGTCGTTCCGGACTTGCTTCGGTCACAAAGTGAATGAGAATGGGTTGGTTTTGGGGAGGGAAGCAAGGAAAGTGATGAGACCAGAATAGTTGATTCTGGAAGAGTAGTTGTGTTACCGTGACTTGTATCAGAAAAGTGGGAAGGCTAACAAATGGTAAGCTAGCAAGTATTTTCTGAGTGTTGTATATCCCCCATGAACTTGTCGTTCAATGGAAATAGGTAAGACCTACTTATACAAGTCGAAGTGAAATGTACTCTGGTCTCATTAAGGAATGGAAAAATGGGTGAGTAAATGGGAGGAGGTGGTAACGTTAACGCATGGAATTGATATTGCATAAAACTGTTAACACATGGAATTGATGTTCCATAAAACCGTTAACACATGGAATTGATGTTCAATAAGAAGAACGTTTCACCATTAACTTCCTTTATTTACTAACCGCCTTATCCTTATGACACTTCCTTATGACAGGCGTAGTGTACGCTGCACGCTGTAAACTGCCAAACCAATACCCAAAGAGGATCCCCAGTTTGTGATATGTGTTGATGTCTCGAATGTTTTTATGGAAAACATGTAGCATATTGTTGTTGCTGGCAAGTCATGCTTGGGAGACTTTCTAGCTTGGTGACCTCCGACGGTCGAGATTTTGCATCTTAAGACGAGAGGTAGCCGTTGATCGTTGCACGCTTCGTTTTGGTGGCGTATAGGGAAGGCCGGCATGTGGAGTTGAAAGGTTGGCATGCCGTTGGCATGGCGTGGTTTGGCGTGGCCAAACTAGGGTTTTGGGTCAAAGGTTACCATGTGTTGTCTGGTAACCTTGGACGGCTAGGATTTTCTCCTGGGATTGAAGGGCGACCGTTGATTGTCGCACGCCTTCGTTTTGGTAGCCGTGTAGGGAAGGCCAGCATGGTGGCGCGGCTAGGTTGTCATGTCGTTGGCATGGCATGGTTTGGCGTGCCAAACTTAGGTTTTGAAGCAAAGGTTACCATGCGTTGTCCGGCAACCTTGGATGGCTAGGATTTGCTCATTGGATTGAAGGGCGACCATTGATTGTCGCACGCCTTCGCTTTAGTAGCCGTGTAGGAAGGCCGGCATGGTGGCGCAGCTAGGTGCGTTTGGCATGGTGGGGCCAAGGACTTAGCATGTCGTTGGCACATGGTGCGGCTAGCATGGCTAGAGCCAAGGCAAGGTGGGGTTTGGCTTGGCATGGTGGGGCCAAGGGTTGGGCATGCCGTTGGCACATGGAGCGGCTAGCATGGCTAGGGCCAAGGCAAGGTACGGTTTGGCTTGGCATGTGGGGCCAAGGTTTGGGCATGCCGTTGGCACATGGCGCGGCTAGCATGGCTAGGCCAAGGAAAGGTGTGGTTTGGCTTGGCATGTGGGTCCAAGGGTTTGGTAGGTGAGGCTAGCATGGCTAGGGCCAAGGCAAGGTGCGGTTTGGATTGGCATGGTGTGGTCAAGGGTTTGGCATGCCGTTAGCACATGGCGCGGCTAGCATGGCTAGGCCAAGGCAAGGTGCGGTTTGGCTTGGCATGGTGTGGCTAAGGGTTTGGCATGATGTTGGCACATGGCGCCTTCTAGCATGGCTAGGGCCAAGGCAAGGTGCGGTTTGGCTTGGCATGTGGAGCCAAGGGTTTGGTAGGTGCGGCTAGCATGGCTAGGGCCAGGGCAAGGTGCGGTTTGACTTGGCATGGTGTGGCCAAGGGTTTGGCATGCCGGTGGCACATGGCGCTTAGCATGGCTAGGGCCAAGACAAGGTGCGGTTTGGCTTGACATGGTGTAGCCAAGGGTTTGGCATGCCGTTGGCACATGGCGCGGCTAGCATGGCTAGGGCCAAGGCAAGGTGCGGTTTGGCTTGGCATGTGGATCCAAGGGTTTGGTAGGTGCGACTGGCATGGTTGGCATGCCTTGGCGCGGTAGGTGTGGCTGGCATGGTTTGCCATTGGCACAGGGGTGCGGCTAGCATGGTTGGCATGCCTTGGCGCGGTGGGTGTGGCCGGCATTGTTTTCCATTGGCACAAGGGTGCGGCTAGCATAGTTGGCATGCCTTGGCGCGGTGGGTGTGGCTGGCATGGTTTGTCACTGGCACAAGGGTGCGGCTAGCATGGTTGGCATGCCTTGGCGCGTTAGGTGTGGTCGGCGAGGTTTGCCATTGGCACAAGGGTGCGGATAGCATGGTTGGCATGCCTTGGCGCGGTAGGTGTGGTCGGCATGGTTTTCCATTGGCACAAGGGTGCGGCTAGCATGGTTGGCATGCCTTGGCGCTGAGGGATGTGGCCGGCATGATGATCCATTGGCACGTGCGGTGTGAGAATTAGGGTTTTGGCTTGTCGAAACCCTAATTAGCATTAAAAAAGGTAGCCCGAAATTATCTCGCAGACAAATTAAAGGGTTCAGTAAATGTGCTTAGTTTGGACATTATTACTCAAGTTCTGTGACGTCACTGTCTGACTAGGATTTTACGATTTTACCCCTAAGTTAAAAACCACCATCAACACCGGGGTAAAGCCGGACTACTATCTTAAGACAATAAAATGTAATAATATTTATCCGGGGTAAAGCCGGGCTACTAAGTTGTTTATGGGTGAAAACTACTCCTGCAGAATTTGGTAATTTGAGGGTGTGGATGAGGAATGAATTTAAACCTTTAAACAAATGCATCACAAGGGTGAGTGCTTATAGATTCGAGAGATCAATCTGTGCAAGTCCGGCCTAAACCAAGAAATGGCCGTTCCAGACTTGTTTCGGTCACAAAGTGAAGGAGATGGGGTTGATCTTAGGGAGGAAGCGAAGAAGGTGTTGAGATTGTGAAGGTGTTGGCTTGCTTATGACTTGTAAATGTAAAGGTGAACAGTGCTTGTGATTGATGCAAGCAAGTTCGGGTGTTTGAATACGTTTTTGTATTAACACTTGGTTTTCTCGTCTCGTCCGAACTTGTGTTGTTGTTTGAAATAGGGCGGAGAACCTATTTATACAAGTCATTGAGCCTCATTCACGTCTCTCGTGGGAAGTGGAGGAAGTGGAGTGATGGAGTAGTGGAGTTGTGGTCGGTACCACACGACCGGTCTTGCCCACTTCTCCCGTTCATCTCTAACCGTCCATGACTTCCCCGACACGTTCTTGTGATGGCGCGTTGCACGCCGCACGCCGTAAACCGCTGGACCAATACCCCAAGTATGTATCCCCAGTTTGTGACATGATTGATGTTCTGAATGTGGGATCGTGGATCCACGAAAGATAAAGCATGTAATCTTGAATTGAATAACCGTGTTATTCGGAAGTCGATACTTGTGAAGTATCGTGTGTATTTTATGCATACTGCATTATGGTGTGGTAAAGTGATGGGTAATGACGCCTCACTAACCAAATAACTCCCGACTGTGGTTGTATAACCAAGTCGGTGAAGTTGGACGGATGAGATGATCTTTGAGACACTCATCTGCGACCGTTAATGAATATTAGGGTTTTTTGAAGAGGAGCGCAATCATGACTCTTCAGCTTGGTCGAAACCAAGTATGGGAAGAATTTTGGAGAGAACCGACCGGACGTGTATGTAGATGGCATGCTGGTGTACACATCCATGTCTCACCGTCCCATGAAGGTGCGATCTAGGCCACTCAATTTTACCCAAAGAGGAGTGGTTGAGATCGGTTTGCGGCGGGAAATCCTTGCCGCAAAGGAGTTGGAGATCGCATGACATTCCTCAAGACGCGTTTCAAGACGACCCATCTTGGCCTGGTCTTGGTAGATCATACCAAAGGTGTAGGTGGTAGGCTGGTGTTCACACCTATACCTGGCTATCCCATGAAAACGTGATCTAAGCCACTCAAATCATCCCAGTGAAGTTGAGCGGTCGAGATCAGTTCGTGGTTTGGGAGGCGCAGCCATGCTAGTTTGGACGCACGTTTTGGATTGACCAGGCGTGATATGCCTTGGCCGAACACATGAGGGGGTAGATGGGCTCACGGTGGTCATTCTGGTATGACCGACCCTTGTTTAATCTAATCTGTGACCCTCCATTTGTGCCGAGAAGATGGACGTGCGTGATGACTTGAAACCCTAATTTTGGCTTTCAAGCCGTGCGTCATCTCTTGTTTGGGTGATGATTGTGTCACGGCCAAACATTATTGGTCTTGACCGATTGGTCAAGTGTGTAAAGGCGGTCCCACGGTGATCGTGTTGACATGCTCGGGCCCTTTAAGTCTACATCTACACCCTCCATCTATACCTCGAAGATGGACGGTTGATACTTGTTTTGCGACACATGTAATATGCCGCAAACCCTAATTTAGGGTTTTCCGTCCATAATGCTTGGTATGAACGGTTTCTTGGCAGGCTAGGCCAATGACCGACCATGCGGGTCGGCCGTGGGTATTCCATACCGCTTGGGGGTGATGGAATTGATCCGGGGTCATCCAATCATGCTTATGGAGTTGGATGATCATGATCGAATCATATCCGGACCGATACTGGTCAGTCCGGATGCTCAATCGGGCTAGTATAACACACCGAGAGGGGCTCAATCGGGCTAGTATAACACACCGAGAGTCGGCACATACGGGTATTTCGTACATGGTTTCATTATAGTGCTTGGAGGTTCGTGTTACTGTGGAGTAACACTCGATCCGTCATGCCACACCGATAATGAGTACTGGAAATACAAAGGCTGATATGAAATTCACAGAAGGGATTGTTGCCACATGCTCCAACCTCGAGGAATTTCATCTATTCACGAGAATGGGATTGTTGCTACATGCTCCATTCTTGGTGAATTAAGTGAGGAGTATCCAACACTTATAAATGGCTTTATCTTTTACAAGATGTCAGCGCACAATTTTCTAGTTTTTACAATTTTAACCTTAAACGAAAATCCACCATCAAACATTAAGTCCCCTGCCTAGCACATAATGGTTACACCATTGTGGGGTAGGCATGAGATGGTGACAGATTAAAGACAAAGCTTATGAGACAAAGTTAGATGTTACCAGGAGAGAAGGGTCATCCTGTCCTTGGAGAATGTCACGTTCAAGAGGCATCCAGGAGAGTATTCCCCTAGCATGATATCGGTCTTGCTGCTTCGATCGACCTTGTTATGCCTGCTTTCACTCGAGGGCCCGCCTCGTGCTTGCTCTGTTTGAATGTCGGTCTTGCGATCAACCTTGCTATGCCCGATTAGGGTCGAGGGGCTATTGCGCCGCTTCGTTCGATCGTGGGATTGTGCCTAATCGATCGATCGTTGCCCGCTTCGTTAGGGGGCGCGCGCCGCTTGATCGAACGTGGGCTTGTTGTGTCCGCCCGGTTGAACGTGGGTCCACTATGTACATGCCTCAAACGTCGGCCACGTGCTTCGACTGAAATCGCCCCCGCTTGTGTGCGCCTATTATACCGGCCTTATGTCCCGATTAACACCACCTTTGCGACTTGAGCAATACCAGCCTTGTGACTTGAGCAATACCAAATATTGTGACTTGAGCAATACCAAATACAGCCCTTGACCAACACCGGACTTTAAACTTGTACCGGACTTGAAACTTATACCGGACTTGAAACTTGTACGGACTTGAAACTTGTACCAGACTTGAAACTTGTACCCGGACTTGAAACTTGAAACTTGAGTGATACTGGTCTCGTCACTTGATCAATACCGGACTTGAAGCTTGAGCAATACCGGACTTGTGACTCAATACCAGCCTTGTGTACTCCAAAGTGAATGTGTGTTCTGTCGTGTGTGACTACACATCTCACGCGTTTTTATACAAGTACTGACTCCTGTCTTTTATTGTAGAATGAAGAACTCCTGTTAAGATGTCTTCTGGGGGTAATGCTGGTGCCAAGTCAAGAGGTGTTGAAAGCTTCAAAGATATGCCGAACATTGATGATGAGTTGTTCATCGCGCCCTTTTAATTATATGAAAATATCCGTTCCACAGGATAACCCTCCTCCTATCGACTTCAGGGTTTTTCATGCTCCGCCGGGTCCTCATGAAGGATGGATGAGACGATGTTGAGCAATGAGTACATCAAAGATAACTTGACCGTGAGCGCAGATTATTGATGTAGCTTGTGTGTTGAAACGACTTCGAGAGGATGTTAAAGTGGCTTCAGTGCGAACGTTGAGGTGGATCCCGGAGAGAGTGTTGAAGCGAGGATTCTGGCGAACGTGGGTCCCTGGGAGAGAGCGTTGAGGCGACTCTTGAATATACCATTGAAGCGGCTTACGCTAGAGGGAGCGTTGAAGTGTTTCCCTCTTCGATTCGATTTACCCTTGCGAATTCCATGCTTCTTGACTGACCATCTCTCTCATGTTGAAGAATTCCTTGATGACGGTGAAGGAACTTCATGTCGAGCCTCGATCCCCAATGGCGTGGTTTACATGGTTTGTTCGTAGTGGTTGTTGTCGAGCGATATGGAATATCTTGGACATTGTTTCATCATTGTGGGAGTCGTGCATGTGGTAATCGAGTTGGAGTTTAAGGATGCGCATGATGTTGTATCTCGGTGGTTTTCCTCTTGCCGCTTCAGAAACTCAAGCTATGTAAGGTCAAGGTTGTATCCCGTTGGTAAGATATATGCTCCTACAAACATTATGAGGCTCTTCATTACGGGCAGGCCTGGTTCTTTCTATCGTGGCATATTTTGTTGTAGATGAGCGTTTAATAGCTCCAGAGGATGACCAAAAGCGCGGATTCTCCAACATAGCATGATCGACATGTACTACACTGTCTGATAAAGTGACTCGCCGGATCTTGCTTGATATGTCGCGTGGACATCTTTATCTTCTTGAGGCTGCTCCTTGAGGTATCGGCTCAGTGGAAGATTGCCATCATAAAGCGTTGATACGTTGCACCGGCATTCTTTAAACCAAATGGCAGCATGGTATAATAAAAATTTCCGAGAGGAGTTCGAAAAGATATCTTACTTGCATCATGCTCGTACATCCTTATCTCGTTTGTAGCCGCTACATCCATCCATGGAGGAGAACATGCCGTGTCCGCCGGTTGCATCTACTAACATGTGTAGAGGAGGATCGTTTTTGAGCAAAGACTGCTCAAGTCTCTGAAGTCTATGCACACCCGATCTATCCATTTTCCTCATGTATGAACTACAACTGTTTAACCGACTTGGATACATGTATGACATGTAGATGATGGGTGACCAATTTTCATCTAGATCCGGCATTTCTTCATATCTCCAAGTGAATATGTCCTGGTACTCTTTGAGAAGTTCCACGAGCTTCGTGCGTTTATCCGTACACAAGGTTGAGCTGATGGAGATAGGCCTAGGAGATTCCTCAATGATTTCAATCTCATCAGTTGTGGAGTTGGTGCCATCTTGCAAATGCTGTGGAGCATCTAGCACTTGTTCTTGTGGTTCGTTCTTTGTTGTAGCATTCCATTGGGTGGAGAGACCGGTAGCAGTCTCCCTGCTAATTGATAATGGTAGTTTCAGATACCGTTTCCCATTCGTCATGACTCGCCACAAAAGTTCGTTCCCTCTTCGTGTGAACGTTGGTCGTGGCTTCACAGGATGGAGAAAATACTTCGTCAAAGAAAATGCATCGTGGGTTTTAGCCCTCAATGATGCAAGCCGGTCTTCTTCATGAATTTACGCCCATGTGGGGAGTGGGACGCAACGAACTTGTATGATTCTTTTCCGCGGAGCTTCTCCTCAGTATGTGCTGGGTTTGGTTTCCCTCGAAGTCCGCTCATTGTGGTAGGATTCCGTACGACCTTGCCTCCGGGAGAACCTTGATGTCCCGAGAGTCTTGATAGTAATCACATTCGAAGACGCTCCCGTGTAGATAAGGGCCGTCTTGAACTCGAATCCTTGATGCGTGCGGTGACATGTAGGTCACGGTCGTGACCTTCCTCCAGTTGATTGCAAAAAACGTCTCCGCGCCGATTCTTCGAGAGGTGTGAAAGTTTGCATAAACTTTCCACTCAGAGAAACCGCTTCCGATCCACCGGCCTCTGGTTCATAGTGAAACTATTGACTTGAGGAAGATCGTTGTGAGGATCAGTCCCAGTGTAGAGCCTCCATGACGGGACCACTCATATCTCGATGTCGCTTCTTTGATCAGGTCCATGTAGGTCCGTGCCATTGAAGTACCTTCTCCGGTCGTTGAATTCATTCCTTGTTGGCTCCAGGGGCTGTTGCGGGTCATGTGGAAATCGATCGCTTAATGTCTTAAGAAAAGTGAGTACCTCTTTCCGAGTTGCGGCCATATCCGTTTGAGTCTTGACAAGAACTTCCCCGCTTTTCCATCAAGTCTCAGCAATGGTAATGGGAGATGGTCCTCCTCTCGCCCCTCCTGGTTCTTCGTCCCGATGAAGGAGTGGAAGTTGTTGCTCTGGGTGACTACCGGAGGTGTTACACTTGATGAGATGCCAGGACTTGCAGCTGCTGCTCCGGCTCTGGTGATGGGAGGTGTTGTAATATCACCGCCGAGTGATCGAATTGAACGTTCCCATCCTCTCGTACTCACGTGTTCCTTGATTGATCTCTCCTTCCTCAAGCATTTCTTCACAGCTTCGACAAGGGTCTTGAGATATAAATCTTCTAGCAGGTATCCGTAAGCTACAGGCTCCATTTCTTTATCCGGTAGACATTGTGGTACCCGGACAAGTCTTTTCCTCCGGAGTTGCCTCGAGTCTTCGTTGTCACCGAACCATGTTGTTCGTCTCTCCCGAGTCCTATGTGATTACGCGCTCTTTCTCGCATCTCCATTGGTAAAGGTGTGACTCCTGACTAAGGATTCGGCGTTTCTTGCACTTCCGAGTAGATGCATGCCGACCCTTCTTGTAATTGTGTTGTTATATCATTCAAAAGGCGGAATGTTCCTCTGTCTTCTAGCGATACCTCGGCTTGATTTGCCAAGACATCCTCCCCATTCTAGCTACACTTCCCATGATATCTCGAACCACCCGTGGTCTCCCCGGTGAGGATACATCGCGAGATGAAAACCGAAAAATTGAGGATTCAATTTTTTGAAACCGATAGATCAACCTCCCACTGTGGTCGCCAATTGTTTATGGGTGAAAACTACTCCTGTAGAATTTGGTAATTTGAGGGTGTGGATGAGGAATGAATTTAAACCTTTAAACAAATGCAAATGCGCGGTGAGTGCTTGTAGATTCGAGAGATCAATCTTGTGCAAGTCCCACCTAAACCAAGAAATGGCCGCTTCTGGACTTGTTTCGGTCACAAAGTGAAGGAGATGGGGTTGATCTTAGGGAGGGAAGCGAAGAAGGTGTTGAGATTGTGAAGGTGTTGGCTTGCTTATGACTTGTAAATGAGAAAAGGTGAACAGGCTTGTGATTGATGCAAGCAAGTTCTGGTGTTTGAATACGTTTTTGTATTAACACTTGGTTTTCTCGTCTCGTCCGAACTTGTGTTGTTGTTTGAAATAGGGCGGAGAACCTATTTATACAAGTCATTGAGCCTCATTCACGTCTCTCGTGGGAAGTGGAGGAAGTGGAGTGATGGAGTAGTGGAGTTGTGCGTCGCACCACACGACCGCCTTGCCCACTTCTCCTGCTCATCTCTAACCGTCCATGACTTCCCGACACGTTCTTGTGATGGCGCGTTGCACGTCAGAAACCGCCAGACCAATACCCCGATGTATGTATCCCCGCCTTGTGACATGATTGATGTCCGAATGTGTGGATCGTGGATCCACGAAAGATAGCATGTAATCGTCGAATTGAATAACCTGTGTTATTCGGTGAAGTCGATACTTGTGAAGTATCGTGTGTATTTTATGCAGTACTTTGCATTATGGTGTGGTAAAGTGATGGGTAATGACGCCTCACTAACCAAATAACTCCCGACCGTGGGTTGTATAACCAAGTCAGGTGAAGTTGACTGGATGAGATGATCTTTGAGACACTCATCTCACGACCGTTAATGAATATTAGGGTTTTTGAAGAGGAGCGCAAACATGACTCTTCACTTGGTCGAAACCAAGTATGGGAAGAATTTTGGAGAGAACTTTGACCGGACGTGTATGTAGATGGCATGCCGGTGTACACGTCCATGTCTCACCGTCCCATGAAGGTGCGATCTAGGCCACTCAATTTGACCGGCAAAGAGGAGTGGTTGAGATCGGTTTATGCGTAAATCCTTGCCGCAAAGGAGTTGGAGATCGCATGACATTCACAAGACGCTGCTTCAAGACGACCCATCTTGGTCGGCCTTGGTCGATCATACCAAAGTGTAGGTGGTAGGCTGATGTTCACACCTATACCTGGCTATCCCATGAAAACGTGATCTAAGCCACTCAAATCATCCCAGTGAAGTTGAGCGGTCGAGATCGGTTCGTGGTTTGGGAGGCGCAGCCATGCTTAGTTTGGACGCACGTTTTGGATTGACCAGGCGTGATATGCCTTGGCCGAACACATGAGGGGTAGATGGGCTCACGGTGGTCATTCTCGCATGACCGCCCTTGTTTAATCTAATCTGTGACCCTCCATTTGTGTCGGAGAAGATGGACGCGCGTGATGACTTGAAACCCTAATTTTGGCTTTCAAGCCGTGCGTCATCTCTTGTTTGGGTGATGATTTTGTCACGGCCAAACATTGTTGGTCTTGACCGATTGGTCAAGTGTGTGGCGGTCCCACCTGATCGTGTTGACATGCTCGGGCCCTTTAAGTCTACATCTACACCCTCCATCTATACCTCGCGAAGATGGACGGTTGAGATGCTTTTTGCGACACATGTAATATGCCGCAAACCCTAATTTAGGGTTTTCCGTCCATAATGCTTGGTATGAACGGTTTCTTGGCAAAGTTAGGCCAATGACCACCATGCGGGTCGGCCGTGGGTATTCCATACCGCTTGGGGTGATGGAATTGATCCGGGGGTCATCCAATCATGCTTATGGAGTTGGATGACCGCGATCGATCATATCCTGACCGGATACGGTCAAACCGGATGCTCAATCGGGCTAGTATAACACACCGAGAGGGCTCAATCGGGCTAGTATAACACACCGAGAGTCGCACTGCGGGTATTTCAGACATGGTTTCATTATAGTGCTTGGAGGTTCGTGTTACTCAGTAAGAGTAACACTCCGTCGTCATGCCACCGATAATGAGTACTGGAAATACAAGGCCGATATGAAATTCACAGGGAAGGGATTGTTGCCACATGCTCCAACCTCGAGGAATTTCATGTATTCCACGCATGGGATTGTTGCTACATGCTCCATTCTTGGTGAATTAAGTGAGGGAGTATCCAACACTTATAAATGGCTTTATCTTTTACAAGATGTCAGCGCACAATTTTCTGGTTTTTACAATTTTAACCTTAAACGAAAATCCACCATCAACATAAGTAATATTCAAACAACGTAGCATTGTCCTACTAAACTTAGCCAAGAGCTATGGGGAAAAACAGACACTCTTCGCGGGGAAACCACCCAACGCATATTACACAACATACCCATTGAATTACAAACAATATGCTTACAGAAATTAAAGACTCATCATGCTTGCAGATAAAGCAAACTTTATGATTACAAGAAGGTTACAGAGTTCCCACCTGTTTTGATGACAAGCCATGCCTACCTCGAGATCCACGATCCACTGGTTCATCCTTTGATTCGATCGTTTTTAATAAAGACTAACTGTTAAGCACACAAGCACTCTAAGAATTAGCCAAAAGGCTCATACAAGGCTCATAACATCATTTCATACAAGTCTCTAGTTAAAGACTAAATGAACTATCTAATTGTTCTAAGCCCAATTATGGTTCTACCCTTTTCCATTATATGAATTTAACATAGATAAGGTTTACTAATCTAATTAGATTGAATCTATAGTCCATTAGTTAAGTCTTATGAACATCTACATCTTTGTAGAATAAGCCAAAAGCTAATTCAGACCATAAGGTCCAATTCATGTTCAATAGGAAAACTTGATTTAAGCCCAAGTCCACTAATCTCGGCCCATTAACACAAGGCCTAGTCCAACTGGTCAACCGACAGTCTTTAACGGTCGGACTGACGGTCACAGGTCAACTGACAGTCAAGTCCAGGGTCAACAGTCAAAGGACTAAACAAAGTCCAAGGTCAAACGAGTCAACTGGTCATTGACTCAGGTCTAGTGACTCAGTGAGTCAAACTGATTCGACTCAGTCAGCTTGGCTGAGTCAGATAAGTCAGCTAGACTGACTGGGATGACTAACAGGCACAAGTCACAACAACAGTAAAAGCAGACCAAGACCAAAAGGTAAAACATTTCTAACTATACTCAGTTCTATAAGCTACATCTAACTTCCATCTTCATTTTTAACAAGCTTACAACTATAACATCAATATCTTCAGTTGTTCTCAGAAATTCATACATCTAAACTTCAGTTTAGATCAACTCCACCAATTGACATCATTATCATAATTCAAATCAATTCAGCATAACCATTTCGATATCATATAATCCTCACTTCCATCTCTTTATTGTCTGCCACTTGAGTTTCATCATCTTCATTATAATCAATCACTCAACAGTTGTACATCCTGCAATAACCACTCCCTGTGCAAAAACCTAACATTCATCTAAAACCTCAACTCAGACATCTCTAACTTCATAACTTGTCTTGATCTGATTTCAAACTAAAACCAAACTTCATCTGTAGCTGCACCTGACAAGACCTCTACACCTCCACCAGTTCAATACTATCAATTCAATTCATCTCCACCTCAAGTAATTCAAACTTCCACCACAACCAAACATACTTCATATCTTCACTACTAGTTACTCTGCATATTGAATACGAACAGCTTCTTCAGATTTAACCCCTTGAGCCATAATTCTTCTTCTCCGAATCCATCTCAACCTCAATCTAAATAATTTCAATATCTAAACATACCAACAACTCCAGTACCACCAGCTCACAATACACAACCATCTTCATTAATAACTCAGTAGTAACACCATCTTTTCATCCTCCCTGTGATGTAACATAATTTTATCAAACAACTCCAGGTCTAAACTAAACTCAACTCAAAACAGTTTCATTCACAAACATAGCGATTCAATAATCTAAACAATTTAAACTAAAACATCAAACTGAAACGAAAATAAAGTCTTACCCAAGTATCAGCATCCACTGAATTGCTTTTCCCCCAATCCAATTCTACAGAAACCCTAGCTTCTATTTCTTGAAGAACAGAAACCCTAATTATCTTCAATCTCAAATTCAATCTCAACTATCAATCAAACTCTTCAATAATATTAGACCCATCCTTTAATTCAATCCCCTAAACTAACACCTTTATCTCCTGGCTCTTCTTTGAAGTTCTTATAAAACCCTAACTTCGAATTCAATCACCAGAACGACGTGTTATCACCAAATTAACGATTACCCCTTCCTTATACCTCTATCAACAACTCATAATCTTCATCAATTTTACTCAATCCCTAATTCAAATCCGGAAACCTTAATTCTAATTTCTTTTTAATAACTCTTCTTCTGATTCTGGTTCTCCCACTTGAATCAACACCACCTACATCAACCACTCCAAGGACTTTCCCTAATCTCTAACTCTACAAACCACTATTTTCGTCACTTTCTTTCTCCACAGATGAAGAACACGGGGAGAAGAAGAAGAAGAAGGAAAGAGAAGGTAAAAAGAAAGAATAAGAGAAAATGGATTTCTCTTCGATAAGGTCAAAGAAAATTGATTAAGGCGCCCAGAAAAAGACACGGGTAGCCAGTGGTTTAACTATGGAAATGACTATTTTACCCTTCGTACTAATCCAGAGATATCTTCTTCATCTAGTATTTGATTGACACGTTCGAGTAGTCCATTCCGTATAACTTTTCGAGATCTATCTAACGACTCTAGATTCGTATCTAAGTTATTGTTAGATTAATTTCTATTTGCTAAAATCTATATTAACTAATCGAGCCATTAACGGGTAAATCGTCTCTTGACTGGTCTAATAGCGTTGACGTGCTTGAGGGTCCTTAAAATGAAGCATGTCTACAATTCTCTGAATTTGTCACATGTAATAAAGTCCCCTTTATTTTGTAATGATTTTCAATTAGGTAGAAGTCATAAACTTCCCTTTACAATTTCTAGTCATTGCAGTTCTAAACCTTTAGAAATACCGCATCTTGATTTATGGGGTCCTTGTCCTGTTCAATCCATTTCTGGATACAGATATTATGTCAATATAATTGATGATTACTCCAAATTTTGTTGGATATATCCTTTGAATAATAAATCTGAGTTCAAGACAATATTTTTCAAGTTCAAAGCTCAAATTGAGAATTCTTTACAATACACTATTGTGACAATAAGAACTGATGGAGGTGGTGAATTTGTTAACAATGTATTAACTTCATTTTTATCTACTAGTAGCATTATTCATGAAGTCACTTGTCCCCATATACCTGAGAAAAATGGTGTAGCTGAATCCAAGCATAGACACCTAGTTGACATTGGCATGACTTTTCTTATACAATAAGGTATTTCTGAGTCTTACTGGGTTGAGGCTTTTACAACTTCAAATTTTACTATCAACAAACTTCCTACAAGATCTTTATGGAAAAAATCTCCATTTGAAGTATTGTTTCACAGGTCTCCAGATTATACTTATCTCAGATCTTTTGGATGTCTTTGTTTTCCATGGATAAGACCTTATGCACCTCACAAGCTAGCTCCAAGAAGTACTTCTTGCATATTCATTGGTTATAGTCAACATCAAAAAGGTTATAGATGTCTAGAACTTGCTACTGTAAAGTTTATATATCCAGACATGTGACATTTAATGAATCTGTGTTTCCTCTCAAGATCACACATATATCACCTTCTTTATCTGATGCTTGCAACTCTACTACAGTACCTTCGCAGTTATCAACAGCTCAGCATTCATCTATTTTTAATGTACAGACTGCTACTCAACTCACTTCAGATGAATGCAACTCTACAGCTTAGCCTGCTACTCTGCTTACACCAGATGACTGCAATTCTGCTACAGTACCATCTCACCTTCTTTCAGTGCAGTCAAGTTCAGTTCTTGTAACAGATATTAGTTCATTACCTGATGTATATACATCACATTTGTCCTCTACTTCTAATGATCCCACAATGATTACAAGAGGGAAATCAAGTATTTTCAAACCTAAGGTGTATTCTACAATGCATTCTCTGTCTGCAACATTACATGCAAAGCAATCTACATCTCTACCAACTTGTTATAGTCACGCCATTAAACATCTAAAATGGAAAGTTGCTCTGCATGAGGAGCATCAAGCATTAAAAGATGCAGGTACATTTTTTATTGTTCCTCATCATCCTTCTCAAAATGTAGTAGGTTGTAGGTGAGTGCTTAGGATCAAACATAAACCATATGGAACCATTGATAGATTTAAAACAAGATTAGTTGCATCAACAAGAAGGTCTAGACTACACAGAAACATTTAGTCAAGTTGTTAAACCTGCAACAATTAGAGTGATTCTCTCTCTAGCTGTCAACTTTAACTGGTCAGTTACTCAACTTGATGTCAGTAATGCTTTCCTTCATGGAGATCTTACTGAGGATGTTTACATGACTCAGCCTGTAGGATTCATTGATCCTCTTCATCCAAATTATGTATGTAAACTCCATAAAGCTCTCTATGGACTTAAGCAAGCTCCTAGAGCTTGGTATGAGATGCTTTTTAATGTGCTGCTATCTGTTGGTTTTACTGCTTCTACTGCTGATTCATCACTCTTTATTCAAAAGTGCAACTCAAGACTTACCTTAGTTTTGATCTATGTGGATAATATTCTCATCACTTGGAGTTCTCAAGATTATTGCTCTGAACTTATTCTTCAACTACAACAACATTTTGCCATCAAGGACTTAGGACCAGTTCACTAATTTTTGGGATTGGAAATTAAAAGAAATGATAACTGCATATTCATGTCTCAAACCAAATATGCTTTGGATCTCTTGGATAAATTTGATATGGGTAGAGCTAAACCATGTAATTCTCCTATTCCATGTCATGGCAAACTTGTTGCTTCTTCTGGTTCATTGCTTCCTGATCCAACTCCATATAGATCTTTAGTTGGTGCATTGCAGTACTTAACCTGGACTAGACCAGAAATTAGTTTTGTTGTGAATCAAGTTTTCCAACATATGCATCATCCTACATCTGATCACTTCATTGTAGCCAAGAGAATACTCAGGTACATTAAAGGCACATTGGATTATGGTGTGTTGTTTAGTAAAGGGCTTTCTGCAGTTCATGGATTCAAGATGCCTGGATTGGTGGAGATCCCGATACTTAGGAGAGTACTGCGGTGGTTACTTGCATTTTCTTTGGCTCCAATCCGATTTCTTGGTCAAGCAAAAAAGCAATCCTCGGTTGCTTAGATCTTCTACTGAAAATCAAGAATCGTATATTCTGGATTCGGGAATCTTGCAAATTCTCTGCTCCTATGTTTCCTATACTTGCTCGAAGTTTTATGGATTTGCAAACTTCTTCAAGAATCGCATATTCTCACTCGCTACTAAAAACAAAGAAAAAATACTTCACCAACTTTGTTGTGTGACAATCAAGCACTATTTCATACTCCACTAATCCTGTTTTTCATTCCAGGATGAAATACTTGGCCATTGATTACAACTTTGTGACGGAACTAGTTCAGTCCAAAGATTTACAGGTCTCCTATGTTTCTATACTTGCTCAGGTTGCGGATATCTTCACAAAAGGTTTAGATGGTCCACGATTTACTCTCTTGCGCAGCAAGAGGAAGGTGCTTCATATGTATGCCCACATCAGCTTGAGGGGGTCTAATAACACTGAATCAATCTAACACTCTACTTACACCAGTCCATCCTGGCTACAGCCTGTCAAAACTTTACACCTGTCATTCGTCTATTAGTTCTCTCTGAGAGTTCCCACTGGCGGTGTAATGGGCCTGTAATAAAAAGACATTGTCTTCTTCATTTACTGTTAATCAAGTTTTTGTTTTCCTGTGTGTGTAAGGAGAGGTTCTGTAAAATTGTTACTATCTTCAACATTAATGGATTTCATTTTATCAGTTTCTACTATGAACTACATGATGAAGCTGCCGCTAGTGATGAGAACTGATAAGGGATTTATCAACATGAACGAAGCTTTCAAGAAGGTCTTTGAAGATGCCTGTGGGAAGGACACTCTATATGGGATGACTCCAACCTACTAGCGGCACCAATATCAAGTCCAAGAACATGATTCAGCGTTGTATTAATTACATTCATTTGTCTTTCAATAGCAAACGAATATCTTAGACTAAGGAATATATTGCGTAAACTCTGAAATACCACCGGCATGGTTTATTACTTTTGTCTTACATTTAGAAGAAAGATGAGCCAAAATCACATAAGCTAAATGTAATAGAGTTCAGGCTCTGAAATACACTGCAGAACCATAACTAACAATAAACTAAGAGTAGTATCAGAGTTATGCACTTCAACAATTTAGTAAATTACAGTACAAAATTAGCCACCTACAATGAAACAACTTATGAAGCATATTAGGATAAATCAATCAATTCATGCACAACTAGACAGACGGAACTCAACGACAAAGAGTTCAATGCATATGCAATCATAATTAATAACAACGAGGTGCTTCATGACGATGAAAGTACTAAAAAAAATGTCAAAAGAAGTTATCTACGCGATGATAATCTCAAAATTGTTTCTTAAAGGAAAACCTTATAACACAAAAGCAAGATTCAAAAAAACCTCCTTCCACTAAAATTAAATAATCAAATATACTCCTGTGCAGCGATTTTGGAGTGAAGAACCCACACACTCTTATGGCTCAGTAGATAGAAAAATAAGAAAACTAGGGTTTGATTCTAAACAGCTGGTAGTTAAGAAGAGTTCTAATCAGAAACTCAACTGAATAATTTCAATAACAATAAAAGACCGTCTACAAAAGAGTTCTATATGCCTTTTTATACTATTAAGGTTTCTTGGATAAGAATCCTAGGGTTTCTTGGATAAGAATCCTAAAGAAAGATACTTTAAATCCTAACCCTAAATTATAAGGAAACCATCTAACGTCTAAAAAATAAATAAACTCAGCTAAAAGAAAAAAAGACAGTAAATTTATTCTCCTGCATCAATCTTCCCGGGTGAAGAAGAGTTAAGCATAGTAGGGAAAACTTTCAAAATTTCTTCATAGATTCCTGGGTCAATCCTCTTAAGTTCCTCATATGCGATCCAAGTACTTTCAATAGCTGGTTTTCCCAACCATTTGACGAGTGCCCGATTGTATTGAATGCCTCTCCTTGAAACAACTTACTTAATATCAACACATCTTCGATCACTTTTCTTTATCCTTTAGAAAGTTCCACCGACGATCTACTTCAAAAACTTCTCCATCGAACCCATCATAAGGATGTAAATCAACGACATTAAATATTGATGATATTCAAATATGCAGGCAGTTCTAGTATATAAGCATTTGAACTAATTTTCTTCAATATTCTGCACGGACCAAACTTCCTTTACTTAAGCTTGTGGTAAGTACCCTTAGGGATCGTTCTCGCCTCATATGTACCAAAACTTGATCTCCTTCTTCAAAATTACGAACTGTGGAATGACGATTGGTTGTTGTAGCATATGAGTCATTACTTACACTAATTGCATTCCTTACTTCCTCGTGAACGTTTCTTATATGTTTAGCAAAGGCTTCTCCATCATCACTCACTCGAGCATTTTGTGGTAGTGGAACTAGGTCAAGCACATGTTGTCGATGAAATCCATACGCTGCTTCGAAGGGGGTCTTCTTCGTAGTTCTATTAACTAAATTGTTATAAGCAAGCTCAGCTTGGGGTATAATGTTATCCCAAGTTTTAACATGATTACCTACAAGGCATCTTAACAAAGTTACCCAAATCACGATTAACAACCTCTGTTTTTCCATCTGTTTGTGGATGACAAGTGCTAGAATATTTCAATTGAGTACCCAATTTCTTCCACAAAGTCTTCCAAAAGTGTCCCACAAACTTGACATCCCTATCAGAAATGATAGTAGTAGGAACACCATGTAGCCTAACTACTTCACGGAAGAATAAATCAGCAACATGAGTAGCATCTGAAGTCTTACAACAAGGAAGGAAATGTGTCATCTTAGAGAATCGATCCACCACAACAAAGATAAAATCGTAACCTTTAGAAGTCTTCGGTAACCCCAGCACAAAATCCATGATTAAATCGACCCAAGGGAGTGTTGGAATCGGCAACGGGGTGTATAGACTAGTATTTTGCGAATTTCCCTTACCCAACTGACAACTACGACATCTCTTCACCATCAGCCCAACATCTTTAGCCATCTTTGGCCAATAATAACTACCATACACCATGCCAAGGTTTTGTCTCTTCCGAAGTGGCCTCCTAACCCATTACCATGCAACTCCTGGATTTGGAATTCACGTAACGAACCTTATGGAATACACAATTGGTTACCCTTAAATAAGTAGCCATCATGCATCCTATACAGACAGTGAAGTAGTGTTTACGAGTTCTTTAGATCGGCAACAAATCGACTGAAAAACGAATCGATTGTGTACGATTTTTCGTGTCCTCAAATCCTGTCACTTGAGTATGCATTACCGTTAAAATCAGAGAACGCCTACTTAATGCATCAACCACCTTGTTTGACTTACCTGTTTTGTACTTAAGTGAGAACATGAATCCTTGAAGATAACCGCTCCACTTGGCATGTCGAGGATTGATTTTTTTTTTGAGAGTTCAAGTACTTTAGTGCTTGATGATCAGTGTATATCACAAAATCTTGGCAAGCTAGGAAGTGTTCCGAATGACGAATAGCTTGCACTAATGCATAAAACTCTAAGTCATATGTCGAATAACGACGCTTTGCATCCGTTTGCTTTTCACTATGGTAAGCTATTGGCCTGCCCGCTTGAATAAGTAAACCTTCTATTACCACATGTGATGCGTCACACTCTATTTTAAAGAGATTTTCGAAATCCAATAAAGCAAGAACCGGGGCCTCCGTCAACAACTTCTTGATCTTCTCAAAGGCAAGACTTGCTGATGTTGACCAACTGAAGGTAATTATCTTTAGATATTCAGTAATTGGAGCCATCACAATACTGAAATCCTCTATAAATCTTCTGTATAAGGATGCCAGACCATGAAAACTACGAACATCAGTGATAGATTGTGGTATTAGCCATTCCCTTATAGCTTCGACCTTCGCTGGATGAACTTGTAATCCCTCGACTGAGACTATGTAGCCAAGGAACACAACCTTGTCGCACAAGAATGAACATTTCTTCATGTTGACATAGAGTTTATCCTTATCAAGAGCTTCCATGACTTGGGTCAAGTGGAACAGATGCTCTTCTCTAGTTCGACTGAATATCAATATATCATCAAATATACAACAATAAATTTTCCTAAGAAAGGTTTTAATACCTCAGTCATGACTCTCATGAAGGTGCTAGGCACATTGTAAAGTCCAAAGGGTATAGCTAACCACTCATATAGTCCGTCAGGAGTCTTGAATGACGTCTTCCATTCATCACCTCTTCGCATCCTGATTTGATGATACCCACTCAGCAAATCCAGCTTGGAGAAAACTAAGAACTAACTAACATCTCAAGCATATCATCTAAACGAGGAATTGGGAACCGATACTTGACTGTTATTTTGTTGATCGCACGACTGTCTACACATATCCGCCATGAACCATCCTTATTTGGAGTAAGAAGTGTTGGGACAGTTGTTGATGGTGGTTTTTAGCTCAGGGTTGAAATCGTAAAACCTTGCATCTGATGTGACGTCACTTTGTAAGGAAACGGTGCCGTGAGTGGTAACCTCTCCTTCGGCATATTTATTGAGATGTTCAATATACTTACATGAAATTTATCCAGATCGCGAATGTAGCAACCATCCCAGATGTTACAGAAATTTCATACTCGCCTATATTCACTTAATATAAGCTCCTTTGAATGCCTTCTATGCTATGGTCTCCGGCTGAACCCTTAATGTTGATATGGCATGACGATTTGTGTTCACTCGCAGCAGAGTGGAACGAATTTCCAAGTATCAAGGATAAGGTATTTGCATAAGGTATTCAATCAGAAAAAAAAAAACATCTTTGCTCTCGGCAATGAACTTAAAATAACTCTATGTCAACACATAGAATTCAATCAATCGCCCCGACTAACTTGCGACGAAGTTAGGGTTTGCGCCTCGCGCATATATCGAACCTTGCTTATCGAAATTAAACCTAGGCAAACTAGGTAATTAATCCGCCATGGATTAGCAGGTGCAAAGCCTTGCTCGTAATCGAAAAATGAGGAGCCGCGGCAAAGAAAGGGAGGCGTGGCCATGCCTTAGGCCAACTGGCGCCACTTGCCATTGGCCACGCCCCTTCCTAAACCGGCCATATTTCTCTCGACCAATCGTGTCGCCTCAAATTATCCACGCGCACATAAGTTGTGGCTTGGCCCATACTCGTCGGCCCCACTTCCCATCGACCAATCATGTCGCTCTAAAGCCGCCACACTCTCACCAGAAGTGTAGCCGCGCCTTATGTTTGGCCGGCCCCTTTCCTCGGCCAACCAAGTCGTTCCAAACTTGCCACCATACATTAAAGGACAAACGCACCCTGCCGCACCACCATACTAACTGGCAAGCCAAACGCGCCTTACCACAACAACATATTGATCGGCATGCCAACATGCCACTCTGCGGCGGTAGCATGACACTTTAGCCTTGGCCACGCCGCCAAACCCTAATTCTTACCACGGCGCCAAAACCTAACCTTGGCCACGCCAAACCCTAATTCTTTCCACGGCGCCAAAACCTAGCCTTAGCCACGCCGCCAAGCCCTAATTATTACCACGATGCCAAAACCTAGCCTTGGACACGCCAAACCCTAATTCTTACCACGACGCCAAAACCTAGCCTTGGCGACGCCGCCAAGCCCTAATTCTTACCACAACGCCAAATCCAAGCCTTGGCCACGCCGCCAAGCCCTAATTCTTACCACGACGCCAAATCCTAGACTAGGCCACGTCGCCAAGCCCTAATTCTTACCCTGCGCCAAATCCTAGCTTTGGCCACGCCGTCAAGCCCTAATTTTGGCCACAGAGCCAAACCTTAGCTTTGGCCATGCTACAACTCCACAGGCATGGCCATACCACAACCCCACTAGCATGCCGCTATGTCATGGCTCCACCAGGCGCTACTATGCCAATGACGCCACTTCGTTATACAACAAGATGCAGCCTAATCGATGGCCAATCTTCCTCATGAGATGCAATCTCATCCATCCAAGTTCGCCATCGAATCGAGCGGACTTGCGGCAAGTCACGGCAACCCTATACGCCACGACTACGCCGGGGCGCCACTATGCTAATGGCGCCACTTTGTTACACAACAAAGATGTGGCCATAATCAATGGCTACCCTTCCTCATGAGATGTAATCTCAAATGTTCAAGTTCGCCACCCAAACTAACGGACTTGTGGCAAGTTTTAGGCGGCCGACCAAGGCAAGCCTAATAGCATCACATGCTATTTTACTATGGAAAAGTCTCTTGACTTTGACTTGCCACACATAGCAACCTGCTACACGTTTTTCACGAAAACACTCGAGACATCAAACATGTCACAAACCGGGGATACTCATGGGATATTGGTCTCAGCGGTTTACTGCGTGCGGCGTGCAATGCGCCCGTTACAAGAAAGTTTCATGAAGTAGGAAAATTAGTGGTGGTGAAAAGTAACGGTGTAAACAATTCATTTCCTTCATCATGGAAGCGTAATGATAGACGGTTACACAAATTCACTTCCCTCATCATGGAAGCATAACGTCCCGACTGTTTATCGTTACTTTATTCTTCCACCACTCAATCGTTCCACTTTCTACGAGACCAGGGTATGTTTCAATATGACTTGTATAAATAGGCTTCACCTATTTTCACCAAACAACAAGTTTTGGTCGGCAACAATACAATTTCTAGAAATCACCTGGTAGCTTTCCATTATGCTAACCAGTTCTACTTCCGATACAAGTCATAAAACAAACCATACCTTCGTAATCAACGATTCTCGGTCTCAACACTCTCTTCGCTTCCTCCCTAAGACCAACCCTTCTCCTTCACTTTGTGACCGAAGCAAGCTTGAACGGCCATTTCTTGGTTTAGGCCAGGATTGTACAGTTGATCTCTCAAATCAAAAGTACTCCGTGCAAAGGCATTGTTTAGGGTTTAGATTCGTTTCTCACCCACACACCCGAAATTACCAAATTAAGCAGAAAAAGTTTTCACCTACATATAATTGGCGACCACAGTGGGAGATTAATCTCTCGGTTGCAAATTCAACTCTCAATTCCATCATCCTACCAGTAAATGCAATGCTTCGAAGCGCATCGTCCAAAAAAAGATGGATTCAGGAGAATTACGTCTGGGGACTAGAGACTCTCCGCCTTACCGCGGATCGACATGAAGATATTTCACGGACAATAAAGAATGACTGGGGACTTTTCGTGACAAGGAGGGCGTCACATAAAGACTCGGATTTACTCCCAGAAGATTCAGTTTTGGTGAAAGGATATAAAGCAAGTAAGTTTTGCCAGACAATATTTACACGACCTATTGTTTGGGTTTTCACATCTACAATGGAATCCAATAACCCAATCATCCCAAGATTTCATATCTTTCCTTTCTCACACAACATTCACGGTTCCGCGAATTTTCCAATGATTTTGCTACTTACATTCGCAAGTCAGATTTTGACATATTGATTGATCAAAAGGCAATTATTCCAAAATAATCCAAAACTCTTGTAAGAAGCAATCATCTATCAATCCAAAACCAAAACCAAACCATAAACTAGGCGTTTCTTTGCCTTTCAAAAAAAAAAACTAAGAAAGAAGTTCAGAAATAAAGGTATTCAAGGAAAATTGCCTAACAACGGCTCGCTCTTCTTGGAGAAAATGTCCTTCATGCTTTGAAGAGCCGCCTGTTTCATCTTCAACTCCTGGGACAACTTCTCGACTTCTGCCTCCTGTTAATTAATCAAATCCACGGAAGGGCCATTAACCGCTTCAGCCTGCATCCTTTGGATCTCGGAAAATCCCTCACAGAACCAGGAGGCGTTAAACTCAAAGTTTACACACATATCCTGATGGAATTCCCAACTCTTGACAACGTCTCCAGAAACAGTGTGTCCATCCACGCCACACATGTCATGAATTGAAGATAAGGTTACCTCCACGCGCTTAACCAATGTAAAGCGACTATCAACCTTCCTGGTCGTGACAATGTGCCCATACCTCTTCCATATCTTGGTATATAGATCCGCATACTTCACGGGCACACTTAATCCTCCAATCAACACGTGACCTTCAAAAGGAGCCTCAAATGGAGGATCGAAGACGACACCTGCGGCTGGATGTACGACTAGCAAAGACTCTTTGGGAACAATCACACCCGTCGTCACGACAACATTTTCCACCATGGGAGATACAGCAACATCTTCATGATGATCAACCTCCATCTCAAGATCACCAGCGGGTACGGTTTCCATGACTGGAGACATTGTTACACCTTTATTGCCGTAGATCTCCATCTCAGAGTTATTTTCAGAAACATCCTGTTCTTGTAAATATCACTAATTAATTAGTTATTCAGTGTAAATAAATAATCCAAGAGAAAAGTGTGGAAAACTCACCGACTCATATGTGGGCCCACTGGGACTGGAAGAAGACTCGTCGCTACGCTCTGAAGTACTTTTCTCATCATCGCTGGATCCTGAACTTTCTTCTTCATCATCTTCCTCTTATTTGTTAAGGGCTCAAGACGCTGATTTTTCTTGAGGAGGCCCCTTTTCCCGGCCATGTGCGAGCCTGGTGAAGGCGTTTACCTTGTTAAGACCTTGGGTCAAAAAAGAGAAGAAATCTTCAGTGGCGACAATTCAAAATATTTATGCAATCAACCAAAGCAGTAAGAAAACCATACGTACTTGCATGTTGGAAGAACTGAAAGTCACAAGAGCCATCGAATCCCGTTTGGAAGCCACCCGCACGATTTTTCGACCTTTGCTCCTTTTTTCGGGGACTGTCCACATTCGAGCTAGAGGATTTTCGCTTGCCCGAAGGAAGCTGTTTCAACAATTTATGCTTTACCAGAACCGCAGAAGAAGGTTTTCCACGTGGCTTTGTCACAACATCCTATACGAACTGATGAATGAAGAGGAACTCATCTTGCCAGAAGATGTTATATTTGGGAGTTGTCACAGGTTTTCGTTCTGAGATCAAGAAGGGAAGACTTTTATCCGGTGCAAAGATGTTGTAATCAAGAATAGGGGGTAACGATTAATTTGGAGCTGTCAGCGGGCGACGAAATGGGACTCCATGATCAAAGCCCATATGTCGAGCAGCCCTGTCCATGTTATAAGGGACTACTCCACAAGATCCTATGAAAATAGATGGCACGTACCCATGTATGCAGCTTCGCAAGAACACAGTTTCTCCAATGCTCATATTCCCGTCAGCAGAACGCAATATCACCTTCTGCATTGGCAAAAGTGTCTGGTTGAACTATGGAGGCGTGGACTGGAGCCCAAGGACGAAAGTTAACCACATGTGCGTTGCCAAGAAAATCAATGAGCATTGAACCAGGTATTGGACGCCTCTCCAACCAACGAAGTATCCTAGAACCGCCATATGCATCAGGAAATGAGGTTCTCGGGTTAGGAGCATAATTCTTGAAATGCTCCCACAACCATGCTTGAAGAAAGGCGACATGGATATACGAGTATACTTTCATATACCCATTAGAGACGTACATTTCTGCTACTAAGTGATCCATATGAGTGTACAAAGAGCCAAGAAACAGACTGCCGATGGGAAGAGCAACGCCTTTCGCTAGTTTGATAGCAAATTTGATGAGTTTCTATCTTATCTCCTTCTTGACAGAGCCATCATCAAAAACATCTCTGGATAGCCACAAAATTAAAAATACAGCAACATGGAGTGTATCATCCAGCACTTGATCCGACTCCGGCTCATCAGGGAACCACTCAGACACCCACCAGTTATAAGCACTTTTCCTCATAATTCTTTCGAACATATCTCGCTGCTTTTGTGGACAAAGTGGCGTGTATTTCTTCTTCTTCCTCAGACAAGACAACATCAAGTTTCCCAATTATTGGAAGATTCAACAGAACAGCTACGCTTTCCAAAGAAATAGTCATCTCACCCCATCTACATATAGTCGTGTGAGTTTCCAGACACCATCTGTAGATGAAAGTAATCAAGCATGCAATGTCTTTTGTGATTTGAAGTGCCGCAGATGCCATGACAACATGCATGATTTGCGCCTCAAATAAGTTGGCCTTTACGTGGTCGCGGCTCATCATAAATTTCATCCACTTATCATAAGAGCGCAATGGACTATGACAGATTTTGAAGTCAGTTGGAGAAGCGAGTACTCTTTTCTTCGAAGACAAACCTCATTATACGCCCAGGCGGACGATTGTACTTCTCCATCATTCTCTCGAATCGATCAAAAGAGTTGCCACGAATTTGGGATGGGTCCTTGTAATTGTAGCGGATTTAAGTAAATAACTCATCATCTGTGTTTGGCTTGGAGTTGTTAACATTTCTTGATGCGGCGGCAGAACTGCTTTCAGGTGACATCTTAACAAAATTCCTTATGCATTACTACTTTGAAGGAAAGCATAAAGTCAACGACACATTTTCTACGGAAATTTCCCCTTTGGCCGCATTTTATAGCACTCACGTCAAAAAAAAAAGAGAATAGGGATTGATGCTTGCTCAATGAGATATATATGTGATGTCGCGGGAAAATATGCTCTTAGCCAAAACCCGACAACATCGTGAGGAATATGTTTTTGGCCGAAATCGTACAAGGCCGCGGGAAGTATGCTCTCCGTCATATCACGTTTTTCCGCAGGAGTTATGTTCACGAACAAAAGGAAACCCTACAGCTAGTTTTCATGGAAAAGGGAACAGATGACGTTGTCCACACGTACGTGCTTGCCTAACATGATGATTGTTTTCGTTTTGATTAACGCTACTACAATAATATTAGCAAAGAAGAATTATTCATATTGAAGTGGTGTTACAAATTCATGGAGGTCACGCCTATGGGTAGGGTTTACACCAACACAGAAGAGAAAACAAAAGAAGAAACGTTAATAAACATACCTAAAATACGCTTGCCTACTTTTGCTGATGTTCTCTCCGCTGGTCCAAGTCTTTGCCGCTATCACCAAGGTGTGGAAACAAAGACAACGATACGAAAGTAAGGAAGATGGGTAACGCCTTTTATATTCATGGTGTTTTGGAGTTCAACTAGGAAGGGTTTCCCTTTTATGACATGCACAAAAGAAAGCAACTGGGCCCACGGTGTTGACGTTCCATGACGCTAATCTCCACGTCCAAAGCCATCAGCGCCATCCGCCACGCCGAGCTAGTCGCGTCATCCGCCACGCCAAGCTAGTCGTGCCATCCGCCACGCCATCTACCTTTCCTAGCCAACCAGCGCCCGTTCCGTGTGCCAAGTTGCAATGTCACCTCTGCTGATCAATAGCCAAAGCTGCAGTGCTGATGCCAATACCCCATGGCCAAACCGAATTTATGCAAAACCACCAATACATGGATCACGGATTCCACATGCCTTCCGCTAAAGGTCAGTTGAATTTCCTCGGCAATCTCTTCACGTCTTGTCCTTTTGATTTTACTCTTGTCTGTCACCATCTCATGCTTACCCCGCAACAACGCCGCTGTTACGTGCTAAGCAGGGGACTTAATGTTGATGGTGGTTTGTAGCCCAGGGTTGAAATCATAAAACCTTGCATCTGATGTGACGTCACTCTGTAAGGAAACGGTGCCATGAGTACTAACCTCTCCACCAACATATTTATTGAGCCATTCAATATACTTACATGAAATTTATCCAGACTGGCGAATGTAGCAACCATCCCAGATGTTCTGTAAATTTCGGCGCCTCGCCTATATTCACTTAATATAAGTTCCTTTGAATGCCTTCTATGCTATGTTATCCGGATGAACCCTTAATGTTGATATGGCATGACGATTTTTGTTCACTCGCAGCAGAGTAGCACGAATTTCCAAGTATCAAGGATAAGGTCTTTGCATAAGGTATTCAATCAGAAAAAAAACATGTTGTTCTCTGGCAATGAACTTAAAAGAACTCTATGTCAACACATAGAATTCAATCAATTGACTTGACTAACTTGCAGAAGTTAGGGTTTTTGCGCCTCACGCAGTATATCAGACCTTGCTTGTCGAAAATAAACCTAGGAAAACTAGGTAATTAATCCACCATGGATTAGCAGGTGCAAAGCCTTGCTCAGAATCAGAAAACAGGGAGCCGCGGCAGCAAAGGGAGGCGTGGCCATGCCTTAGGCCAACTGGCGCCACTTGCCATTGGCCACGCCCCTTCCTAAACCGGCCATATTTCTCTAGACCAATCGTGTCGCCTCAAATTAGCCACGCACACATAAGTTGTGGCTGGGCCCATACTCGCCGGCCCCACTTCTCATCGACTAATCAGGTCGCTCTAAAGCGGCCACACTCTCACCAGAAGTGTAGTCGCGCCTTATGTTTGGCCGGCCCCTTTCCTCGGCCAATCAAGTCGCTCCAAACTTGCCGCCATACATTAATGGCCAAACGCACCCTGCCGCGCCACCATGCTAACTGGCAAGCCAAACGCGCCTTACCACAAAAACATATTGATCGGCATGCCAACATTCCACTCTGCCGCGATAGCATACAACTTTAGCCTTGGCCACGCCGCCAAACCCTAATTCTTACCACTGCGCCAAAACCTAACCTTGGACACGCCAAACCCTAATTCTTACCACGACTCCAACACCTAGCCTTGGCCACGTCGCCAAGCCCTAATTATTACCACGACGCCAAAACCTAGCCTTGGCCACGCCAAACCCTAATTCTTACCACGGCGCCAAAACCTAGCCTTAGCCACGCCGCCAAGCCCTAATTCTTACCACGACGCCAAATCCTAGCCTTGGCCACGCCGCCAAGCCCTAATTCTTACCACGACGCCAAATCCTAGCCTTGGCCATGTCGCCAAGTCCTAATTCTTACCACGACGCCAAATCCTAGCCTTGGCCACGCCGCCAAGCCCTAATTTTGGCCACAGAGCCAAACCTTAGCTTTGGCCATGCTACAACGCCGCAGGCGTGGCCATGCCAGAACGCCACTAGCATGTCGCTATGCCATGGCTCCACCAGGCGCTACTATACCAATGGCGCTACTTCGTTATACAACAAGATGCGACCAAAATCGATGGCCACTTTTCCTTATGAGATGCAATCTCATCCATCCAAGTTCGCCACTGAACTGACGGACTTGCGGCAAGGACGGTGTAAACCATTCATTTCCTTCATCATGGAAGTGTAATGACTGACGGTTACACGAATTCACTTCCCTCATCATGGAAGCATAACGTCTGACGGTTACACGTTACTCTATTCTTCCACCACTCAATCGTTTCCACTTCCTACGAGACCAGGGTACATTTCATTATGACTTGTATAAATAGGCTTCACCTATTTTCACCAAACAACAAGTTTTGGTCGGCAACAATACGATATCTAGAAATCATCCGTGTAGCTTTCCATTACGCTAACCAGCCTCTACTTCCGATACAAGTCATAAAACAAACCACACCTTGAGAATCAACGATTCTCGGGGTCTCAACACTCTCTTCGCTTCCCTCCCTAATACCAACCCTTCTCCTTAACTTTGTGACCGAAACAAGCCTGGAACGCCCATTTCTTGGTTTAGGCCGGGATTGTATGATTGATCTCTCGAATCAAAAAGTACTCCGTGCGAGTACATTGTTTAGGGTTTAGATTCGTTTCCACCCACACACCCGAAATTACCAAAATCAGTAGAAACAGTTTTCACCCACAAACAACAACACTTGGGATTTTACTTACTCGTACCAGCCCCTTGTCCATCAGCTCCTCTACTTGTTGTTGAATTTCTGCTCTTTGTTTTGTGGCATTCTATAAGCTGGCAGGTTCGGTAACGAGCTACCGGACACCAAATTAATAACATGTTGAATGCTTCTCATTGGTGGAAGTCCTTTTGGAAACTCATCGGCAACCAAATCCTTAAACTTAATCAACAATTGCTGAATCTCAGTTGGAAAATCACCAAACTCTCCATGTAGTTCTTCATTCACACTCCTTCCAACCAAAGCAAAGATAATCCCTGAATCTTTACTCTAAGCTTCAAATTTTTGGGTTGATAATACATCTCTCCATTTGTTGTTTTTCTGACTATTTTTAACTTCTTCTTGGAGTGGATGTAAAGTAAACTTTCTTCCGTCTTTATGAAAAGTGTATGTGTTGGCCTTCGTAAGGTGGACCATATCTTTGTCATTTAACCATGTGCTACCTAACAAGATGTGGCAGACATCCATAGGTACAACATCACACCATGCTTCATCTTCAACGTCGTTACCCATAGTAAACTTGAATAGGAACGCCATGTAACAGGTACGTACCTCTCTTTCTCAATCCAAGCAACCTTGTATGAACTATGATGCTTTTATGTAGGTAGTTTTAACTTCTCAACAGCTTCCTTGGAGACAATATTTGCACTGCTCCCCCCGTCCAAGATAACATTGCATACCTTTTTTCCACAAAAAACGCGAGTACGAAAGACGCTCAGCTGCCTCCTATCTTAGGTGCTATGATGTGACTCAATAATGTTGTAGAAAGTGGTAGTAAGATTGTCGTTCACTCGGACTTTATGAAATCGATCTTAGGATTTAATAAAGAAAAATAATAAAAATACGAGAATATATACAATTTATGTCACAAGACGGAGAGAGTTAACTGGGATTCGGGATTCCGCCAAACTCATAACAAAAGGTTCAAATATTAATTCTTTTAACAATTATAGCTCAACAAATAAAAACATGGACTCTTATTTTTGCCAAAGTTGATTCTCAAAATATTAGTTATAAATCGTAAGCATGGGACATCAAACATTTAAGCAAGCATGACCCATCTAATAAAATAATAACTAATTTAATCAAATCATAATTCAATTTTTAATCGATTGCAAAAGTCATGAAAAGAATTAATTAAAATTACCCATGTATGAAGTTCGTCTTCCTCAGTCGTCCCGATGATGGGTTCTAGCTCATCATGTTGGAAACGCGCTCAAAATTCATTATTATTGCTCAAAAATGGTTTACAAATGATGCACAAAAAGAGAAATGATGAAAATCGGGTTTGCAACAGTTATAGATGTTGCAAACACACTATACAAACTACGATAGAGAATAAGTGCTTCATCTTGTAAGTCTGCCCCCTCATTATTACGACCCACGTCTATGTGTCGCGAGACGCTGTAGAAGAAACGATTTGCTTATGCTGGTCCCGTTCTTCGTGTTCTTGAGAAGCAAGCAGCGGGAAAATGGCGATCTGCAAACTTCGATTTTTTTTGCTTTCTCGCGTTCTAAAACCTCCCAAACTCTCCGTAATCCTTCCACGAGTCCAAGCCAACCTTTTATACTCGACAATGGCAAAATATCACATTATAATTGCGTATAATCCTCCCATCACTCGGCAGTGAAGAAAATATATTTTCTTTCTATTTTTGTTTCTCACGCTTTGCTTGCCAAATTTGAAATATATCCTTGTTTATCTCTTACACGCTCCTGGTGGTTGCTCGAGCCAATAATCAAGCACATAACACGTTCAAAAAACTTCAAAACCAAGCGGACCGTGTACGTGTAAGTTTACTCTGTTTGCTTCTCGCGGCAATTCTAGCCCAACTGGATCGAAACCAACTCCTATATCATCCTGTCTAGCCCATATTAGAGTACCCAAACAATTCCAGCCCTTTAGTCTCCTTTAATCGCCTCCAAAATCCAAACCCTAAAGCTATGGGTGAGTTTGCATGAGTTCCCGCCAAAACTGAATTTTGAAATGGAGAAGATGAAGTCCCCTATCCCCGTTGCAGGGTGCGAATAGCAGTGCCTCCTTGGGGTGCCCCTTAGCAAATGGGTTACCCCTTATCCAAAGACGAGAGTCCGAATATCAAATGTCCTCCGGGGTGTTCCAAGGCGCAACTTTTAAGCCGATTTTTCCAAAAATATTTATTTCCAAAAATACCTAAAAATGCATAAAAACACAATATTAGTACAAAAATCGAGTTCCAACAATACCAAAGATCGAGGACAATTCGGACACAAAAATGTGTCTATCAAATACCCCCAAACTTATTGTTTGCTAGTCCTCGAGCAAATTTAAAATAAAAATCATTTGAACCCCTAGGTGGCCCTAGTGGCGGAGTGTTGTCTCGGGAGGGTTTACCCAGGTGTACCCACAAAACCTTTACTCCAGGACCCTAGCTATCTACGCAGAACCTTGGAAGGCACTAAAGAATCTCCTTGGTTGGCATACTTATTGACTACGGGAGGAAGTACCACGATGCGAAATTCCATTGATGTACACGAGTTTGCACTCAAGCATACTAAAATTCATATATAAGTCACGTAGCTCTACTCGAATAGTCGCACTATGGACATCAATACCTTGAGTCAAAACTAATCACATGGATAGATCAAGAAGATGGATATAGAGAAAAACATAGATGGTTTTGATGTTTACTAAGTGAACGGTGTTTCCCATATTAGTCAGAAGGCCTCCGCCAAAATGAACCTATCTTAATGGACTGAGATACTAGTCTGACTAATATCAACACACTGGCATATACAAGGGAACCAGTGGTCGATAATCCTAACTCTAGGTCAACACAAATGGCATATACAAGGGTTCAAGTGGTCGACTTTATTGAATTTATTCCGGTTGGTCTGATGGTCTGGTCTCAATTTTTTTTTTTTTTTTTTTTTTTCACTTTTTTCAATTTTTTTTTTTTTTTTTTTTTTTGTATCTCAATCACTCTAATTCACACTAGCATTGGTAACAACTTGATTCGTGGGCCCCACCTAATCACTTAGAGAAACATAGTCTACAAAGAACAAAACAAAATAAAAACAGAAGTGAAAAGGACTCAACGAGATATGGTGAAACTATCATATTATTTCTAACACCCGAGCTCAAGTGCTTTTATGAATAGACTCTTTAGATGTTGCCATCTAATCGATTGGTTCCTCAACTCCTACAACCAAAATGTTTCCATCCACTTAGATTGGTTTGTGCCGACTTTAATAAAAATAAATTTCTAGGCTCGGAGTTTATTTATTGCAACCGACAAAAAGTTTCTCCAGTTCCCATACCCCCAAACTTAAATCTAACATTGTCCTCAATGTTCTAAAGATGAAATTAAAAGCATAAACAATGAGAAACTGTCACCACTTGAAGAGTAAGGAAAGATATTACCGTGTTGCAAGAGCATGGGTTACCTCCCAAGAAGTGCTAAGTTTAAAGTCTTCGACCCAGACATTGGAAAGGATTAGTCACCTCGAAGAATCATATAGCAATAGTCGGAATAATCTGCGGTCATCTGGATCAAAAAGTGCTAACCACAAGAAGAGGAAACGCACAGACCGGGAATATATCCAACACACCCTTATATATTGTTTTGTTTAAGACAACTACATCTAGTTGTGGTTCGGGTTCGGAGCTCTATAAAAGGGTCTAGATAACATATTTTCATGGGTTGCGTTTCCTTATGAGTTAGATTCGAATGTTCGGGTTCTAGAGTCTGGAAAAACTCAAATAAAAACTTAGAAGCACATAATAATAACTGAATAATTGAGGATCCTCTAAGTCAATCGGTTTTGACTTACACATTGACCACAATAAGATTGGTGGTCTTCCTTAAGCAAATGTGTCGACCTAATATCCTAAAGTAATTAGGTTTAGTCTCAAAACTTAATAATTGACACATCGAAACTTATACGTTCCCACAATTGGAAGGAAAGTTTTTGGTGGGAAAACAAAGTCAATCGTGGTATCATAGCTTTGGGTTAACCACATCAACCGGAGGATGGGTTTCTAACAACTGAACTTCCTTATGGACACAACTAGGTTCTGGAAAAAGTGTATGAAGATAATCTTTTAAAATGGTTGAGGCACATATGTTAAGTCCCAAGTTAGGGACTTTTCTAAGAGTTAAAGCACATGGAGAATGATAATCACCCCCAAACTTAGAATTTTCAGTGTCTCTAGAAAGACTAGTCACAACTTCCCTAATTTCAAGGTCATCGATTTTACGAAAATGGTCAATTGATTCTTCTAAGTCGGTACATCCTCACTCATCTCTACGAGTTCATTTTCTTTTTGTAAGTCTATTGTTTCTAAATCGCTAGACTCAAAATATACTCGTTCCTCTAAACCATCATTGGCTTCGTAATCAAAAGGAAATACTACATCGTCTAAAACAGGGGTATCTCTAGTCAAATCCTCGTCCTTTTGAATAGGTGAATAATTATTAAAATTATTTGGATTTAAACTAGAAATATTATCGTTATAAAGCTCAATTGGGGTAACAATTTCCTGATCACTATGCCTATTTATTTCAAATTCTTCATCAACACTATCCTCATCATAATCATCATTATAATAATATGAAAATGGTTGAACCTCATCTAGACAAGTAGTGTTACCAATTTTATCCTCGTCATCTTGATTATGTAAATAACTATCCTCATTTTCGGGGGTACTATTGGAAACACTAAGATTATCTCGAGCGAGTTCCGTTACGGGCCTCAAACAAAAGCTTTCGAATCGACTCATATGACTTCATTATGGTATCGTGACTCGACTCACATGACTTCTTTAATGTATCGTGACTCGACTCACATGACTTCCTTATTGAATCTAGGAAAGAAATTTCACTCGTTGCATTGCTTTCGTCCATAACTAAGTTATTCATTTCTGCAAACTTACGTGTCGTCTCAGCTAATTTACGTGTTGACTCTATTAGAGAGGAATTCTGCTCGTACGACCGGTTGGCGTGTGGATAGTAATTGGGATCACCATGGTATGACCCATAACCTTCAAAAGTTTGGCGTTCCCAACCACTATTCACTCTATGGTCATAAAAAGAGTGATGTCCATATTGTTCAGTTGGATATTCATATTCATTGTGATGGCTATTATAATACAGTTTGACATCCTAACTGCAAGGGAATTCTACACAAACACAAACAAGGCTGACTCGACCACGTAAAACCTCACGATTTCTAGCAAACAAAAAGCATGATGGCTCCACTTAGATTGTTTTCTAGACCGACTTCTAATCCTTCGAAAGGGAATTCGTTACAATCTGAGCAAACCCCTCCGGAATCAATCCGAGTTTAAGTAAGTTGAATAGAGCGAGGGAAGCTGCGTGGAGCTTTGATACCCAAGGCCTCACCGCATTACAAGGCGGCGCGAGTCACGCATTCAACTCACGAAACCATCATGAACTTCGAAGTATGCTCAAAAGAGTAACCAATATCTTTCGAACGACTTTCCTATTAAGCTCGTTACCCTATAGGTCTCGTTCTAGTCAAAATTTTAGGCTTAGGTTCGTGTTTGGTTTCGTTTTCCTAAGGCGGGCAAGAAGAGAACGGTGATGAAATCCGAACCCTTATCTTATATGGCCAGTCCTTGCCCTTTACTAGGAAATTAAAGCAGCCGTTTTCAATACCTCAACATATATGCATACAAAATCATCCGAGAAACCCGCGGGATGATTCGCGGGTGTTTAGAATTCTTACCTCCCGTTCTAGACGGGGGATGAACCGTTGAGGTCGACTCGGGCCACGACTCCTATGTCGTGTACGAACCCGAGGGGCCGAGGTGATATCGTAATCACCGTCCTTCCCTGTGCAGTTTATATTTAAATTACCCTTCCTTAGGGTTTAAAATTAATAATGTCCAAAAGTCCAAAAAAATAAAGTCCAAAAATTAAAAAGTCCAAAAATAAAAATACAAATTACAAAAATAATTACCTAATTACAGTTTCTAAAAATAATAATAATAATTAATTACACTATAAAAAAATTTCTTCTTCACTCCGTTCGGATCTCTCTTTTCTTTCCTATTTTGGCCTTGCTTTTCTTTTCAGCACTTTCTCTTTTTATTTCGCTCCACTCCAAATCAAAGAAAACAAATACCAAAACGCGTAAAAAGAACAAAAATAATAATAAAAAAAAATAATTAATAATAAAACCTAAAAAACAAATCTATACACAAGTCCGCGTCGGCGGCGCCAAAAATTGGTGTGACTCAATAATGTTGTAGAAAGTGGTAGTAAGGTTGTCGTTCACTCGGACTTGATGAAATCGATCTTAGGATTTAATAAAGAAAAATAATAAAAATACGAGAATATATACAATTTATGTCACAAGACGGAGAGAGTTCTTTTTGGATTCGATTCCGCCAAACTCATAACAAAAGGTTCAAATATTAATTCTTTTAACAATTATAGCTCAACAAATAAAAACATGGACTCTTATTTTTGCCAAAGTTTATTCTCAAAATATTAGTTATAAATCGTAAGCATGGGACATCAAACATTTAAGCAAGCATGACCCATCTAATAAAATAATAACTAATTTAATCAAATCATAATTCAATTTTTAATCGGTGCAAAAGTCATGAAAAGAATTAATTAAAATTACCCATGTATGAAGTTCGTCTTCCTCCGTCGTCCCAGGTGATGGGTTCTAGCTCATCATGTTGGAAACGCGCTCAAAATTCATTATTATTGCTCAAAAATGGTTTACAAATGATGCACAAAAAGAGAAATGATGAAAATCGGGTTTGCAACAGTTATAGATGTTGCAAACACTGTTACAAACTACGATAGAGAATAAGTGCTTAATCTTGTAAGTCCCCCACACCGTATTACGACCCACGTCCTATGTGTCGCCACGCCGTAGAAGAACATTTGCTTATCTTGGTCCGTTCTTCGTGTTCTTCGAGAGAGAAGCGACGAGAAAATGGCGGTCTGCAACTTCGATTTTTGCTTTTCTCGCGTTCTAAAACCTCCCAAACTCTCCGTAATCCTTCCCCGAGTCCAAGCCAACCTTTTTATACTCGACGGCAAAATATCACATTATAATTGCGTATAATCCTCCCATCACTCGGCTACAGTGAAGAAAATATATTTTCTTTCTATTTTTGTTTCTCGCACGCCTTTGCCATTTGCAAATATATCCTTGTTTATCTCTTACACGCTCCTGGTGGTTGCTCGAGCCAATAATCAAGCACATAACACGTTCAAAAACTTCAAAACCCAAGCGGACAGGTGTACGTGTAAGTTTACTCTGTTTGCTTCTCGCGGCAATTCTAGCCCAAGCGGATCGAAACCAACTCCTATATCATCCCCGGTCTAGCCCATATTAGAGTACCCAAACAATTAGGCCCTTTAGTCTCCTTTAATCGCCTCCAAAATCCAAACCCTAAAACTCTGGGGTGAGTTTGCATGAGTTCCGCACAAAATCAATTTTGAAATGGAGAAGATGAAGTCCCCCTATCCTGTTGCAGGGTGCGAATAGCAGTGCCTCCTTGGGGTGCCCCTTAGCAAATGGGTTACCCCTTATCCAAAGACGAGAGTCCGAATATCAAATGTCCTCCGGGGTGTTCCGCGCAACTTTTCGAAATGATTTTTCCAAAAAATATTTATTTCCAAAAATACCTAAAAATGCATAAAAACACAATATTAGTACAAAAATCGAGTTCCAACAATACCAGCACTGAGGACAATTCAGACACAAAAAATGTGTCTATCATGCTACCAATAGCCGTTGCAAAACCAAGCAATCTCCTTTTACGGGTAAAACATCGATATTGTCTTCTTCATAGTCATCGTAGTCATCATATACAGCATCTGCACGTTCTTCATCAAATTAAGCTTCAGCAAAGTTCACCCTACGGTCAGGATAGGCATAACTCATGTGACTACTGTCTCCACAAGAATAACAACGGGCCTGCGACCCACTGTTAAATTTGGATGAGCCTGTTCCATTGTTGCTTTGCGGCTGAAATCGTGAGTTTCTTCCCTTCTCAAACTTGTCAGTAGTACTATTTCTAGTATCACTCCTTACAACAACATTATTCCTTGAAGACGTTGCACTATTTCGGCTTGTTATGCTCCGCCTCATGTAAGGACGTGATAACCTCTTTTCTGCCATCAATGCATATTGACGCGCATCTTCTAGGGTAAACAAAAAGACTACTTTCATCTCATCTCTTATGGATTGATTCAATCCTAACAGGTAACGAGAGGTTAGTTGCTCATTAGTTTCATTAAAACCAGCCCTTATGAGAAGGTTGAAGAATTCAGATATGTACTCTTCCACCATTAATCCTCTTTGCTTCAAGTTGTGGAGTCGTTCGTACAACTCTATTGCATAATCAGTTGCTAAGAACTGCTTACGCAATTTCGACTTCATGTGCTCCCACATTCTGATTTTAGGTTTAGCTTGTCGAGCACGTTGTTCTTCCACTCGCTTCCGCCATTGAAGCGCTGCACCTTTCAACTTTAACTTCACGAACAAAACTTTCCTCTCTTTTTTCATGGTTTTCCACTCAAAATAAGATTCTAGGCTTTCTTCCCAATCTAGATAATCTTCAACATGCATCTTACCAAAAAAATCAGCAACTTCAACTTTGATTCCTCCACCATTCAAGTCTAGGGATTGAACCAGCTTTGCTTCCAGTCCTCTAGCATGGTTGTGGAAAGGATTCTCGTCACTTTCAGAATCACTATCATAATGACTACCTTCCGATAATTCATGATCTGGAATCCCCATCTCGGCTTCTGCACGATAATATCGCTGGATTGTTTGAACAGTCCGCGGTAAGTCTTGAATCATCCGCCTAAGTTCAGCTATCTCTGCTTGTTGATTTCCGTTTCCTTTATCTCCATGACCTCCACCACGTCCAACCATAATGAAGATAAAGACAAGTATAGGATCTCTTTGCTCTGATACCAACTTTATGGCGCAGTAGATAAAAAAATAAGAAAACTAGGGTTTGATTCTAAACAGAACGTAGTTAAGAAGAGTTCTAATCAGAAACTCAATTGAATAATTTCAATAATAATAAAAGACCGTCTACAAAAGAGTTCTATAAGCCTTTTTATACTACCACGATTTTTTGGCTAAGAATCCTAAAGAAAGATACTATAAATCCTAACCCTCAACTATAAGGAAACTATCTAACGTCTAAAAATAGATAAACTCAGCTAAAACAAAAAAAAAATACAGTAAATTTATGCTCCTGCATCACACTCTCTTTAGAAGATGATCAATCTTACCTTATCTATCATTTACCTAGTCCGATCATACTGACTATGATGGTGAGTACAGAAAATCATTTTGTTTCTTCTTCCTTTTCTTTTTGGTCCTCTGAATCTTTAGAAGCACCAACTTTGATTTTTTAGTGAACTTTCTTATGACACCTTGCACATCTTTGTGTTTCTTCATCTTAGTCTCTCTCTCAACACTCAAGCTCTTCGTTTATATTAAAAAGGTTAGGGTTTTCTTGAAGGGGCCCATAGATATTCTGACGGCACGAATCGTCCGTTTCTGCAAGGTTAATTATTTGTTTCCTGCCACAAATACCCTTCAACTGAGTTACTTTTGCAAACCTAAGATTGGTAGTGTACCTAGTGCTGTTAATGGGGATATTTCCTCGATGAGGATATTTTCTTCGAAGAGCTCGTGGATATAATTGATGAAAAATTCAAGGGTCTCAATTTCGATGAAGAGTTAGGAAAAATCTAGTTTATTTTGTTGTCTTCTATATTTTTCTAGGAAACTTCTTGTGAGAATTTTTTATTACTTGAGAATGATAACTAGGATTTGGTATACCAAATTATTTCCAACGTTTTTCATCTTGCAAGTTTTTATATTTATTTATTTAAATTCTAGAGTTGTTGGAAGATGAACTTGCAGTATGTAATTATTGTTGGTTTAATTATTGCAAAAGTCTTATAAAATATATGTGTCTTTACGTTTTCGTGAATCAGGCTGATATTTCATATATGCTCAGAAGTTAAATTTATTATGTTTTTATAAACGGAAAATAGACAAACTCTTTGAGAATTTTCTCGTAGTATTGATCTACTTGTGATCACACTTTTGTGTTTTTACTGCTTGACACACTCCGTAATATTTTTTTATATTGAGTCATATCTATCGAAATCATCTTTTTTCTGTAACTGGTGTTGAGATATTTTTTTATGTTGAGTCATATCGATCGAAATTATTTTAAGCCGATTTGTTAATGTCCAACAAAATCCTTCTTTTTTATAAAACAAGGACACTCATGTTGTTCTCTTGGGAATGACATCTAATGAGGGAGAGTTCTTAAACGAACTTGTGCTTAATTGCAATATCTTTGTGGGGTGTGTGGTTGTGGAATTTGAAAGGGGATGCTTGTATCTTTTTAATCTCCTAGATGAACGCTAAGTATTTTCTTACTATGTGATATCATCTAAAATATTTGATATGAGGAGTTGCATTTTAACTATGTTATAATGTGGAATCTCATAAGTTCCTTACAACTTGACATATCTTTTGGTTGTATTCATTACGATCCCACAATTTTCGTACCTTGTTAATTTTATTGACAAAAAGGGGGAGAATTATTTAGTAGTTTCATATTACATACATATGGCTTACGGATCATTATGTGTGTGTGTGGGGGGGGGGGGGGATCAATAATCTATAGGTTTACCTATTATGAAGAAGATGTAAGTATTGATTAAGGGGGAGAAACATATCACCTTATTATTACTTAAGAGTTGAGATACAATTGAACTTTGGAGAACAGATAATATTATGTTTCTGTATAACGACGATTGAGTATATTTGTTTTCAAAAGTTGTTATCGCTATGGAATCGGTTCTTCAATAATAACGATATTGAGTTGAACACGTTCAGAATCATTGCAGCTTGAAATTACGAAGAGTTCAAGGAGTTTAAGATGCTAAGGAAATCAAGACATGTAGGATTAGAGAAGTTGTCAAAGATTTATTTTTATCCATATGTATTTGATAGTTTTGTCACTAAAATTTACAAAGGGGGATATTGTTATAGCATTGCTCGCTCGAACTCACAAGTGTTGCTATCTCAAGCTTGTGTCAAATTTAGTTTTCAAACCTATATCTTGATTTCTAGTTGTAGATGGGGCAAAACGAGTTGCTAGTTTTTACGGAATTAAGGAGACAACCGTGCGGAGGAAACTCCTTGAACCGAGCGAACTGTAAAACCTCACACAGATGCACTGCAAGAAGGGAATGTTTTGAATTCGATAGATAAATATGTAGGACTCCGGCCTAAACCAAGACAATGGCCGTTCCAGAGTCAATTCGGTCACAAGAGAGGATGGGTCGATCTGTAGGAGGGAAGCTGAGAAATGTGTGAGATCAATGGTGATCGAAGATTGTAGGTGTGTTGTGTATTCTGAAATAAGATAAGTTACGAATGATTGAATTTGCTCTGTTGAGAGTAATTGCTCAGACGTTGAGATGTTAATCTCTTGTTGTCTATTTTTACGTAAGATTGTCTTGTTTTCAATCATGATTCAGAGACTTATTTATTTTGCTAGAATTGTGAAACACCTTGATCCCATGAAGTGTGACAGTTGCTGGAGTCAAAGAGTGGGGAAGTGGAAATCGTGTTAAAACCAGTTGCTCATCATGCGGAGACTTGGTTGATTTTCCATCCACTACTTTGCTAACTCCTCCAACTGATTGCACGACTTGCTCACATTCTCATCGTGTGTAAGAACACACGTGCCGTAGACCGCCAGACCAAAACCCTAGTTAATATACCCCATGTAACACGATTGATGTCTCGTGATTGTGGAGTCTCGCAAAGGCGAGACATGTATTTAGTTAGTCGATTCTTTGACTTCATGGGACGATGAGTCCTTGTATTGCTGATTTGAACGTGATTTGCAAATGTTCTGAGACTCATGAATTGAACGTGTCCGTTGAGACAGAGGTATAATTCTCAAGTATTAAGGTGAGCAAATATTGCTCATTCGATGAATTGTTAAATATTATAGTTGAACCAGTATTCCTTGGTTTGAGATTGCTCATCTGAGAAAATGTTGCTCGTTTGATACATTATTGGTAGAAGGACCAAATAAAATATTAATTTAAAATACTGGCAGCTGAACCGAGTAAAATTAATAAAAATGTTGATCATGGGATCAACGTAAAATTATTAGCGTTTGAATCTGGAATTATGAACCTTGGACTCGAAACCCTAATTCGATCAATTAATGATCAATTGATGATTTATTTTAAAAATCAACCACGGAGTAAAGGAGGGACCGACTACATGGGATGATGCGTCGACCATGTAGCGCCCAGATGCTCGAGTGAGCAAATACCAAAGTCTCTTGAAGACCAATTGATGAAAAGATGATTAAATGCTGGTTTAATCATTTATTAAAATAATGCTCGTCTGAGCCTTTAGGCGGTAAAACCTAATTAATTATGAAGATATGAGGGACCGACCAAGGGGTCATGAAACCGGCCCTGTTTGGTCACGGGACCGTCGTATGACGATCGTTTTATAAAATTCCAAAATTGTTTGGAAGAGTTTGAACCTAACGTGAACAAATTAGGTCAAATGATGAAAGTATGAGGGACCGGACTCTTGCAAGCCAAAGAGCCAACCTTGGTCGGTAAAGGTAATATGCTCATGTCACCAAAGTTTTCGTGTCTCAGTCCTGAGAATTTTGATATTTTCTAATGTGCGTTTGAGCAATCACTTGAGAAAATATGAAGAAATCAGGAACTTTGTTGAAACTGAGGAAACTTCATGAGATGAAGGAAAAGTAATCATAAAATGAAGGAATCATGAAGTGTGGGACCGGCTATGGCTAAGGCATGGCCGGCCGACCAATGACCTCGGTCCCATATCACTTTTCCTAATTTTATTATTATATTTTTCATGATTTTAGGGAAATACCATGAAATCAAGGAGTTTGTTGAAATAAAGGAGTTTTCCTTGAAGTGAAGGAGTTTCCATGAGATGAAGGAAAAAAATAATATTAATAATAATAAAATAAGGGCGTGTGGGACCGGCTTGGGCATGGTCGGCCGGCTAGGGCCCAGTCCCGTGAGCTTTCCCTAATTTTATGTATTATTTCATGATTTGAAGGAATTTTCATAATTTGAAGGAAATATCATGAAATCAAGGAATTTCATGGAATGAAGGATACATAAAATAAAATAAAATAAGGGGCGTGTGGGACCGTCTAGGGCATGACCGGCCGGCTAGGGCCCGGTCCCACGAATTTCCCTAAATTTATATTATTTTTCATGACTTGAAGGAAATATCATGAAATTAAGGAGTTTCATGAGATGAGGGATATAATAATAAAATAATAAGGAATCATGAGGTGTGGGACCGGCCACGACTAGGGCATAGTCGGCCGGCTAGTAGACATGGTCCCACGACACCTTTCCCAATTTTATATTACTTCCTTGATGCGAAGGAAACACCATGAAACTGAGGAGTTTCCTTAAAACGAAAGATATTTGTTCAAATGAAAGGGATTTTCATGAGATCAAGGAAAATAATAAAATATAGAATTGGGCGTGGGACTGGCCACGACACGACCGGCCGTCCGGTGGGCCCAGTCCCCCAGCGCCTTGATTAATATTTTATTATTTACTATTTTGTTCCTATTTTGCATAGGTTCATCGTTCCTTCGTATTTTGGAATACTCGTTCGTGCATTCAGGTGCTCGTTAGTGCATTATTGTTGAGTACACTTGCACCATTTTAGTCGGGGCTTACTCGATGGTCGTTCAGATGCCCGTGTGTTGAATATTTATTACTAACCCATGGAATTCTACTGGGAAGAACCATGAATCGAAGTAACGAAATATTATGAAAAACATAGAATATTTTTCAGGGATTCAATTAATGAATCTAATGATTTAGGAATAATTAATCGATGGCTCTATACTAGTTATTCGTGAATTGAGTGATATGAGCTTGTTTAAGCATCATATTTCTTTTATATAGTCAGGGAAAACATTGTTACATCCTGAAGACGTTATTGCTCTATACTAGCAGGCAAGCTGTCTAGGAGCCGTCCAATCTTTCGATTCTATATATAAGTAATTACTGAAATTGCTCAGTATTCATGAGATATGTTGTTGCCTCAGCTGAGAGACTACACATCTACATATACTCTGAGAGACAGTATTCTCAGTCAGAGATTATCGTGGCATGAGCTTTCATGCTTCAATAAGAGACATGAGCCTCAATACTCATCTGATTGTTGGATCAGGAGCATATATAATTATGGTTTTACGATTTTAACCCTTGTTGAAAATCCACCATCTACACTAGTTTACAATTAGTTAAGTCTCGGACTAGGATAGAAATGTAGTTGAGAAACATTGGATCACGGCATTTATAATTGCATTCTACCGTTTGAAGGCGGAGATCAACCGAGGCTTTTGGAGAACTTTATCAACAGAAGTTGAGTGAAGAGTGAACCACGTATATCTCAAGTTATATTCACTTTTCTATCATTTGAGACGATGTCGCATAACTAATTAGACTATTATGCATAGACAAGAATTTCAAGTCAAGTTTACCTTGATAATTAGTTCTCTAAATATAATGACTAAGCTTAATGAACATTTGTTCATACTTGATAAAGTTTGGTTAAGGACAATTTATTGTTCAGAATCAAAATAATGACTCAAGTTTTATCATTTGGAAATAACTTGGAACAATTGATCTGTGTCATTGATGAAATTCAGGAATGCTTCGAATCGATTTAGAGAGAAATATAGAACTACTATAGATTCGGATACAAGACAGTGTTATCGGTCTTACAAACTAGAAAAACGGTTATAAGTCTGAACCTGTTATACATGTACTCATACACGTAGCGGAGTAGCTATATATCGACTTACAAACTTGTGATACGCATATTCTTATGCACATCATGTGTAAATCTGTTTAACTCATGAACCAGATCGGTATGCATGTTTTTGAGATGTGGTTATAGAACCGGGATTAGTTTCCAAACAGTTACACAAACTAAAACAGTCTTTTATTCTCGAACTCAGTTTAGTATCCAAACCGGTAGGCAAACTATAATAGTTCTGTGAACTCCAGAACCGGTGATAGTATTAAGGTTGCCAAACCGGTACGCATAGTTAAATAGTTAGTTCTGTTAACTCTGCAACTTGGTTTAGCTCGTTAGCTGATAAACCAGTACATGTACTGAGACTAGACCGACTCACGAACGACAATGATATTTGTACCTTGTACACATACTAAACATGTCGATTGTAATTTCAAGTGTGATAAATTATTTATACGAGATAATTTGCATTTGATTAATTCTCTAAAACACTAGACTTATTTGATCACATGTTTGTGACTTAGAGTTAATGTCTTATGTGTTTAAGAAAATGAGTATTAAGCTTTTAAGTTCAAATCAGCTAGTTTCGGCTAACCATGTTGAACATAGTCTTTGTACACGGTTCGTTTATGGTTTACCTAACCAGGGTGTATATCTTGTTTATGTGAATCAAATTCAAAGATTCATCTAACGGTGGATATTGTTTGCTTGGTTCCAAAGATATCTTAGCTTAAACATAAAGCAGCCTATGCTTTGAATGTCTATAAAAGGGGAAATTCAAGCAACTGGGATCTTTGAATCCCGAAACTAATTTTTGGTGTGTCCTAGTTGTATCTGGAGTCATCCTCTTCCTAACCTTTTTTGGGTTTAGCGACTACAAAGACTTCATAGGGATTCGTGAAGCCAGGTCTAGATATCTTATCTTGATAACTCATGTATCCTGATATTGATTGATTGTTGATTTACCACTTGATCAAGATTGATAGAAATCATCAAAGTTCTCTTCGTCTCAAACTTTGTTGATTCCATTTGTTTTATACTTGTGAGGTGAATAATAATCTAGCTGCACTTTGGGTTACATAAGTCCGGATTTTGAGGTTAGCTAGACTTTGTCTATTGCTATCGATTTCCACACCTTTGATCAAACTATTTGATTGTTAAAGAAAATAAATATATATGATTAATCTGTGGGAGGAAGATTGGTTCAAAGTCTTCAATTGAGTTGAAGCAACTCTTAGTTGGTGTGACGTCATCTAAGGGAATCAATTGTGCGAAGTCCTGATGGGACTCAAGAAGCATAAGGAGCGCGACTGTACCTTAATCAATAAGATACCTTTTTAGGGCTCAACTACATTCCAGTTCGAAGTTAATTGGTAGTAGGCTAATGTCTGTTTGGTGTTCAATCTGGACTAGGTCCCGGGTTTTTTCCGACCTAGTTTGGTATTCAATCTGGACTAGGTCCCAGGGTTTCTCCGCATTTGCGGTTTCCTCGTTAACAAAACTTCTAGTGTCTGTGTTATTTCTTTCTCAACATTATATTGTTTATCTTTAGAATTGAAACATCACAGGTTGTGCGTTGATCAATCATAGTAGATATATCCGACCTAGTTTGTATGATACGACTTGATTGATTCTTAGACATTGGTCTTTGGTACCGTCCAAGTTATCTCTCTGTAATTAGGTTTACGGATTCAGTATTGTAAACGTTCTAATCACAAGAGATAAAGAGATATAACTCTTGACATTATTCCTTGATTGAGTTTAGATCTCGGATTAGTGTTGAGTTTGTCCATACAGATTGCCTAAGAAAAAAATGGTGGTGTATTTTGGTACCCCAGCGTTTTCAAATAGTTCTTAATGACATATCTTCCAGGTATTAGTTGTTGTCTGTTTCCGCATCACATGAGTAATATCGAGACTCTCGTGATAAAACACAAATAATCATAACTTGCAACGGATTACCGGATCCTTAACCCTTTCTCATTTCGCTTGACACTTCAATAGCTTAGTCTGTATTTTATTTTCTTAGAATAACTTCTGAGATTTCTACTTGAACTGATATTGGTTACGAAGTTGAATGTATTAGCTAGAAGGAATTTAGAACACTCCTCGTAGGAACGAACCACATTCGTTGTTGTCTACAATTTAAACACAGTGCAATTGCGGTAAAACAAAGTCGGTTATCCGACCCATCAGATAGCATGACTAATTGATTGAAAACGAGCAGTTATTCTAGTAACATCACGGTTCCACAGGTTCTCTGTTTCGGCAGCGAACATTGCCAAAACATGTTGCCAGAAAATCATTGGCGTAAAATTGTACCGTGGATATTATTTCTTGTTTGAAAAATATAAATTTGCAAATTGCTGAATCTTCTTCTAAAGAAAACTTAGGACCACGAACTCTGATAGCCATTTTTTGAGATTGAATGATGAAGATTGAAGTGAAATCATAAAGAATTTATAGGTGGAGAAGGTGGAGAAGGTGTGATTTCGAAGTTGAAATCAATTCAATTTATAGGGAGTAGATTCATTTCCATAGTATGGACTAGTCGTCTTTGTGCGAGACGATGGTCGTCTTTGACAGAACCGAGTCTAGGCTCAATATAAGACGGGCGTTGCAGTTAGAACCGATCGTATCAGATTGAGTCGACCGACTCTGCCTGAGATGCTATGAGCAAACCCTCTGATTTAGAGATTTTTCCATCCGTTTTAATGGTTTGCGTTCATTGTAGGAAAAATGTACTGGTTTTTTGGTCCCATTGGAGTTGTTGTTACGTAATTAACAAGGTTTGAAAATAATGGTGTGGACACGGAGCCCACATACAACAACTTCATATGGGGTTGTTAATAACTGAAACACCATCCGCTTATATATTTGAAGAAGTTTATGCTTTACTAGAGTCAAATTAGAATACAATCAAACATTATAAAATGTCACTCAAAATTCACTTTGTCTATAAGCTTTGTTTGTAGCATTACATTATTACTATAATTTGTTAGTTTGTCAAAGATTTTCATTTGCATTGCATTATAGAAAGAAATTAAAGAAAAAGAAACAGTTTTGCGTTTGAGTTTTAATGACATTAAAACAAGTAAGCATAGTGCGAGAAAACATTGTGACTGAAACATAAAAAACATCGCCCATCAAGGTCTGGCATGATCTTGTACGAAGAAATCAGAACACTATAGGGTTATAACTTACTAACTAATATCTTGTTGCATTAAGAGATTAGATATGCACCATAATAAGTCGTAAATTTGTAGTATTAACTCCATAAGAGTCTCTTACTTAGAAAAAAAAAAAAAGAATCAATACAAGGACTAAAGATAGATCAAAGATTTCACTTAGAAATCTTAATTTATCTTGTGCCACAATTTTTGGTTATTGGTATTCTCTAATAATTTTACTGAACTATATCTCTTGGTTTATAGTTCAAATAAATATTATCTTAAGAATAACAAAGCAACATGCCAATATAATCAGATAACGGAATTGTGGTAATTGAAGAAACATTAAGTTCTAGGTTTATTTGAACATTTGACGGATCTAAAATCTGTTGCCACGCTTAATAAACGCAGTGATTGAACAATAATCAAGATATGGACTGTTTTGCCTCACTACGCCATGTTTTCAAATGAGTTTCACAGTGTTATTCCTCATCCTAAGAGCAAGGACAGTTGGGTGGGAGAATTGGTAAATATTCATATTGCCACCCCACAGTAGAACTCTGAGATGAGTAAATTGGATAGGAAAAGGCTGAGCATTTGCGCGTCTCGTTTCAAGTATAATGTTCAGTTCAACTTTTGTCGATCAAATTAGGTTTTGCTGATTAGTTAATTCTTAACCGACAACTGCTAGTTCTTCTAACAATATTAAATTTATCACTTATGTATACCACTCTTTTTGCTTACCAAAATCATACCTTCGGCACTATTTATTTACGTAACCTCCGAGAAATCTCTTCTGATCTCAAACTTTTTTTCTTAATTATTTATTAAAGCTTTCTCTGAGCCTAAATCAGAAGAAAAAAAAACAGGTTCGTCACAAACACAAAATGTTTTAGCATAAAAAGTTAGGATGAAGATACTGTTGTTTGCAGAAGTTATGTGCTTTTTACGCTTGATCCTATTAATGGTGTTCAACAACATAACATGCTTGGAGGAATATTTTTAATCAATTATGTCGGGAAACTGGGAGACCACATAATCGTGATGTTGTTGGTCGTCAGGTCGTAACGAATATTTTTAATCAATCACCAAACTAATGAATATTTGTGTAGTTACGATGATTCAAATGAGCGTTACAAAATTAGCGGTGAAACTAAAGTTAATGTGGTAAGTCGTATTTGATTTTTGTGTAATTGATATTTAAAATGTGTTATACTTAAAAAAAATTAACAATATTTCAAACTGTAGTAATGAAAAACTCAAGAAAAATAGCAAACAACAAAAAATATAGGTTTCAAGTATAAAACATGTTTTAACATCCCTATGAAGCTGAGTTGATATAATCATGGTCTATTGAAAAAATATCAAGTACCAATTCAATCATCATATAGGCTACAAATTGTTTCACAACTAATTGGGCCTCTTATTCTTCACTATAAATGAACTCAAACCCTCAACCTAACACTGGCGGACCCCAACATGGTAACTCTGATCTTAATGTTAGTGAAAATGATGATAGATGAGATAGACCAGGTGTCAAAAAAGAAAAAAATAACGAAAAGAAAGGTACCTCAAGTTGTCGTATAATCATCGGCTTCAAAATTCAACATGGTTGGTCTTCTTTCGATGTAGTTTTAATTTTAATGTAATCTATAGTTTCACCATAATCCTTAGTTTTAATTTCAAAATTTCTTACAGTCAAATGTAATACATAATATTCATCGACGAGATGACATACAAATTAAATTAAATTATAACATCTAACCATTGAAATGATAATATATAACTAAAAAGTAATAAAAACAAAACGAGTTTTTATGGGCTCTGAAATTAGTCCAATTCCCTTAGCCTTATATATAAAACTTTTTTTGTTGTGAATTCTGTAATTTTGTCAGTCTATATTCTCTTGATGACATTCCAGGTCGGAGTCGAACATCACCCCACAAATTTGTATCTGGATAACTCGTCCAACTACTATCATGATTGATTTTGTCGATTCCCATATTATGCAAAATGTTGCAAGTGAGCATACCCTTATTCGTTTCTAATGATTTAAATGAACGATATGGTCCAGAGATTATGTGAAACTTTCTCTTTGAAACCCTAAATGCTCATCCAACATCCTTCACACACTCTATTTGATTCTTGTTAACATACCTTTTATCACGCAACTCCATAATCTCGATGTATGTTCGAAGTAAAATTGACTAGGTTGGGTAAATTTATCCGCCAAAAAATACCACATATTATAGTTATTGTCGTTGACGATGAAATCCGCAACTGAAGCGGTTCTATACTTCAATGTTACACATAAAGGCAATTTATCCAAAATGTTGATGTCTTTTTTTGAAAATAGAAGTCTAAGAAAAGCATGACATATCCAACAACTATAAGAAACCCTCAGCTTTCGGAACAACTATTGGTTTTATGTAGTGGCTTTTGCGCTGATGTTGCCAAGCATGAGGAATTCCCTGCCACACCCAATGCATGCAATCAAGGTTAGTATTACCTAAGGAAAACGCTTTGTTGAAAGGTAATGGAAATACAGGAGAATCTCAAAGGTATTTGGAACTTAAAACCATAGACCATAACTCCTCTTGGCAAGGGGTTCTTCCACTTCAATTTTTTTTTGTGAGGAGGATGTTATTTAAGTTCATACTTCTTTCATGTGTAATATGAAGCATGAAATCTTTCAATTTCGTATATGGGTGCCGATTTCAACCCCCATGATCAAATTCAAACTTTTTCACAGGTTTGGATAAGAATTTATGGATTAGGTTTGGAGCATTGGCGTTTACAAACCTTATTTGAAATCTCTAGTGCTCTTGGTGACCTTATGTAAGTGGATGATGCTACCTTGTCATGCAGGTTTGGTATACATACGAGAGTTCCGGATAAAATTGATCTTTGAAGACTCCAAAAGGACAAATTTTGGTCGAATGGAATGGACATGCCTTTTCTGTTTCGATTGTATATGAGAAAATTCTATCTTTTTGTTCATATTGTAAAACCATTGGTCATAGGTTGGGTGAGTGCAAAAGAAGAAAGGTAGTGAGTTCACCGAGAAGGTGGATAATAAAAGTGTTAATCCTGGTGATAAGTTATGAGACAAGGGGAAGAATACCAAACCATATTATGCCCATAATCCTATCATTGGAAATAAAAAACATGTAACAGTTGTAAAGCAAGATATTGTTGCTCCTACTATTGAGGAGGATAATATTATTGGATTGGACGCCACTAGAACAAATGGTAGTGTGAAATATGGAATGGATGGTACCGTACAGGTTATTCCAATCACTAGTGATAATATATCTAGTGAGACTCTTGTAGTTGTTACTTCAATTAATGATGCTAGAATTGTTATCACAAATCCAATTGGTAGTATGGGTACAAATTTGACTACGGCAGTTCATGTTGATTCTTCCCAAGGTGTTATTGTTATTGTCCTTAGAAACTTAGACGTAATAATTGATTCTGCAATTAAGGAGGTTATGTCAAACCTTATGATTTCAACGACAGTTGTAGTTTTAAATGAGAAGGATGGCATCTCTGTTAATTTAGCATCTGCAACTGATCATATTGCAACCACTACGGCACCGAATAAGGCAGCTATTATTGTGATGCATAGAAAGTTTGGTAGCGAAAGATCTTGTTAGATCACTGCTCGGTCGAACTCGCAAGCATTGCTATCTCAAGCTTGTTTTTCAAGTTTAGTTGCCAAAACTATAAGTCTTGATTTCTAGTCTACTTATAGCTAAGTCTCGGACCAGGATAGTAAGTGTAGTTGAGCTCTATACTCTACGTCGTTCATCATGCAAAGACGAAGAACTACTCAAGGAACTAGTGGAACTTCATCGACAAAAAGTTATGTGGAGACTTGAATTTATCTATCACTCAAAAGTATATCTACTCTATCTCTTATTTTGAGATAAAATTCGTATTGCTATATAGACTTCGATTATACACATTTGATATTTCGAGTCGAGTTTATCTCGCTTATCTATTTCTCGAAATATGTGTTGGGAAGCTTTCGCTTTGGCCAAGTTCATCTTTACTAGTGATGAAAGTCATGTTGATTATTTCAATAACTTGAAAATCGCTTTGATGAAAAATAGTTTTTGAATAACAACTATATAACATCCTCTAAGAAAGTTTCAATGATTGAAATAAGAGTTTAGAATATATAACCATGTTTGGATATAAACATTGTATGTGAATTCATACTTGTGTAAGTCCAAATTCCTTGAACCAAAGTATGCGTACTTTACTGGTTTAGGATGACCGGAGCTAAGCCCGCGTACTATCGGAGTTCACATCCCGTGAATTTCTGCTGGAGTTTTTGAACTAAAAACAAGCTCAGTCCGGGTAATTAAGTATGCGTACAGGTATGCGTACTTAAGTGGGTTATTTTCTAAAAACATTTTATTCGTGAACTAAGACATTTAGAAATTAAGGAATGCAATCTTTGCAAACCGTGGCTATAATATTCATGAATCGATTCGAGTGAATAAAAAAAAAATTTGTTTCAATTATGTCTTGTATACTTCTATGATATCTAAGCAATTGAACAAATCTCTAACTAGTTCTTTTGAGTTATTTGAACTAGTAATGGTGAAGGTGAATAAGGTTGATATGAAAGTGCTCATAAGGCTAACCATTGGTTAACTATTGTTGAACCAACTACTTGTACACATTTAGGTACGGTTACTCAAACCTTAATGAAGTTACATTTCATGTGTGTATAACAAGCTAAGTTCGATCTAACGTTTGAAAGATATTATTGAATGCTTTGTTACCAAGGTAACTTAGATTCAAAACCCTGATTTGGAGAATATATAAAGGAGAACTCTATCAACTGGGAAACCTTATCCCCACACCTCCTTTGTGATACTAGTTGTATAAGCTAGAGTCGATTCTCCTTTAACCTTAGGTTTTTATCGAGACCCTGTAGGTTAACGACTTAAAGACTTCATTGGGATTGTGAAGCCAGACCCAACTATTTTCTATGTAGTTGTGTGATCTGATCTTGTTGTTTCTATCGTATTTGAGTATAATCATAAGATTGGCTTGAGATTAATTTCTCCGATAGGCAAGATAGAAAAGTAGTCACAAACATCTTCGTCTCATCGTTTGTAATTCCACAATATCTTGTTTCGCTAGTCGATTAAGATTATTGTGAGCTGATTGATATTTCTAGGCTGTTCTTCGGGAATATAAGTCTGGTATATCATTTGGTTCCTGTTCACCTTGATTTATCAAAAGACGGAACAAAACTTGTAGGTATTTCTATGGGAGACAGATTTATCTATATCTGTAGACTTTTCTGTGTGAGACAGATTTGTTTATTAAAGTCTTCGACTTTGGGTCGTAGCAACTCTTAGTTGTGGGTGAGATCAGCTAAGGGAATCAAGTGCGTATTATCCTGCTGGGAGCACAGACGTAAGAAGCGCAACGTACCTTGGATCGGTGTGAGATTGATTGGGGTTCAACTACAGTCCGGACCGAAGTTAGTTTGTAGTTGGTTAGTGTCTGCACTGAAGCTTAATACGGTGTGTGTTCAATCTGGACTAGGTCCCGGGTTTTTATGCATTTGCGGTTTCCTCGTTAACAAAACTTAAGTGTCTGTTATTTCTTTTCCGCATTATATTTTGTTATTTAATTGAAATATCACAGGTTGTGCGTTGAATCGATCAATTAGTAAATCCAACCCTTGGTTGTTGATTGAAGTTGATTGATCCTTGAACATTGGTCTTTAGTACCGTTCAAGTTTATCTCTCTTATATTCAATCGGGCTCGCAAATTATTATTTGTTTGATTGCGTATTGAATTGAGAGATTGAGATATAACTCTTTGATATACTTTTCTTAAGATTTAGTCTGACTGTCTAGTTGATTCTCTTGAAAGTATATTGGAGTTAGTCCATACAAATTTCTAAGCGAAATATTGGGTGCGGTTTGTTGTACCCCGCTTTTTTAGATCTCCCAATATTACTAGTCCTAGTAGTAACATTGTTAATACTTTGACTTCAAGCCATTTGAAAGGAACTCGCTGGGCAGATTTATCTGAGGAGGAAGGTGAGATTTACTTACAAAGAGAAAGAAACAGAGGATGGATCTCCTCTCAGGAATTAAACATGGTTGCTAATGGTGATACTAGTAGATATAATATGCTTTCCATGTATACAAATGATAATGAATATGATGACTATCCAAAATTTTCATCGACATCGTTGTTGGAAAACATGATGATAGGAGACACTCCTTCTCTTCCATCAGATGATTTTCACCCTATTTGGCGTCAAAAAAAACAAAACATGGAATTTACCGAAACTCTTGAAAAGAATTTTGGTATGAAATGCTTTGCGTGAGCTTGTTGAAGTGATCTTTCGCTTTACCGGTTCTTTTATTTTATCTCTCTTCTGCTTCTTTCTTCAGAAAGTTTGGATTTTTGTCCCCTTCACGTTTATGTTTTTCATTTTCTTTTCTAATAAATTCTATTGCTTAAAAAAATGAGAAAAAACTTAGCTTTGGTACTTGGAATCGACTTTGACCTTAGTTGACTCGGTTAAGTCCAACTTTTTGTTATTTATTATTTACTTTTAACTCAATATTTGTAAAAATAATGGTGTTAATATTTTATGTTATATTATTTTAATAACAATGACATAATAAGTCCTTAAACCACAATAATTAACACAATTATTTTTATGGGTTAAGGACTAATGAAATCGTATATTGAATCAAAACCTTAACACAAGGTTTTCACCCTATTTTGAAGGACTGGTGAAGAATAAATAGGTTAAGGATTGATGACGATTGTTAAACGGGTTATTCAAAACCTTGTTTATTCTTCATTTTCACCACCAGTACAGAGCTCAAAAAATATTCTTTCTCCTTCTTGATCAACGATAACACTGAATTCAAATGTTTTGTTATCCCCATCAAGTACAACGATTTAACAGCTTATATGCAGAGACTTTTCTGAAAGAATAAGATCCAAGACTTTTTTCCTTGGATTTCTAGTTTCAAAACCTAAAAAATTGTTTGTTTGATTTGCATTTGAATCGTAATGTTCAAAAAAGATAGATTATTAACTTTGCTAATCAACAACGTTAGGTAATTAGATTTTTTATTTTTTTAATAATTGTTAAACAGAATTGACGACTTAACAAGTTAACATAGTCAATGCGGGTTAACATAAAGTCTATGTACCAAACACTGAGTTGGAAAAATATTAGACCAAACGCTAGTTTTGGATAAAACTTGGGTACCAAATATCAAATAACCCTTTATTGTTTACACATATATGAAACTAGTAGTTAGAGTTTTACACAAAAAACTTTTCAAAATATGTGTTCACCGATATTCTCAGGTATTATTACAGTTATCAGTGTACGTAAATGTGCCTATGCTTTTCCAACTAAATAACACTTTACTTTTGCCCTACGATAATAATAATAATAAACAAAGCAAATGAAATATATAATAATTATTCTGATAATAATAATTATTATGATTTGGTTTAGGTACAAAATTTACATGACATCGTTCCTAGTTCTTTTTTAGAAGCAAGTGGTGCAATAATCCACCCTCTCTCCCCTACCAACAGGCCAATTGCTTTCTCTCCCGAATGTTTTCAACTATCATTTATTAGTTACATCATTAAACATTTCTCTGTAAAAATTCAGTCTAACTTCTCTATTTTTTTTTATTCTCTTTTTAGAACTAACTAATTCTACATGTTTGTGTTCTCACTGCATGCTAGAAATTTTCATCATCCATGTGGTTCTGTGTATGTTGCTAAACTTGGGTAATTTATTCTACTTTAAAATGAGTTAGTTGTAATTTCTAAGACTTTGTTATATGACTGTGTAATAGCAACCGAATTACAACAAGGCATATTTCATTTACTTTTAACTTGAATGTGCATTTTCTTTCTAGAGAGATTATTCCGCGTCATTCAATAATAAAGAAGTTTGCGGGGAAAGAGATATTGGTGCTTCCTCACTTTATAACGACGCTGTCTAGTCTGTCTAGCGGAGCTCAAGTGCCTTTGGAGTATATTAGCTTTTCAGAACCTCATCACGTTCCCGTGTTGCACTTTATGCTGGTCATTGTTGACAGGCAAGATTGACATGGACCTCTTAAGATTTATACACGCAATGATTCTACTGGTTTTTGGAAGATACTACCTTGTTCACCATTCCCCCTGGAAATAATAACACTTTATCAAAAAATATGTTGTTGATTCCAAGTAAAGAACATAGAGTGAGACCTGTGGTTGGGAATGTCTAGAACAGTATAGTATTTGAATATCTTTGAAGTATTATTATTTGAAATATGATTTGTTGTCCTTTACACCCCCACCCCCACCCCCACCCCACCCCACCCCCGTAAATGTGCATATTCTGATAATAATAATAATAATAATTTGAATATTTTTTTTCAATTGGCTTTCTTATTATGCTTTCAATACATTTTTTTCTCACATATGATACATGTTCATAAATAAATTAGTATTATAAACAAAATTTCTGGTGTATGTGTTATTTCTTTTTCCGCATTATAGTGTTTATCTTTATAATTGAAATATCACATGTTGTACGTAAATCCATATTTTTAATCCATCCTTGTTTGTTGGATTTGACTTGATTGATTCTTGGATATTGATTTTTGATATCGTCCAAGTATATTTGTAAATAATCAGGTTCAGGATTCAATTCTGTAAACTTTCTGATTGCGAGAGAAAAAGATATAACTTTGAATATTATTGCTTGATTGAGATTCATTAAGTTGAACTCTCGGAATTATATTCAGGTTTTGTCCATATAGGTTGCCTTAGAAAAAGTTGGTGGTGTATTTTGGTACCCCTGTGTTTGCAATTTTTTATATATAAGATTATCTTAGAGGTGCCTCATAACGGATTGTTTTCGTAAAATTAAGAAATTTAATACTAAATAAATAAGGTTTCTTAAATTCCAGGGGAGGTTGGAGCCATACCAATATTACACTTATCTCCGTCCCTGATACTAATTAAAAAAAGTTATCTACAACGAGGAGTAAAATGTCAATATTATCTCAGACTAAGGAATCTATTGTGTAAATGAATATCTCATAGCATTTTTATAAGCCTATGCATAATTCAATTTTTACAAGAAGTAAAAGTCGGATCAATATTTTAAGATCAATACTCAGAGGAATTCAAAAATTAGATCAATATTTTAAGAATCAAATATACTATAACTTTCTGGCGAGAAGCAAGTTACTCTCCTTCCTCCTGTTGCATGACGCGTACAACTACAAAAACGTAGTTTATTATCATTCAGTAAGCATGTATTTTTAAGGAATAAAAATATATTTATAAAGTCACAATCTTCTAGACCTAAATAGAACAAAACTGGAAGCCATATCATATTAACTCGGACAACTGATTATTTGAAGAATAAGAACAATAATGTCTTGTGTGGCAAAGTATCATGTTTATTATATGTATTGAGTTTACATTATTACTTGGTGTTGATGGTGGTTTTTAGTTCAGGGTCAAAATTGTAAAACCATGTATTTAATGCGTTGTCATCCTGCAAAGGAACAAAAGCCATTTGAAAGTGATGAGTGTTTAAACCTCTTTACTTATATATGTATTGAGTAATTAGACATATTTATGAAATTTATCAGAATGGTGCATCAATCCCAGATATTCTATAAAATTCAACCTATCGCACTAATTACTAATGCATACCTGATATTTTCCTATGCTATGTTCCCAGCCGAACTCTCGTTATTAACATGACATGACGATTAAGTGTGTTCACTCTCAGCAGAGTAGCATGAATCTCCCGAAGTGTCAGTATTGAGATCTGCATGAAAATACCCACACGGGCTACATCACTCTCTGGCAAAGAGAATCTCGTATCGACGCGTTTTTAAGTTAGCTCGATCACGCTTGAATTCCTTAAGGAAAATCTCGACTCTTAATATCAGTCTCAGAAACGATCACGACCACACAATTTGTCCGCGCAATTCAACAAACCTAGACCACTCCTGACAGAACTAGGTAATTACTGCATTGACCGCCTGTGGTCCTACCAATGTCCCAACCAACCGGACTTTGCCTAAACGCATCCTCTGTCGTTGTCAAACACTAACCCTAAACAGGGTGGTCGCGTTATAGAAAGAAGCTCGAATGAGATAAACTGTCTAAAACAAGATCAAAGTGTCACAACCGTCAACTTTACCAACGGTTGGACGGCTTGGATTTTCTTACGAGTGATTAAGGAAGTGCTAGCATGCACACCAAGGCCCACCTCCCCACTTGATCGGTCTGTCCACGAAAAGTCTCAGGACAATGAATCATTTTGCCCAAACTATGGCGGGACGTGATGCTTTTAAAACCCTAATTTAGGTCGAGGAAGTGTATTAGTGTCTTAAATCGATCACGACCATCCAACTTAGCCAGCCTGTTTGGATGGCTTAGATCGCGTTTTGGACAGTCAGGGAGGTGCGCACAAGTTCAACACCGACCCAACACTGTTCATGCTCGATCGACTTACCCATGGGAAGTCATTGAATTGCTCGATCGAACTAGAGAAGCTGTGGCTGTTTCAAAACCCTAATTGGGTTTCCGGCAACATACTTCTGTCGTAAATTGATCACAACCGTCCATCTTCGCCAGCCTAAACGAGTGGTATAGATCTAGATTCAGGCGATCTCGAAGATGTTAATATGATCATCGTCGACCCACCTTTTCACATGACCGACCGGCCTATTCAAACTAGGGCTCGATCCCTCGAAAAGCTCGCCCAAAGAGGGGTGGGACACACGATTTCTAAACTATAAGTTGCATCAACGGCAATACGTAACTGCCGCAATTCATCTTGTCCACCCAACTTTGCTAGCCTAGTTGGACGATGTAGATTTATTTCAGCAAACCAACAATGTAGCATGGCAATCACGGCAACCTCTCTTTCATGGGGAGCGATCGACCAAGTGATGGCTCGTCCATACGGCCTTCAAATTATTACCCAAAGATGATCGGTCATGCTACCCTTTTAAGACTCCCAATCCGTGACTTATTCAATCGATCTCTAAAATAATGATGCTTCATACACATCGATTACTTTGAGATGTTTAAATACGATGCTTTACATGCATCGAATACATACATATTTTATGTCGGCCTCATAAACAACTTAGTTGTTTCACCTAATAGCATCATATGCTATTCTCCGCGGACAGGTCCCACAACTTGACCCACTCATTCGAGACATCAAACATGTCACAAACTGGGGGATACTCACTGGGGTATTGGTCTGGCGGTTTACAGCATGCGGCGTGCAACGCGCCCATTATGAGAAAGTTTCAGGAAAGACGGACAGTTAATGAGAGTAGTGGGTGAACGTGTGATCAGTCTTCCCTCATAACGGAAACACGATAATCACCTTCCGCACAAACCCACTTCTCCACTACTTAACTTCCTCCACTTCCTAAGAGATCAGGGTGCGCTCAATGACTTGTATAAATAGGTTTTCAATCTATTTCGAAAAGAGAACACAAGTGTTATCAAGACAAGTAGCCAGAAACCATTTTCTGATACGCAAGTCATAAAAAGCCACACCTTCAACACTCTGATCTAAAACACCTTCTCCGCTTCCCTCCCTAAGATCAACCCTTCTCCTTCACCTTGCGACCGAATTGAATCTGGAACGACCATTTCTTGGTTTAGGCCAGAGTCTTACAGATTGGTCTCTCTAACCTAAAAGCATTCCCGTGCAGTGCATTTGTTTAGGGTTTGAATTCGTTTTTCATCAACACACCCAAAATTACCAAAAACAGCAGAATCAGTTTTTACCCCAAAACACTTGGTAACGTAATGCATAAAAGTGATGTGTTTCCTAAGTGCAAAAAATTACTCACGATATATCCCACTAACTAACTAGTAAAATAGCGGTAGTAAGGATCGTTCCCACAGAGAACTTTGTAATTGATATGTTATTTGGATCAACAAAATTAAGTAAATAACTAAGGGGGATTGGATATATTAACTAATAAAAATACAAACACGATAAGAAAAAAAGATGATTAAGAATTTCTTCGCCGTTAAAAAGTGTTAACAAAGCTAAGTTCGATCTAACGGTTAAAAGATATTAGCTTGAATCTAATCAGGGTTTCATCTAACGGTGAATATTGAATGCTTTGTTACCAAGGTAACTTAGATTGCAAACCCTGATTTGGAAACTATATATAGGAGAACTCTAGCAACTGGGAAACCTAATCCCCACACCTCCTGTGTGATACTAGTTGTATAAGCTAGAGTCGATTCTCCTTTAACCTTAGGTTTCTACCAAGACCCTGTAGGTTAACGACTTGAAAACTTCATTGGGATAGTGAAGCCAGACCCAACTATTTTCTTTGTAGTTGCGTGATCTAATCTTGTTGTTTCTATCGTATTGAGTACAATTATAAAATTATCTCGAGATTAATTTCTCCGATAGGCAAGATAGAAAAGTAGTCACAAACATCTTCGTCTCATCGTTTGTGATTCCACAATATCTTGTTTCACTAGTCGATTAAGATTATTGTGAGGTGATTGATATTTCTAGGCTGTTCTTCGGGAATATAAGTCCGGTATATCAATTGGCTCATGTTCACATTGATTTATCAAAAGACTGAACAAAACTCATAGGTATTTCTGTGGGAGACGGATTTATCTATTCCTGTAGACTTTTCTGTGTGATACAGATTTGTTTATTAAAGTCTTAGACTTTGGGTCGTAGCAACTCTTAGGTGTGGGTGAGATCAGCTAAGGGAATCAAGTGCGTAGTATCCTTCTGGGATCAGTGACGTAAGGAGCGCAACTGTACCTTGGATCAGTGTGAGATTGATTGGGGTTCAACTACGGTCCAGACCGAAGTTAGTTTGTAGTAAGCTAGTGTCTGTAGCGGCTTAATACAATGTGTGTTCAATCTGGACTAGGTCACAGGGTTTTTCTGCATTTGCGGTTTCCTCGTCAACAAAACTTCTGGTGTGTGTGTGTTAATTATTTTCCGCATTATATTTTGTTATATAATTGAAATATCACAGGTTGTGCGTTGAATCAATCAACTGGTAAATCCGACCTTTGATTGTTAATTGAAATTGATTGATCCTTTAACATTGGTCTTTGGTACCGTTCAAGTTAATTTCTCTTGTATTCAATTAGACTCGCAGATTGCTATTTGCTTGAGTAAGTATTGAATCGAGAAATTGAGATATAACTCTTTGATATACTTTTCTTAATATCGAGTCCGACAGTCTAGTTGATTCTCTTGAAAGTATATTGGAGTTAGTCCATACATATTGCTAAGCGAAATATTGGGTGAGGTTGTTGTACCCCCACTTTTTCAACCAGATAAAGGAGTTTATTAGATTAAACATAACACCCTTTGTTGACAACTCCACATATATTATAGTGGATTCTGTCTTGTGATTCACGTGCGGGACCAAAAGGTCGAAGACGTAGAAATAATGAGGAAACTAAGTAACCAGGCGTAGTTTACTTGGTATCAACTATACGAAGTTGTCTTATATTATTTGTATAGCTGCTTAATTCTGAGAGTATTCATAACTGGACTAGGTCCCAGATTTTTCTGCATTTGTGGTTTCCTCGTTAACAAAATCTTGCGTGTTTTATTTACTTTACTTCTACAATATAATTGTTCATTATAATTAAGTAAATAATACTTTTGTGCGTTAATAGTAATCACTTGATATTGATCTTATAGTAAATCGGTTCCGGATCGTAACTATTATCACGTGAATATCAAGTTGTTGTATTGTCTCGACTTTGTCCATGGACTATCACACTTGGTATCGGACTTATAAGTTGATATTTAAAATATTGTGGTATATTTGGGTACCCTCATCTTTTCAATTGGCATCAGAGCAGGCAAACACGAAAAGATCTAACAATCTGTGTTTGGTGCGATCCAACCTATAAGACAAGAGTCAAAGTAAGATTAAGCGAAGGCGAAAATTAACAAAAGACTCAGTTAACGTATCACAAGAGGTTGATAAACCACTCTCAGAATCAGTATGTGAGCAATTGCTTACCTACAAAATAGCCTAAATATCTCTAACGAGATAATAGAGAATCGTTATCATGGATGTATACTGAGAATTAGAAGATAGGGAATGAGTTGAGGAGATGGAGCTGCAAAGAGTTGTGCTGCTACGGAAACGGAGAAGAGTTTTGGGTTTCTGATAATTGTTTTGGGCTTTTGTAGATTGTGTAATTTGTTGGGAAGAAGCAATATCTCTTCTTTGATCTAGTCTGAACTGGGTAAAAAGCTTGTACCAGACCGGTCTTACAGGTACATGTACATGCACCGGTACAAGTAGTCAAAATGAAAACCTGTCAGTAGCAGGTACAGGTATCGGGTTCTTAAGAAATCCGGACCGTACCGGCCCATGTGCAGCCTTAGGCATGAAGACATCAGCAACAGCCGAAACATGGGGTTTACTATTACCAACAAGAATAGCAATTCAACAACACTGGGCAAGAGTATGGTTCGAAATGGACTCATAGGCAGTAATACAACTTCGACAACAACAATCAAGTGACCAACCTTGGTATCTCAAAAACATGCTGACAGAAATAAATGAACTCATGAGACAAATACCTCATACAAAGCTGCAACATGCCTATCGTGAAGCAAATCAGGCGGCGGACGAACTTGCAAATCAGGCAGTCAAACTACTAGCACAACACCCGACTACCAACCCACAAAAGTATGGCAAGATGTATGCCCACCTTTTCTATTAAACATTGCACATGCAGACACCACAGGGATTAAATTCCCGAGAAACGTAACAGTCGTTTGAGTTAAATGAGTCGGTCCCGCCTTTCAAAATAAAATAAAAATAAAATATCTGCCAACTGAGTGCTTTGGCCTCTGTGTGCATCTATCTAAATTATGTGTCGTCTTTTCTAGATGAAATTCAGATATTTTCTAGATTATCATCCTGGGCGTTCTACCTACGAAATAGTAACCATATCTTTCTTTTCATCTCTAAGGGGTTGAAATCAGTATTTTCTAGTGGAGATAAACAAGCTTTTATATTAAATAAAATCAGCATTTCTCAATCGAGATAGTAAAAACATTGCACGTGTATGCAATACCAGGCTCTCAAGGCTACTGTGTTAGACTACACTTAGAGCAGCAGAGACATGGGGCAGATTCAGCAACCTCTCATGTGTACGAATGAAGATGGCCAGAGCTTGATATCCACACGGATCAGAGATGACCAGAGCTAAGGATGCCCTGTTCAAGCACAAAAGAGAAAAACAAATGCACACTCCCTACGCAGGAATTATCCTGTTCAGGTTCAAAGGGACTTTCTCAGCCAACACCTGGTTACAATCTTGGCAATACATGGCCAGGACCGGACCAGGTGCAGGCACCCCTGGTGCTTTTTGACGTCAAAATAAAATAAAAAATAATAATAATACGCAAACATCTTATTATTGCAAGACTGGAAGCAAGTACAACGAATAAATAGTTTCCTTGAGTTATTCAACTAAATAAACTGTTCTGCTCACCTACATCCTGAAATGACAACCACAAGTCACAACTGCTGAACAAGTAGGATCATTTGCTAAGGCACCAAGAGGCCGCGATCCAGTTTGCTAGATGAGACTATAATTACGCCTGCACGAGAAAGGAAGACAAGAATATGAAATTGACATACTATATACAACTGCATAGTGTTTTGCAAGCATAAAGTTTGAGTACCAACCTTTTTCTCTCTCAGATTCTCAAAGAGGTTGAGCTTCAGACACATAATTTGCAGGCAAGTAGATTTCACCCCCAACTTCACCGTGTTGCTCCCCACTCACAGTTTTCTTAGCAGCCAAAAACTCCGCACTCATAGCATCCATTCCACGCTTTACAGCTTCTTCATCCCCATAGCCATGCTTCTCAGCGTACTTCCTGACATCCTCGGTTATCTTCATAGAACAGAACTTTGGCCCACACATAGAGCAGAAATGTGCAACTTTAGCACCATCAGCTGGTAGGGTCTCGTCATGGAAGGACATGGCAGTCATGGGATCCAATGACAAAGCGAACTGGTCCATCCACCGAAACTCGAATCTTGCCTTGCTCAATGCATCATCCCAGGCTTGAGCACCTGGATGACCTTTAGCTAAATCGGCTGCATGAGCAGCTATCTTGTATGCGATAACCCCAGCCTTCACATCATCCCTATTTGGTAGCCCAAGGTGTTCCTTTGGTGTCACATAACAAAGAAGTGCAGTTCCAAGAGCTCCTATATTAGCAGCTCCAATGGCCGAGGTAATGTGATCATACCCAGGTGCAATATCAGTCGTCAATGGACCAAGTGTATAAAATGGTGCCTCATTGCACCACTCGAGCTGTTTTTCCATGTTTTCAGGGATTTTGTGTAGTGGAATATGCCCAGGTCCTTCGTTCATCACCTGTGAGCACAAAAACAACAATAATTGGCTTGACTAAACATTTTCAATGGACATGCTACAGTACATAAGGGTACAATATATTCGACAAAGGTGCTTTTGACAGAGAAAAAAAACTACCAAAAAGGAAAATAGGAAGAACTCGTGATATGATCACTTGACTTACAAGATCAGAATATAGTTTACCTGTACATCCTTCTCCCACGCTCGACGTGTTAGCTCTCCTTGTGTCAAAAGCTCAGCAAATTGAGCAGTGTCATTGGCATCATAAATTGAGCCAGGCCTCAGTCCATCACCAATTGATAAAGCCACGTCATATTGATTACAGATGTCGAGGATATCATCCCAGTGCTCATAAGCGAAATTCTCCCTATGATAAGCCAAGCACCATTTTGCGTGAATTGATCCTCCACGGGACACAATTCCGGTCATGCGCTTAGCTGTCAGCGGAATGTAGCGAAGCAGAACCCCAGCATGGATTGTGAAGTAATCCACACCCTGCTCGGCTTGTTCAATTAAGGTTTGCCTGAAAACTTCCCAGTTAAGATCTTCGGCTATACCATTCACCTTCTCTAGAGCTTGGTAGATTGGGACAGTCCCTACAGGCACAGCTGAATTACGAAGGATCCACTCACGTGTCTCGTGGATGTGACGACCTGTAGATAAATCCATTATAGTATCACCACCCCACATAGTAGCCCATTGAAGTTTTACTACTTCTTCCTCAATAGAGCTAACAACAGCTGAATTCCCAATATTTGCATTGACCTTGACCAAAAAATTTCTTCCAACTATCATGGGCTCCAACTCCAAGTGCTTCTTGTTTGAAGGGATAATTGCCCGTCCTCGTGCAACTTCTGACCTCACAAATTCTGGATCAAGATTTTCGCGAGTGGCACAGAACAGCATCTCTTCAGTAATAACTCCCTGCTTAGCATAATACATCTGGGTGTATCTTGGTCCACCTATACTCTCCCTCCTTTCAATCCAGTCTTTGCGCAGTTTAGGGAGCCCTGCAGAGTAAGGAAAAAAAACGAGTTACTTCGGAAAGTTCATTCGAACGAGATAAATTTATACATATGTATGAAGAGTAGCTCAATGTAACTGAAAATGTTATCTAAGCATAAGAAACAAGTAGAAATGAACACGACATGACATGCTCTCTAAGATAAAATAAAATAAAATAAACTAGAAATAATTTGTTAATCCAACAGATACGAAGAAATTTTTTGGTAGAACTACCGATTTAGAAATGAACAACATAGATCAAAATGACATTTTTGAAGATGCAAGTGAGCTACTGTTCAGCCAAGCAAACATATGAGATTAAACAATCATAGCATAATTAAGTGTCCAAAGACAACAAGGACATAGCACACCAAATACAATACGAAATTAAACAATCATAGCATAATTAGTACCTATAAAAACATAATTCCTCATCTAACACTAACGCAAAGACATTTGAAATAGCAATTAATCAAACATAGTAACAATAGAATGAAAATTGCAAAGAATTAGTAATAACAACCATCTCGTGGATTGATATTTTGTGGACCGCTGGTATCGTAGGTATCAAAATGTGATTCATCACCAGACAAATGAACCCGTCTGAACGGAACCTTAAGCACATGACCAGATTCCTCATGAACAACCTCCCTGCAAACACAAACAAAGAATCATTAATTATATATCATTCCAAAAACTGCATCTATGCCAACAAAATACTCCGATTCAGGCGAACAAAATACCTGCTTTCTTTAGTGCTTTTAGGAAAGCATTGTTCAAAGGATGGTAAAGGGAGAAAATCAGGAGCAGCAGGATTAATCGTATGTTTACTCTGTTTAGTTTTGTTCTCAGAATTAGTAGTTGATGGATCAAAGGTTAATGTAGCTCTAACACCAGAACTCAATCGAGGTGTAGCAGCAGCACATAATTCTTTATCCCAGACATTCGAAACACGACTGAGCACATCAAATTCAGGGATGAATGATGTGTTCAGAAACTTATGGGTGCTGTTATTATTCCTCTTGCATACAAACGATGTCAAAGCAGTGTTTATTGAAGCCATAACTGCAAAAGTTATAATCAGAATCAGAAACAGTAATTAAGATTTTCAGAGAAAATAAAAATCAAATTTAATGATCAGAATATGAATAGACATTGAAGAAGAATGTAAGATGGGATGATTTGTGATTACCAGATGAAAATGGGAACCCTAATGTTGTGTGGCCTTGTTTTTACTTAGCACTCACACTCATTCACTCAATTCGTTCCACTCTTATCTCTTTATAATATCTCCAACGTAAGAACAGGAGAAGTGAGACTGAACTCTTCCACTTCAAGACTATGTATGTATAGCAGGTGGTATAGGTAGATATTTTCTAGGTAGTACAGTCTAAATAAATGGTCCTGAGCGGCAAATCCCATGCTATTTCACTTTATTTGTAGACCTTGCGTTATCTCGTGAGACTTTAGATTCTTTTTTGTTGGGTTAGTACAATGGGTAGTTATGGCCCATGAATACTAATTTTATTTGAACCGTTTTTTTTTGGGACCATGGTTTTTTTGGGGGACCATGGTTCTATTTTTAGTAAGACATTTAGAAATAAATCTAGGTCACCCCTTATCTAGATATTTATGATAATACCTAAATTACCCTCTGATTATTTTTGGTTAATGATTAGTTAATGTTAATATTAGTTAGTGTGATTAGTGAAATGATTTTGAATAAAGATTTGAGATAAAAAAATCTGATTTTTTAAAAAAGAAGTAGAATTATTGAGAGAGAAAAGTTAGAGAAGATGAAGAACAAAAACATGGAAAATAAAAAAAAAATTGAGTTCACTAATCTAGACTATTCAAGTGATGATTCAATTAATGATAGCTCATATGAATCTTCATCTCCTTCCTCTCTTAGAGTATATGTCAATCTTCACAATGATCCGGATATGGATTATTTCTTAGATGGTGAATGTATTCTTCCCCAAAGCCAATCTCAAGATGAAAACGATGGATTTTTTATCAACCACAACCGAAGGAATACTATTTGGGTACGCAGGTATGCTCTAAACTTAGATAATGTTGGTTGAATTGGTCCAAATTTTCAAAAAAATGTGAATTTGTTAAGTAGATTTGGGCTTGTTCGGTTACCTTGTGTGAAGAACATGTAACCGAACTCATCCGAAAGTGTAGTTCGGTTACTTTTTCTAAACACGCAGTTACCGAACTCTCCAATAATGGAGGTTTTGAAGTTCGGTTAAATGACATGTTACCGAACTTTTTAAATAGGATTACAAGTGTTATGTTAGGTTTGGCCGAAATGTAACCGAAATTTTAGGGTCTATGAGTTCGGTTAGTTCGCAACCAATAGCTAACCGAACTTACGTAAAATAATATTTCACATTAGTGTATAAAGTTCGGTTGGTTCGCAAACTTCATACCAGCTAACTATCTAACCGAACTTACGTACAATAAAATTTGACTTAGTACACGTAAAGTTCGGTTAGTTGTCAACTTGCTTGACAAATCGAACTCTGAGTTCGGTTAGTTTGCACCCAATAGCTAACGAACTTATGTAAAATAATATTTCACATTAGTGGATAAAGTTTGGTTGGTTCGCAAACTTCATACCAACCCACTATCTAACCGAACGTACGTACACAATAAAATTTTGATTTAGTATACGTAACGTTCGGTTAGCTGTTAACTTGCTTGACAAACCGAACTTTGAGTTCAGTTATCCCGATAAAATTTTAATGTAACCGAACTTGTTTCTGATTGCAATTGATGTTGTTCCATTTCTTGTAGATTGAATGTCAACCTATACCAATGGATAATCAACCTTCTCCGATTGGCATGTTGTTTGAAGATACATCTAATCACTATGTCAATGATTTGGTTTTTGATAAACCTATTGATGCGAAGAATTAGGCTAGAGACCATGCCAAGAAAGCCATGTGCGTATTAGTTTTGAATGGAAAAGAAAGCCAAACTCGTTTTGAAATGGTTTGTGAGAGAAGTGGAGATCCAGATGTTAGTCACAAGAGGAAGGGTTATGTGTATAAAGGAAAGACGACGAGGAAGAACACATCGTGCTCAAAGAAAATTAAATGTCCGTTCAAGCTAGTATTTAGTAAGTGCAAAAAAAAGAATGGATGGGTTTTATCTATGGATAAGGTGGCAGGTCATCATAACCACCTTCGTCCGGATGATCTTGAAGGACATCTCTTCCACGATCTCTTCATTAACTTGTTGGATTACGTTGTCAACATTATCTCTATTAACACCATCTTGGATCACAACACCCGGTAATGACCCACCTCTATACTTAGCATTTTTGGTTCCACGGTGACCGGCATCACAATGTACTTTTCCTCGAGGCGTGGGAGTCCTAAGATCTTCCAGTAAAGGTTTGTATGATTTTTTGCCTCTTCCACTAATCAAGAAAACAAAAGATATTAGCTTAACCGCTAAATGATTCACTAAATCAGATGCAACATAAGGGTTCTCAGCATAAGGTCTGGTTAATAGCAAAAGTTCACGAAAAATAGGCCAACTCTAATTTTGTGTTCCATAGTATAGTTCGGTTACCAAAGATTTTTTGAGATTAAACCGAACTCAACATAGGTAAATGTTAATGAAGAGTTCGGTTTATCAAGGTTTTTTGCGAACAAACCGAACTCAACATGTTTGCAACTACTGAAGAGTTTGGTTTGTCAAGATTTTTTGTCAAGAGTTCGGTTACATATTTTTTTTTTCCGGTAAAGTTCGGTTACTGAATAGTTTGAGATTTTTATGCGAACAAACCGAACAAAATAGCACGTTTCGGTTACATAAAAACTCAAATTAGCGGGCAAAATAGCAGAGTTCGGTTACATGTGAAAAAACAAATTGTTGTAAAATTTGTTAAGTTCGGTTAGAAAATTTTTTTAGGCTTCTTTGCGAACTAACTGAACTGGCAGTTCGGTGACCTAGTTTTGAAACCTAGAGAACCGAACTGTTCTTCGTGTTCTTCCTTTCCGGAAGTTCGGTTAACAAAATAGGGTTTTTTAGAAACTCAGCCTAACCGAACTATGCACTGTAACTTCCATTTGAACCCTATTTTGATGATTTCTATTCAATTAAACGAATCAAAATCAAATTAGAAGTAATGGGTTTGTTGCAAAATACATGCGAATCGGTCCCATGGCAGAATCAGGCTTCTGCAAGCGTCTATTATACTGGATTATGTCTTCACTTGGTTGTTTCACTTCTTTATGAATCTCAAAATCACTCGGCTGATTTGCTAGATGTACCAATCGAGGACCTTCTCCTTGAAGTCTTTTGGTTTGATTTCGAAGAACCATTCTTATAGTCGATTGATTAATCGACGATGAAAATTTTATGAATCGACGATTAATCGATGAAGACGATGTTGAAATGGGGAAGAAGAGAAGAACAAGAGGGAGAACAGTTTTCTCCTCAAAATTGTTATTTTTTTTTCGTGCAGGTAGGTTTAGGTTTTGTTTTAGATTAAGTTAGAGGCAGTTATTAGGTTAGGGTTAATTTAAATTAGGGTAATAGGCAAATTAGTAATCTCATGATTTTTAAGACATCCCTTAACATTGTAGGGTAGGGGGCCTTATAAAACAATGGTCCCCCAAAATAAGGCTGATCCCCAAAAAACGGTTATTTTATTTACAAGGTCCTGGATACCTCCTCCAAGAGAGAGTAAGAAAACCATCATGCCACTTGATGGTTCTCTGTGAGACTTTAGATTTATGAAAATAAAATTAAAATTATATATATTAATGTTTTTAAAAGCATAAAAAAAAATTACTATTGAATTTAACGAGTTAAATTCCACGTGATTGTTAAAGGGGGTTAGTGGGATTAACAGAGAAGCTGAGATTTGGCTTTTTCTCTTCGTGGACGGTTACATATATTACATGGAGGCCGTATTATTGCATGTGGATTCCTTTTTTGAGCACGAGGAGCTCGAGGGAGCTTATCCACGTTTTTGGATAGACTTGTATAGTTCAGGCTCAATTTACTAATCGTGAGTGTGTCTGGAACGCTGAGAAAGAGGCATACGCCTAAGTGTTTATGCTTGTATAAGACTCTTCAGATAAGCTGGTCCATCTCAAATTAGCATGAGGTCGTCTGAGGTTTGGCTGACTGATGTAGGACATCTCGGCCTTAGTCTACAAGTTATCTTATTTCCTTTTTAGTATTTCTCTTTATTAAGAACTCTAATTATTTTAGTTAACAAGTAGCCTATATAAACAGGCATACGTTTGTCTTAGGGTGATCAATCAATATTATTATCGTTTAATACGATTCTCTATCTCTTTTCTCTTTTCTCTTATCTCTTTATTATCGTCAATTCTCATCATTTCCATCTCTTCTCATCCCTTGCAATCTCCTCATTGCCTTCTTCCTATTCGTTCTACATTACTGACGCGATTGAGTCTCTTCGAAATTAGCTGGGACATGTTTGAGAGAAAAGAGAGGCCTGCATGTCTGTTAACATCTCTGCGAGACCTTGGCTCACTTGTCTTTGACCAACGTATCTTGCATAGATGTGTTAGGAGTCAATTATGTTTGTATAATGGGTCCGACATGACCAATGTATCTCGAATGGATGTTCTAAGAATATGTCAAAAGGTCCCAAAGGCATAATAACAGTGTACCTCGCGGGGATGTCCTATGGATTATCTGGAAGCCTAGAGTAGACGTGACCAGTGTATCTCGCGGGGATGTCCTATGAATTATATAGAAGCCTAGAGTAGACGTGGCCAGTGTATCTCGCGACAATGTACTAGGAATCATTTTTTTTTTATCTCAAATAGGGTGAGTCATGCTTACAGGAGACACGTACGTCTCCACTCTTGGTTATGAGTCCGCTGAGACATTTTTACGCATCTACAGAGCTTACATGACCATCGATATCTCATCAATGATGTATAATATAGGAATCATGACATTACAACCAGCTGTGTCTCGCGAAGACATGATGAAATTATGGTTGTTTTGGTTCATAAGTCAGTCGGGGACGTTATACGCTCTACAAAATCTACATAACTAGCAGTATCTCGTCGTGGATGTGTACTAGGAGTCACGACATCACGATCAGCAGTGTCTCACGGGGACATATTTTAAAAATCGTGGCTATGAGTGCCTTGAGGACCGAGTGCTGAGTCTCTCCCATGAGAGTTGAGTTTTGTCATGTGGGGCTGAGCTTGTATTTCGGGGGGTGATGATCGAACTTGTCTATAGAGCTCCTTTTTACGTCCAACCCTCTCTCATTTTGGTCTTTATTTAACTTAGAAGACGGTTGTTGACTCGGAATAATGACTCACCCCTTAAGTGGAATTACCATTTTGCCCCTGGTCTTGAAATGATACTTTTGACCCTAACACAAATTTCACCATCTACATTAAGCCCCCTAATCTTCAGTAGAACCTTGATTGCTCTATTATGAGTATATAGGTAGTGACGAATATTTTGGATGTGAAATTGCAGCCCTCTCGTTCTTTTAGACTTGTAGAGTCCCCGATTACGGTGATTGATGCTTAGTCTTGTTTTAACTCTGAGCTTGGACTTGACTCAAGACTTGGAATTATTTTAGGCTTTCGCGTTGGGAGGCGTCACTAGCGTGATAATGGGTCTTGGTGTGACAAAATTTCCATCTTTAAAGACTAGACTTACAATTTACGGTTTATTTGATCAAAACCCTAATTTCTTCCTTCTTACAGCCGAGCTTTCAACTTTGTACAGGCGAGTATTTGGGGAAGAAAGATTTTTGAATGTATTCCTGGATGGATTTGATGTGGCGAAGAGTCATGATAAAATGTAGGCGTTCCTTTTTGGTTTTCGACTCCTCGTCATATACAAATTTTGAGTTCAGGCTTGTACTACACCTAAACCTTAATTTCTATTTTATGTGTGTCTGCCTCCTTCAGACACTCTGGAGAGGTTTTTCGAGGTTGGTAGGCATGCATCTATCTTGCGGGGTTAGTACCTTGTGTGATGAGAACTTATCCAGTCCTTTGTACCAATCAAACATCTTTTTTTAGAGAAAATACATACTTTCGAAACTAAGGGTATTTCCATCAAAAACCATTATGATCTTGATTTTTCTTTGGCATGAGAGAGGCCATGAGATTTCCTAGGCATGGATACAACTTGAGAGAGAAATATGCGCGTGTATGGTTCTGCTTTTGGAAATCATAAACTCAAATTTCCTTTTTGTGAGCCAAATTCCCTTTATTTTCATTAAAATCGGTGAGAGGATATAAATGGGATTCTAGGGTTTCTAAAAGTGAGATACGGGAGGTTGAGCATGAACAGTCTTCGCCTAAACCACACACAGTATCCGTTCAAAGTTTGTTTCAGTCACAAGGAAGGAGGCTTAGGGACGATCTCAGGGAGGAATGCAGACGAAGAGAGAGATCTGAGAACAAGTTATTGCTCTGAGAGGTTATAGGAAAGTTATGTGTTAGCTTGGATAAATATAAGACCTATTTATAACTGAATTCTCTAATCTCGGGTTGGTGAAGATAAAGATTGCTTATTTTGCGTAATACTTTTCCCCGTCTCTTTAGGAATAAATAAAGATAAACTAGGTTGATTTTATCTCCTTATCCACCACTTTTTGTCTCTTTTGCGGTGAGAAAAAGGTCGGGTATTTATCAAACGTGTCGTAGACCGCCATACCAAAACCCTAATTGACATTCCCCATCTGTGTGAAGTCGAGTCAGTCTTTGCGATGGTGTGTTGAGAGAAATATATTATAAGTAGGTGAGCATGTATACTAGGCTTCCTCTCTTCATGTCTGGTCACATATGTTACGTGGAGGTAGTACTACTTCCGTTAGCACGAAGAGATCGGGGGAGCTTATCCACATTTTTTGGATAGACATGTACAGTTCATGATCAATTTACTAGTCATGAGTGTATTTGAGATGTTGAGAAATAGGTATGTGCCTCGTGTTTATATTTGTATAAGAATCTTCAGATAAGCTGGTTCAGCTCAGATTAGCATAAGGCCGTGCGATTGAGTTCTTCTGAGGTTTGTCTCATGCGACTGAGTCCGTATGAGGTTTGGATAACGCGATGAAGTCTCTCTGAAGTCATCTGGGATATGTATGAGATAAAATGGAGGCTTGCATGCTTGATAATTTCTCTGCGAGACCTTGGCTCACTTGTCTTTGATCAGAGTATCTTGCAGAGATGTGTTAGGAGTCAATTGTGTCCGTATAATTGGGCTGAAATGACCAATATATCTCGAAAGGATGTTCTAGGAGTCTGTCAAAAGGCCCCATAGGCAGAATAACCAGCGTATCTCGCGGGAATGTCCTAGGAATTATCTGGAAGCCTCAGTAAGTCAAGTCAATGCCTAGATTAGACGTGTCTAGTGCATCTCGCGAAGATGTGTTGGGAATCATTCCTTGATCTCAAACAGGTTGAGTCGTGCTTATATGAGACACGTATGTCTCTATTTTGCGTCATAAGTCCGCCGGGGATGTTTTTCGCATACACATGGCCTACATGACCAGCAATATATCATCGAGCATGTATACTAGGAATCATGGCATCACAACCAGCTACGTCTCGCGAAGATATGGTGAAATTATGGATGTTCTGGTTCATAAATCAGCCGGGGACGTTTTACACTCTACAGAACCTACGTGGCAAGCAGTATCTCGTCGAGGATGTACATTAGGAGTCACGGCATCACAACCAGCAGTTTCTCGCGGGGGTGTATACTAGAACTCGTGTCTATGGATGCCTTAAGGACCAAGGGATGAGTCTCTCCCCCGTGAGAGTCGGGTTTTGTCCTATGGAGATGAGCTTGTCTTTAGGCGATGAGGATCGAACTTGTCTGCAGAGCTCCTTTTTATGTCCAACACTCTTTAATTTTGGTCTTTACTTAACTTAAAAGACGGTTGTTGACTCTAAATAATGACTCACACCTTAACTATGCATTACCATTTTTCTCCTGATCTTGAAATGATATTTTTCCCTTAATGCAAATTTCACCATCTACAACACCCCTTTTAAGTATTTTCTCTCAAATTCGCTCAATGTATTTTTCTACCATGGATCTTGATTTTGATTCCGCGAATTGGAAAACGGAAATGGGTACAGATTTATAGGAAGAACACAAAAAAAAGTATATGGACAATCTGCGACAATTGAATGAATTCTCAACCGAGTCTAGAATGTGTCGAACTAACAACTATATTTAAGATTAATTGCTACTTTTATTTGAGACTAACTTAAACTAACAACTAATTGAGGTTAAAAAAAAATCAATCAATGATGTAGGAATCTTCGTCATCATGTTGATAGACATATTCGTCCGCATAGTTGAGAAGTTGTGGTATTTGTTCTTCATCATCTTGATAGAAGCTGTCGTCCTCATAGTGGAGAAGTTGTGGTAATTGTTCTTCATCTAATTGTTTTTTTATATTCTAAAATTCCTTTGTGAAACCTAATTGCAGCTCATTAACTGTTGAAGTGCTCATGGAATGAACTTTATTCTTATTATAGTCACAGTAATATTTTCCACCTGAAAGACGACTTTTGTCGAAGATTCCTTACCACCAAACTAAACTTTGTCTCGTGCCTCGTGTAATCTACTATGTTAAACTCGATTGATGAAGATGATCCTCCTCTATTTCATTAATTTTGCGAATTTTATCCCTCGCCTCATTGTTTTTTTGGTAGTGTTATGAACTCTGAGATTGAAATTTAAATCATTCTTATTTTGGTTTTCATTCTCTTGAGGTGAAGTGGTTACAGGTGAAGATTTTTGAAATAGGGAACATGGAAATCTTGTTGGTACTTAATTACCCTCCAACGAGTCTAGTTAAATTTGCTTAGCTCGCTCAAAATGTTAAAACAACTTTCATATTGGGAAACCATTTTTGTGCAATCATTTCATTTTTCTCCACATCTTCATTCCTACAATATAGGGAAAAGGATTTTTTTAAGGATCACAACAATTTGACAAATTCAAAACTTTTAAATTATTCTTACCACATCAGCTTCAGGTTAACCTATTCTATTGCATCGATACATTTGCATGATCGCAGATACACATTCAACAATTATTTTGTCGATAGAACGAAAACGATAAGACATACCAACTTATCACGGTCATCTTTGTTGTGAATATGATGTCATTTTTGCTAAATATTTGAATTTAAAGAAATTTAGAGTTGATTAGAGAAGCTGTGATTTGGAATGTATGAAATAGTAAGTATTTACATAATATTTGAAGAGAGTTGTTGGATCAAACCGTTGAGGGATACAACATGTAACACGCTGTTGAACCTTTAGCGCGCTGCAACAGTAGTTATGTCGCTCGGTGATAAAGTTGTGTCACCAACACAACATTAGTCTGGCATCGCAATATCTATCGTGCGTCAAATTTTCGTCTCAATATACAAACCTCCGAATTTGAGAGTCTGTCTATCATTGAACATTCGTTAGTCTCCTCATGGGAGGAAACTGAGATTTGTTCTTTCCGTAAGAATTGTCCTTATTTACGATAAATTGGTATTAGCAAGTGTTATATAATAAGCTTTTAGTTTGATGACATAATATTGATGAGAGTTTATTAGTGTCTTCTCATCTTTGTCTATCGTATCGGATCATTGTCCATAATTTTTCGAGTAATAATACATACATTTAACATGATTAGATATGTGTACTTCAGTCAATTTATGACTCATTGGAAGGTTATTTTAGAAGGAAGATGTCACTAAACTGTAAGGAATAATGGAGATTGATCCCTTGATTATGTAAATGTTTTTCTTTTAATAATAATAAAATTATAATATTTTTCTTTGCAAAAACAAAAACAATACTTTAACATGTTTTGGAGGGAGGTTTTTTTTTTGGGCCGAAAGACCGAGGCTTACGGGAAGGGCATCCATATTGCTAATTAAAATTTTGCTAATTAAAATTTTGGAGCGTGTAATTTCCTGCTTTACTTTGAATTATTTTCTTTTTACACATGTGACAACTTGTATTTTGCACAATCCCCAGGATATGATTTCCTCAGAAAGACTTCTAAAAGACCAAATTGCGGATACACTTATGGCATCAAATTTCTGTAAATGCTAGAAAAGGAACACCAGTGTAGCAAACACAGATGAGGAGATGATATCTGTGACTTTGCGATCCCCAGAGCAAAAGGTGAACTTAGTGGCCTTTAAGATCACGGATTACGCCAAGCCAGTACAAACAACAAGAACTTCTAGTCTTCCGGTAGTGTTCACGGTTAACATGGGTAGTGACTTTTTGTTGGGTTACTGGCTTTTTTGACAAGGAATCTAGCGGGTAATGGTTTGAGCATGGAACTGGAGAAGTCACTATCGGCCGGAGGGCAGGTGGAAAGACGATATCCGTTCAAATACTCCAGAACAAATAGTAATTTCCTGCTTTACCTGGCTCCACACTTCTCTGAAACAAACCGACTTTGAATTATTTTCTTTTGTGACAACTTGTGGGATATGATTTCCTCGCAGAAAGACTTCTAAAAGACCAAATTGCGGATACACTTATGGCATCAAATTTCTGTAAATGCTAGAAAAGGAACACCGGTGTGGCAAACACAGATGAGGAGATGATATCTGTGACTTTGCGATCCCCAGAGCAAAAGGTGAACTTAGTGGCCCGGCCAAGCCAGTACAAACAACAAGCCTACAAGCTTATATCTTCTATATAGGTCACTGATGTGAGATGTCACTGCTCAATAGATGGGACGGTTCTTGTGTATAAGATTCAAAGAGCGTATCAAACAAAAATTCAGCAGGACCCATTAGGGTTCATCAATCATGGAAAATTGCTAGTGGAAGAAGAAAATGAGAGCTTTACCTTTTCTCTTTTGTTTTGTGATTGATGCCCAGGATATTTTTGCGCCCCAGAACAGGGATAACAGGTGTTAGAATCACTTGCGTTTTGGGGATTTAATGGCATTGTTGATATTTCAATGGCTTCTACCTTCAAAATATCTCTTATCATAATACAAACAACAAGATGTAACTTCTCGAATCATATCGTATATCCTCGTCCTAGGGGCAAATGTTTTATGTACCAGATTTCTTTAATTGAATAAAATGTTTCATGTACCCAAATTTCTTCCAAGTGAATAAGAAATTGGCTTTATTCCTTGATCATTTCTAAGTAGCTTATGCAATTTACTGTGTGCTGCAATTTACCGTGTTCAACTTACTTAGACATGGTGCTAAGTGGATAACGGCAGTATTACATGTCTTATAACAATATAGAACAATCTCTCACTCAGGTTGAGAGTTGAGACCCATTTTTGTTCATCAATCAATGATGAAAAGAGATCATTTTTCTTTACTCATGGCCAGAGATTTAGAATCACTTTAGCTTTATGAATAAAATCTTTCTTAGATAAAATCAAATATCCTCCACCCATATTCCATCAACAGTAGTACACCTGTACTACTGTCCTATCATGCAGTTTTCCATTTTAACGTAATGTAAGAACTTTGCAGACATATTTCATCAAGAAGTAAACTTTGTATAAGAATGTAATAATAATGTATATAACAAATTTACAATTTCATAAAGACGTACTTCAATAAATGACACTAGCATACAAACATATCTCCTCTCTTTCATGTGAAGTATAGCTAAATAAACCTAATTTAATGCTAACCCAAGTGAGGAAAAAAAGGTTACATTTTTTACAGTGAAATTCCATAGGCTAAACTAAGACTAAGAAAGAAAAGTAAGGGGACCTAATGTCCGAGATGAGGATGGCATGAAAGAGACCCAAGCCCATAATTTAAACTCATACTGTAGGGATTTCAACGAATTGTTTGAGTAAAAGAGAGAAAGATAGATACCACAGTTTCACTTATCCCGAAGTCACCTGTTGAGGGAGTAGAGACTGTGGCTGCGACTGCTTGCCTTCAAGGAAAACTGTCAGCTCTTCTGGAGCAACTACCAATTTCAACCATTCATGCAGGTCTTCCCCTTCAACTTTCTCCTTTTCTGCATATGATATGATGGGAAACGTAACAAAGACAATCAGCAAAAGGTCAAAATTAAAGAAGAGAAAGTGGTGAAAATAACATCGGAATTTGGTAAAATCACGCGCAACAGAAAGCATTTCCAAACAACATTTATGAAATGCACAAACAAAATATATTAACTAAAGCAAAATCTCCATTATATAGGAGCTCTGTGGTCAACTACCGTGTGGGCCATCTCGTCTGTTGGTCTGTGTTCTGTAGCACAATTCACTGATGTGCATTGGAAAACACTAAGAATCCATGGCAAACTCGTATACTTTTGGATTTTCGTTGGACTAGTTTATATCAGAAATTTTACATAGAACACCTCATACAATAAGTTAGTTAAACTCAAAATCACCTTCTAAGTAAGCACCTAGACCCTCCAACACAGTAGGATTGGCACGGACAACCGAGAGCGCTACTTGAAGAGCAGATTGAAGTAGTGCTTTCACCTCTGCTTGAACAAGATCCACCAGGCGCCCCTGTTAAATTCAATCATGGATCAGTACTTAGCGTATATAAAGTACAGAGAAGGAATATTAATACGCTCTCAGAAGAGAGACTACTATTTCATTATTTTTGCCCTTGTATGCAGGCGCAGCTTTGTCTCTGCTGCCAAAAGCCATCAAGGACTTGAGCTCCTTAATCCAAACTCTGAAACTTGTGTTGTTAGCAGTTTTGGGCTATTTCTTCGAAGAGCCCAATTCAAGAGTACAATCAGGGGAACTTAGGTTCCACATCACAACAAAATGTAATTCCTCATATTTAATCTCACAATCGACTAGTGGAGCAACCCTCGAATAAGTAGGCCAGGTGACTCATAATTCTGCTACAGAAGGCAACAAGTGAAGAAAAAAAATACCTGATCTCTTCCCCAAGGAGACCCTCCAGAATCATCCATCCCTCCAGCGGACAGCGTTGTTATTGATATTGGGCCTATTGTCTCATTAAGACCATATTCGGCCACTGCTTTGTATGCCATATCTGTTGCCCTTCTTATGTCATCAAGTGCACCTGTTGATACGCGGCCAGAATAAACAAATTCTTCTGCTGCACGCCCTCCAAGAAGAGTGACCAAACGGCCTCGTAGTTCATCGATAAAGAGGAGATATCTATCTTCACTGGTTGGAGGAGTGTAAGTGAAGCCCAATGCCCCTCCTGACCTCGGTAGGATGCTTAATTTCTGAACAAACAGCCCAAATATTAACTTTTAGGATATACTTTTCAATCAATATCATATGGCTGTCGTGTAATAGCTTACCTCCACACGTGGTTGCCCAGTTAAAATTTTTGCAACAGCAGTTCCAACAACCGCATGACCAGCTTCATGCCGTGCAACTACAGCCTTCTCATTTCCTTGCAACTTTGCATTTTTTTTCTCTATTCCCTAATGAACATTATACTTCTCAGTCATTTTTCTTGTTTAATGCATGTGATGTGTTCTTACTAAAATGAACTCTCGAACTGGTAAAATAGCTACAACCACACACAGGTGGTAGTCTCATGCTACGAAAGAAGATGCACCAACACTAGAGTTCAGTTCTTACGTAATTACAGAATCTTATAAGCAACAGTGGACTTGCATATGACTATATCATTATTACAATATGCTAGACAAAATCAAGATCTTAAGCAGAGACTTACAGCTAATGAACGTTCTACTGCCTGGATAAAGTCAACCTTCTCTACAAGCACTTTGTTCAGTCTTCCAGCTAACAGAGCAGCTTCGTTCACCAAATTCCCAAGGTCTGCCCTGAACAATGACCAAATACAAGTTAATCCTAGTGAAACAGACCTGGTTAAAAAGGCAGAAATAAGGTCAATCAGTACCCAGTGAAACCAGTTGTCATGGAAGCAATATCACTAAGATCAACATCCTCCCCTAAAGGAAGTTCCTTTTTTGTTGCATGAACTTTCAAAATGGCTTCTCTTCCAAGTCTATCAGGGGTTTCCACCTATGAAATACAGCCAAACAAATCATCCTCAAAAACATTTTAAGATACACAACAACAAAAGTTCCCCACGAGATAAGTACAAACCATTACAACACGATCAAATCTTCCTGGACGACGAAGTGCAGGGTCTAAGACATCTGCTCGATTGGTTGCTGCAAGGACAATAACTGCAGAGTTGCTGTCGAACCCATCCATCTCCTGTGGTACAAACATCAAAACATGAATCGGGAATGACATGTTTCTTATGGTGGTAATTATTCAAGAGAAGATGTTCTGCAAGCATCTTACAGTAAGCAACTGGTTCAGGGTCTGTTCTCGCTCGTCATTGCTGACAATCCGAAATCGACCATCACGACTTTTTGCCACAGCATCTATCTGTGCATATGAAATTTCAACTTAAAGACATGAGTACTTTCAGAAGAAGAAGTAGAAATCAGAGAAAAACAGGTAGAATCTTCCAACCTCATCAATGAATATTATAGATGGTGCTTCCTTTTTAGCCCTAGCAAAGAGATCCCGCACACGGGATGCTCCCATGCCAACATATAATTCAACAAATTCACTGGCAGAACAGCTTATAAAGGGAACATCTGCTTCTCCAGCTACCGCTTTTGCAAGAAGAGTCTTACCTGTCCCAGGAAGACCAACCTGTATAGGACATTCCAATATTAAAAATTGTCTTCATAAAAACTAATCAGGCATAACACCCAAGGTACCTCAGAGCAACTGCAGTGGGGAGACTATACTCAAAGACTAAAAACTAAAAAAAACTAAAAAAATTTGGTTTACTCCGTGCTGTCACGTTATGGTGCAGAGGACCAACTTTAAATTACGCCCGACTAAAACCAAACTAAAGACCAAATATGGTCTGGTATTTGGTTTTACTCTGGTCTTTGATCTTTACTCCTTCTCCACTGCGTCTGGTTTTTGGACCAAAATTTTAGTTTTGGTCTCCCACTGTGGATGCTCTCAGAGGACCATGACGACGGTCTACCAATAGAAAGAGGGGGTTGTTATACGCACTGCACAATGGAACTTTGGATCCCTAAATTATGAAAAATGGGCCACGAGCGAAAACTGTGCGAACTATTAGCAATATGAGCAGTCAAAAGGGCATGGTGTCAGTTGGAGATCGACCATAAAGAAACTCAATATTGACCTTGCAAATCATCTCACATCAATACATGTATGTTTCTATTGAGTTGGCAGGCAAAAATTTTAATATAACCAGTTTGTAAATAGATAACCTAAAGTAATAAGCTTGTCTTTCCAATTACACATAAAAACTCACCAAAAGAACTCCACGTGGAGGTCGAGCACCGAGTTTTGTATACCTGTCTGGATTCCTAAGAAATTCCTGGTGAAGATATTTTCATAAACAACTATTAGAATACGTATTAAACTTCTAACTTATCAAAGACAAAAAATGGTCAGTCATAAATATAAGCACACTAATGTTATCTTCTTATTATTGGCCATGCACAATTTCTATAAAAAGCAAACAAAAATCTATAAAAAAAATCTTAGGCATACCACAATCTCTTCCAACTCCTCTTTGGCCTCATCAACTCCTGCAACATCAGCAAATGTGATTGATTCACTGTGTTCAGCCACTTTTGCTCCACCAGAACCCCCATTTTTACGACTCCTCAGCTGCCCTGTTGTATTCTGTATAAACAGATACATCCTCCATACTCAGCAACAAGTTAAATAAACATTTGAAGCACCGATTTCAAAACATAGCAAACAATAAAAACTTGTCAATCAAACCTGAGAAAAGTTCACGGGAAACCGATGCAGTAGCCCTGCAAGTACTGCAACGTAGAAAATCGAAATCTACAAAACCCAACAGCAACTTCACATAGTTAAAAATCAAACATATACACATACTAACAATATCAAATTCAACAATCCAATATCATCAATTACCAATGCAGAATTTAAGAACCCGCCAGACCGCTTATCAGGAGAACCAAATTCAACTTCATTATCAACCATTTTCTCATAAGGTGTTTTTATATCATTAGGACGCGTAGTTGTATAAACAATACGTTTCATCGTAGGCGTAACACTTCTCAAAACCGCCTCAGACTCTTGCAACTTATTCATCCCATCAACTTCACCAATATCAATAACCTTTCCTGCTTGTTCAGCAGTTTTCAGTTTAAACATAATATGCACACCATCAACTTCAACTTTATGTACTTGATTATTATTAATCTTATTTAAGAAATCACTATAAGGTACACTAACAAAAGTAGTTGAAACCCTAGGTTCAGAACCAGGTAATGGAATACTAGGTCTTAATAATCTCATTACAAATATAACAATCCCTAATTGTAATAACAATATCCCAATCTCCTGTACTTGTATTATAGGTTGCCATTCCCATTTCCAAGTCTTTTTCCATCCTTTACCTCCTCCACCTTGCTTTCCCCTCTGCGGCGGAGACGCTGCAGAAGGAGGAGGAGGAGTTGACGATTTCTTCTCTTTTGATTTATCTTCGTTACTTTCTTTCTGATTTGAATCAGTACTTGCTTGAATTTGAATTCTTCTTTCGATTCTCTGTCTCTTTAAGAAATTCCCTCCCCAACATTCAAAACCTTCAAAATTCCTTCTGCCGAGAATATAAACAGAAGACAAACTCGATGATCTTAATGGAGAAATCCTTGATTGAGAACTACGAAGAGTAGTAGTCAATTTTGAAAACTCTTTTGTATGGTTTCTTGTGATTATTTGGGGCGTTGCTGTTGTCGTTGGTTGTAAGGTTTCAACCATAGACATACTTGGAACCCTAGAATTGATTTGATGATGCAGATAGCGTCAGGAAGAGGATAACTGTGGGAATGTTAGAGAAAAGTGAGAAAGAAAGAGGGATAAGAGGATCGGTTTTGGGTGTCGTAGACTGAATAACATGCATACAGATTTTTCGGTCAGACTGGTTTCGCGTGCGCGTTATCCATCCATATATGAGTCCGACACTCCGCTTTCAAGGACATTTGGTTCTTGGTTAGCCACGGCATGATTGAACAAGTAACTCTTACACTCGGAGGTGATTTTTAGGTACTCGATAAGCATGGGCCCGACATTGGCAGAACCACCCCACTCTAATCAAGTGTAGTCCAAAGACCATACTCCAGTTGTTGTTTCTAATAGAGTAGCTTTTTTTTAATAGAGCAGTGGAGTTAGAGTGGTCTATACTACATCCAAACTCCTTTTAAATCAATCTTGGTAAAGGGCGGTAGGAATCGGTAGGGGCGCAACCTAATAAGATAAAAAGGTCATTAAGTAAATTCAAGTGCCCCTTATTAAAAAAATGGAAATGACCAATTAACCCTTATTATTAATAATCAAGATTAGTGTTTGATAATCAATTTTCACTTATAATAACTCTAAAATTAGATTTTTAGAGTTATAAAAAAAATAAAAAATTATGTGATATTTGTGAAACCCTAGATTTTGATTCACTCAACCAAAATGAGTGATTCAAGTGGCAAATTAGAGGTGAGTGATCAAAATTAGTTCCCAGTAGCTTTTTTTTGATCAAAATTATCTAAAATATGTAAAAAGATCAAATTTTTAAAATTTTAAGAAGAACATACTATTGGAAATAAGCTAATTTACCAACCGTAATTGGTTCAATTTGGGGAAAAACCCAATCGTAATACGATTATTGCTAGAAAATCTTGGATACGAACCGTAACTAATTACTGGTTCATAAAAAAGGAATCGAAAACCAACCGTAACTAAACTACGGTTGGTAAGTCATCTATAGTTTGAACCGTACATCACTACTTCAAAAATTCTTAACATTCGGATGATATACGGTTGGTAATTTTCATTAAGTTACCAACCGAACCTAGGTGCGGTTGGTAACTAAGGTTTCGTACCAACCGTACCTAAACCTAATTCTCAATTTTTTAAGGTACGGATTCGTATTTGAACTATTACCAACCGTATGTTCTTCAAATATCCGATTACGATTTGGTAATGAGTTATTACCAACCGTAACTCGCATAAACCCCAAATTTCAATTTCAATTTTCATACAAAACCCTAATTTTTGATACAAAATTAACTTAAATTCAACACGATAAACTAAACCCTAACCGGGTTTTTCCAAACATTTTTCAAATCGCCGATTAATCAAGACGATGAAATTTTCGGTTTTAATGGAGGTTAGGATTGATGGAGGAGAAGAGAAGATGAAGAAGAAGATGAAAAAAAAGCTGATTTGATTTTTTTGATTCATTAGGTTAAAAAAAATTGATTTGATTTTGGTTGATTTAAGGTGAAAGGGTAATCTAGTCAATCTACATCCCTATAGGACACCCCCTAACCAATAAGAGGGACATTGCTATCACACTTGCCGCCCCTCTACCAATTCATGCCGCCCCTTTACCAAGATTGTTTTAAATCGGAGTAGGTTTGTTAATTGTAGGGTTTGTTAATTGTAGGGTTCGAACCCTTATCTCTACAGTTGGAGAGATTGTGAGAACCATCATACCGCTTGATGGTTCTCAAACTCCAATCTATCATGTCTACAATAGCCTCGGTGTTTTATTTTATTTTTCGAAAAGAGGGTGACATCTGTAGAAATATTGATAGATCTGATTTAGGAACTCAAAAACCTTATAGAGATTTCTCAAAAACATAATATGGTCGTAGAAGCTATAATATCTTAACTAATTTTGCATATTAAACCATCCCTTCAAAACTAATTTTTTTCTTCAGATGTCCTTCTTCTCTCTCACATAGGAGAGAAACCGATATTGGAAAAGAAATTGTGTGTCTCAGAGCCACAAGGAAATGACTGGATAAAATCCAACCTAATGTTCCTCAAAACATGTAAATAATATGAACTGGATTTTTTAAGTTTACATTGCCTAATGCAATCAGGGTAACAAATACCCAAGACATACTTGGAACCCTAGAATTCCATTCATTTGGGGCGTTGTTGTTGTCGTTGGTTGTAGAGTTTCAACCATAGACATACTTGAAACCCTAGAATTGATTTGATTGAAGATAACTTCAGAAAGAAGATAACGGTGAGAATGTTAGAGAAAAGTGAGAAAGAAAGAACGAGAGATAAGAGGATCGGTTTTGGGTGTCGTAGAACATGCATACAGATTTTTCGGTCAGACCAGTTTCGCATGCGCGTTATCCATATATGAGTCCGACACTCTCTGCTTTCAAGGTAACATTGGTTCTTGGTTAGCCACGGCATAGAAGAAGTTACTCTTACACTCATAAGGGAATTTCCCCGCTTAGATACCCAGATAAGTGTGGCCCCGTCATTGGGCAGACCTACCTCTAACAAAATCTAGTCCAAAGTCCAAACTCTAGTTTATTTATTTATTTTATTTTATTTATCTTTTAAAGATAAAGAGTATTACTTTAATAAGTTGGAAGCCTAACAAGCTAAGCTCCAACAACATACTACTACATTAATTGAACAAGTTGTTGTGCTAGCCTACCAGCGAGCCTCATGGGTAACCTAGCGGGAAACCGGGCGGATGGGTGTTGAGATTGTGTCACAAGGTGGGGCAAACTAATTCCACCTTCTATGTTAATTTTTGCAATATTACGCCATTGGGGGCTCGAACACAGGACCTCTGAAGCGCATGAAACTTTGGGGAATGGAGATGACCAAAATTGAGCTAGGTACCCGTTTATACGAAGAAAATTTTTGCTAAAGTGGAAAAAAGTTTTTGTATGGAGAAAAATTAACAACAATGAACTATGAGTCCTGAGAATCAAAAAAAAAGATCCATGAGTCCAAATTTGTGCACCCTCTAAAACCAGGGTGCACATTCCGCCTGTGTTTGTTGGTTAAGAAAATCAGCATAAACCACCAAAATTTGTGAATGCAGTTTTATATTCAATTATACTTAATTACTTTTATATCCTAACACGTAATAAAAAAGAGGGAAAAAAAACTGCCTATTAGTGTCTATTTCTTCTTTCTTTCTCTTTTCTGTTACCAACCTAGTTTATGTTAATGTAGTCAAGGTTTTTTTTTCATTGATGATTTAATGACTTGTTATCTCAATCCCGATATGGATTTATAATGGTACTTTATTTTTTTCTTTTGCACGATCAAAGATTGGTAATTAATAACCAAAACCTGGATCTACAAACCACAATTTTTTATTTTTTGGTTGCAATTGAACTAACCAATTGATCGTACCATTAAACGTTTCGATATTTTGGTTAGGATTTTCATTTGGAAATTTGTTGTTCCATGCACATATATATAACGGTAAATTTAGATGTAATTGCATCTTGATGGTTTTGATTTTTATTCATGTAAGAAGTTTGTGAATTTTTGTGATTAACGATTGATGATGTTGCATGTTGTTAAACACCATAGCTAATTAAGCACTTGTCTGTATACATCATGTGCTAAAATTGAAGAGATTAACAAGTACCAAATCGAAGCCATTTGGGATTTATAGAAGAAAGGGGATAAGAAAAACGATTGTGTTACACTGTTCTTTATCTCCATCTTCTCCACCCCGTTACAAATAAGTCTATCTGATAATTACTTTCTGATGATGATAAAGAATAAAAAGGAAAGAGAAAAAATATTCTTAATGCATGGGTATCTGTGATTTTAATAGTAAATATTGTAACTAAAAATTCAAAACTAAAACTGGTTTCTACACAAAATCCCACCAATGGGAGTAGCCAGAATGTGCACCCCGGTTTTGGAGGGGTGCACAAATTTGGACTCATGATCTATTATGTCTTACTAATATATATATTTTTTATAATAAGAAAACAGAATAGCTTGAACCTAAAGAAATTCTAACTCAATATTATATTGTTCCATTCTGTTGGGCTAGGATTAACACCTAGCTGAATGTTTCCCAAGAAGTACATAATAGTTTGGTTAGGAGTGATATCCGTTACATCAAAAGATTGAAGAGTAGTAAAGAAATTCTGGAGGTTTGTCCCCTTCTAGTTAAAGTTTTTTATAAGAGTAGACTGGATATAAAGTTTTGCTAGTCGAATTGCCGATAGGTTTTGGTGATGGTCGACTTTGTGTAAGGTGGCTAGGAAAAAAGTCAAATGCTTCAAAATTTCCTCCCTTCATTTGGTGATATCCTAGATTAAACCTTTCTTCAACCTCTTGTTGATATTCCTGCTGAATAGCTTTGAGAGTATCATCATCTTGAGCATCAAGGTTGTAATGGCTTTGTGAACCTCCTTTCCCCATTCTCGAGCTAGAGTTGCACCTCTTGAGGCTTTGTTGACTCCAATATACTGTTTTTGTGATTTCTTTCTCTCAAACAGATTACTGCAGAGGACAAAGCAATTAGAGCATAGTTAGTGTAGAGAAAGATATCACCATTAATATCAGTCAGGAACACTTCCATGGAACTGATGCTAATAGTGCTCCCAAATCTATCTTTGTGTGTAGTTATAAGTCTTTCATGTTTGTCATCATGATTTTGATGATAGTATAAACACTTCTAAGACTTTATTGATTTATTAAACACTTATGTGTCTGAATCATGATTAATTTCATAGGTGTTTAAATGAACATCAAGTAGCTTTTAGTTTTTTAGTTAACTTGCTAAACCGAACAGTCATTATTCACGGTTCAGTAAACGAACCTATATGTATAGTCTTTTATTGTAGTTTGAAAACCTATTTTGTTTACATGATTCTCAAGTTATCTTAGTTTTAATTTTAAGCTAACCCTGGTCTTTGAAAAACTATAAATAGAGCATCTATGTCAACTGGGAAAATCAATCCCTTGACACTTTGTGTCCTAGTTGATTCTAGAGTCAACTCTATTAACCTTTTAAGTCTACGACTAAAAAGACTTCGCTTGGGATTTGTGAAGTCAGGTACGACTATCTTTACCTTGATAGTTCATGTATCTTGATCTTGCTTTCCGTTATCGAGGTTTTTGTAATCCCTTTCAGGAAAGATACATAGTAATCACAAAGTTCTCTTTGTCTCAAACTTTGTGATTTCTCAAGGTAGATATATAAAGACTGATCTTAGTTGATCTTTCGACGATTATTCTTGAGAGGTGGTTAAGAATCTAGGTTGTTCTTTGGGAGTCATAAGTTCCGGATTCGTGAGGTTTGCTAGCTTGTCTATGGAAAACAGATTTTCATACCTTGATCTTTGATATTAACGGAAATCCAATAGGCTTATCAGTTATAGACAGATTGGTATCAAAAGTATTCACTCCGGCTGAAGCAATCTTAGGTTGTAAAGGACGTCATCTAAGAGAATCAAGTGCGTAGAACCTTACGAGGTTCAAGAGACGTAAGGAGAGCGGATGTAACTGAATTGCTTGGAGGGTGGGTTCGGTCCCAACTATATTAATTCCAACGTCTGATAGTATGCTAGTGTCTGTAGTGGTTTAATACAATGTGGTGTTCAATCTGGACAAGTGTTGATGGGTGAAAACGATTTGTTGGTTTTGAGGAAAAGTTGCGAGACGAGCAATTCTTCGATCGAGCAAATTGCCTAAACCTTTAGCAAACAGCTGATGCACTGCACGGGAGTGCTTGGAGTTCGATAGATCAATATGTAGGACTCCGGCCTAAACCAAGACAATGGTCGTTCCAGAATCAATGCGGTCACAAAGAGGGATGAGGGTCGATCTGTAGGAGGGAAGCTGAGAAGTGTTAGATATCAATGATGATTGAAGGATTATGGATGTGTTGGAGAGTTTTGAAAGTTTAATGAACTGCAGAGCTCAGATAAGTTCAGATACGATAGTTTTGATCAAATTCTGAAACTTGAGTTCTGTCGTGTTGTTCAATCATGGATTTATGAACTTATTTATATTGCGGAAATAGTAAACACAATAATCTCAAATAGATGTGACGGTTGCAGAGGAGTGGAAGAATGTGAAGTGGGAAATCGTGGTTAAATCAGTTCCTCGTGCGTGGAAGAATTGGTTGATTGTCCATCCACTACTTTGCTAACTCCTTCAACTGCTTGCACGACTTACTCATTTTCTCATTGTGTGTGTACATACGTGTCGTAAGCCGCAAAACCCTAGTGAATATCCCCCATATGACATGATTGATTGTAAGGGAGACATGTATTTAGTTGGTCAATTGTCGACTTGACTAGACCATGAATATTAGACTTGATGAGTCGAACATAATGAACGAATGTGGTATGCTCTGATACTCATGGATTGTGAAAAAGAGGGGGTCTGACAACCACAACCAATATTTCGTTAGGCAATCTGTATGGACTAACTCCAATATAATTCCGAGAGGACTTTGACAATTAAAACCGTTAGCATACAGTATGCATACTTGGTCCCAGGACACGAATCATTCTTACAACAATTTACATATTGGTATGCATACCGTACTATATCCAGACAATGGTTAATTGTTCTAAACTCTCATATCAATCATTGAAACATTCTTAGAAGACGAAAATAGCTGTCTCACACAAATTATTATCTTATAAGCAATTTTCAACCATCGAATGATCAATACGAAACATCATGAGTCTACATCAAATGACCAGTCTCACACAAATCATGTAAGATGTTACAAGGTAATTTTCACATGATCTTCTTTTGACTTTAACAAGAATAATGATGAATGTAGTTAAAGCAAAAAGCTTTCCAACACATATTTCGAGAAAGATATAAGCGATTTAAACTCAAAATCAAAATATCAAATGTGTATAATGTAAAAGTCTATATAGCTATACGACTTAGTCTCAATAGGAGATAGAATATAATAGACTTCTGAGTGATAGATGAGTTCAAGTATACACATACCTTTTGTTGATGAAGTTTCTCCAAGATCCCCTTAGTAGATGTTCGTCTTCAATCGATGAACGCCGTGAAGTATAAAGCTCAACTACACATTCTATCCTAATCCGAGACATAGCTATAAGTAGACTATAAATCAATACTTATAGTTTTGACACCTAAACTTGACAAACAAGCTTTAGATAACAACGCTTGCGAGTTCGACCAAGCAGTGCTCTAACATATTGATCATAAGGTGTCTGCTGGGATAGGATAATGCACATACGTCGAGTTTGATGAATTGTGATGTTACTTTACCAGTTGAGGCAATAATGATATTATGATAATTTGGATCGACGCGCGTCCGATAAAATTGCTCGATCATGAACCTATTCTGATATGTCGAGTATTTGATAGGAAATCAGATGTTACTGAGTTATGAGTTTTGTGGAGTACTCATTCCTGATCTACCATGTCATGAATTGTCAAATAACAAAGTAGGGATTAAAATATTAGTGAATATTAAGCGATCGAACGTCCAACGAAATATTGGATGATCGGCCAAGTGGATGACCGTCTAAATGATGGTGCTCTCGTACAATCGAGCAATCAAAATGTTGGTAGCAGAACCGAACATTAATTAAAAATATTGATTGTTGGATCAATATATAAGTTATCGACGTTTATCGGATTATCGTAAATATGAAACCCTGATTTTGGAGAACCTTGAATCCTGAAGATGGAGAGTTGTCCAATGTGGGTCAAGAAATATCGACCAACCAATGGACAAGAGAGACGAAAATTGGTGGTGAACGGACGTATGAGCGTGATGAGTGCCAAATAGTGCATATTTCTACACCTTTTTATTGGCATTTTAACTCATCTTTTGTGCTTTAAAATCATATATTATCCCAAATTATGTATTTTCATTGTTTTCAAGAATAAATACTTTTACTAATTAACTTTGTATTTTTAGGTACTAAATAAAGCTTGAATGAATTAAGAAGCCAAAAGAGCAGAGGAATGATGACTAGCGACTACGGAAGAGAGACAACACAAAGCTCCCGCGAGAAGGCAGTGAAGCGCGAAGGAACATCGCGCAAAAAGCATCCGCAATCCGCTCGCAACTCATCTGCAATTCGTTTGCACTCGCTTCACAATCCGCTTGCAAAGCCTAATCCGAGCAGTGGGATTGGTAGAGAACTCAAACCCAAACCCAAGATCCAAACCCGTTCGTATGCCCGAGCCATTAGATTTGTTGAAGCTGCTTATCATCCAACAACTCATCCTTCAGGACATCAACATCTGATGCTCTCGCTCAACACTCAAGCCTCCTCTTCTTTTCTTCCCCCGTCGAACAGAACCAACACCACATTCATTTCCCTTCACTTTCATTTACAAGTTCAATTACCTCCATTACTCCTTCCCCCTCACCTCTTCACACAACCACCATTATTAACATGATAATTAAATCTCTAATCGCTACCTCTCTCAATCTTATCTTTATTCTTATCAAGAACAATAACCCTAGAAGATAATATTTAGAGAGATAGAGTTAGGGTTAGTTGTACAAATATGGGAGCATCAATTCAATGAAGTTGCAGAAGAATTGAAGGCAGAAAAAGTCAATGGAGTATAGTTGGTGAGTTGGGTTCTTATTAATTGTCGAATTGAAGAAGGATAGAAGGAATTTTGTGTATAAATAGGACCTTCTTCTCTGTAACAAATCATCCTGTCTAGTTGGATCAATCATCTAATGTAATATTGTTGTTTGCATCTTGTTCATCGTGTTCTAATTTTCTTTGCTAGGGTTTAGATGAATCCCTAGCTTGATGTTATGCTATTCATACTGATTGTGATATTCTTGAATGCTTAAACTGTTTTAAGATAGAATATAATCTTTAGTGCTTCAACATTTTGCTCTCACAGTGTATGCCATGTATCCATTGTAGTTAGAATACCACCGTGTTGATTGTGCTGCAACTCATGCTAAACCAGATTGTTATTGATCCTTAGATTAGTTGTGCTTTAAGTAGAAAAATAATGCTTTGGAAAGATACCTTAGTTGCGATTAAACTATCCATCGGATAAACACCTTAGATACAAGATAAACTAGGATATGTTATAAGGACAAGAATAATGCTATCAGTTGAATACATAGTGTAGGTTAGTGGTGGATTTGAAGGCCCTAGTATCCTCCTTATCATTCTCTTGCACCCTGTTTTACTATTTCAGTCACTACCAACTTCCTTGTCGTATCGACACACAAACAAATCCATTTTGGTTACTCTTTACTTGAAATCAGTTGTAGTAAGACCTTAGAACCACTCTACACCACCCTTGTACCTGAGGATCGACCTGTGCTTGCCCTGTGTTACATTAGGACATTGTGCACTTGCAGTTACTATTTTAGGTTTGTTTAAAGACCTACCAAGTTCTTGATATAATATGTCATGAATTGCCGAATGACAAAGTATGGATTAAAATATTAGTAAATATTAAACGATCGAACGTCCAATGAAATATTAGATGATCGGCCAAGTGGATGGCAGTATAAATGATGGTGTTCTCGTACAGTCGAGCAATCAAAATGTTGGTAGCAGGACCGAACATTAATTAAAAAATTTGATTGTTGGATCGATATAAAAGTTATCGACGTTTATCGAATTATCGTAAATTCGAAACCCTAATTTTGGAGAACCCTGAATCCTGAAGATTGAGAGTCGTCCAATGTGGTTCAAGAAATCGACCAACCAATGGACACGAGAGCGACCATTGGCGGTGAACGGACGTCTGAGCGTGCGGAGAAATGTCCATGAACAAGGATTCTTTTTTGGACAATTATGAAAGATATAAATTATTATTTAAATAATGATGAAGAGACATGGGACCGGCCAACCATGATGGACAAGGGACCGGACAGGTCCAGTCATGGTGGCGCACGGGACACCATATCCATCGCGCGTCCATTTTTTAAAATCTTAGGTATTTTGTTGGTCGTTTGAGCAATATTTTGGATTTTCATAAGAGTATGATCTTGGCTGAAACTCTCAATTTTGAATGAATGAGCAAGTATGACTTTGCCCGTACGTCCAATATTAATATGTCGTTATTTTAATATTATTGGTAAAAGAAAAATCTAACAGTCGTGGGACTAGGGTTTTCAGAGAGTTGAGCAATATTTTGAGAATTATGGAGAATTAGGAGTTTGCATAATGAGGGGAGTTTCAAAAACGGGTAGCTAGCTCATTTGGGTCATTCTCCTTCCCCAAAGTTTCATGCATTCTAGGAGGTCCCAGGTTCGATCCCCCAATGGCGTAATATTGCAGAAATTAACATGGAAGATAGAGTTAGTTTGCCCCCCTTATGACACAATCTCAGCTACCCATCCGCTTCGTCTTCCTTGACTAGGTTACCCATGAGGCTCGCTGGTATGCGCCTAACACAACAACCTGTTCAATTAATGTAGTAGTATGTTGTTGGAGCTTAGCTTGTTAGGCTTCCAACCAGTTAATGTAACACTTTTTATCCAATAATAATAATAATAAAATTGTTTTAGTGAAATCAAAGCAAAACACAAAGAGGCGTATAGTTTCTTATTCATCACAGTAGTAGAGTTACATGGATACAAATATCCTAGATATACATGGAAAGGTAAACCATATGTATCTAGTTGGTCCGCACATATATGGGCCGTACTCCCTACAACACTCCCCCTTGTGCGGTCCAATAGAACTTCATATGTAATGTTTCACATATAGTGCTTCGAATGTAGTTCTTCAAATATCGTCCTCTCCTTGATGACTTGTGCCGAAATCAATTGCCTCATTAAAAATTTGACAAGGAAAATCCCTCTATGGAACAAAACCTTGGTACAACTCTTCACACGTAGTACTTCACATGTTTTCTCGTACTTTACATGTAATTCATCACATGCAATAGGACCTTCAAAAACTGGCGAGTGTAAGTTAATTGCCTCACTAAAACTTCGTTAGGAAAAACCAGAGGGACATAAGCTGAACTAAATAAAAAGAGTACAATATTAAGCAAACTTAGAACATAGTTTGACTCGAATATGTTGCCTCATTAAAACCTTGACAAGGAAAACCCAGTGGGACAAAACCTTGACGAAGGGAAAGGAGTACAACGTGATACATGCAAGTAAAGGTGATCCGTTGCAGATGATCACTTTGCTCCGATGAAGTTGACTAGTTGCTTCACAACTCTTAAGGCAAAAAATCCTCTTGGGAAAGACAATAACCTTAGTTGGGAAATTACTTCCCTGTGTTTGTTGTTGTTTCATTGAAAACCTTGCCGAGTAACAAAACCCCATGGGAAAAGTAATGTCGGTGAAGAAAAAAAGTCCACACACTATTAGATTCTCCCCTTGATGTCAGACAGTTTCATTAGTCCAACCCATTCATGGAGTTCATCACACTTTACTTTAGTGACTAGAATATTTATAAGACTGATGTAGTTTTTACAAGTGGTAAGAAAGATTCGTTGCTCGGACTCTTTTTAAAGATTTGGTTTTTTGATTATTAAAAGAAAATACTAAGACAAACTAATTAAAATTAATTTTTGTTACCAAGGAGAGATGAATCTAGGGCTTTGGATTCCACTACTTCTAATTTTTGTAAACTCAATAACAATTTCTTTGACAATTACTCCTATTTTACTCAAAACAGTTTCGAACCCAATCTCATGCTTTGGAAAATATAACGTTACAAGCTCTTTTTTTATGACTCTCGTCACTATTTTAAGGCCTAATCCTCCTTCGCTTATAAAAGAATGGTAGAAAGTACCCAAAACAATTATTACGAAGCATGTAAAGAAGAGAGAATTTTTAGACAAATTAAAAACACAAATATGGAGTAAATATGCCAAAGAAATTAATTACTAAATATTACCCAACAAAAATAGTTTCCTCCAAAACCCTAGAGAATAGATTTAGCTACTCATTGATCGAAATTGGAGAAAATTTCATTAATCATTGTATTAAAAATAATATAAAAAAAAATGCTTATAATGATTTCCAATCGCTAAAGGAGTTTAGCACTGAATTGAGCACCTTAGTGAATAAACGACCGTGTCTGAGGGTCCTTTGTTTTTCTACTGTTTGAAGAACGATAGTGGAATCTCTGTCGTTGTTGGTAGGCCTCGAAAGATGTTTATATTTGAGCCTACGGGTTATACCGCAAGTGCACGGCGTCTATCGGAGACGCGGCAAGTACGGGTCGATCCACAGAGACGAGGGGTGCTTTGATGTGATCTAAGGGCTTTCTAAACTGAGTTTCAACTGATATGGTGTAGTGACAAGGTAACAAAAGTGTTTGTGCCGAAACGGCTGATAATGTTTCAAGTGACAGTGAACTTAAGATGCAACTAGAATGTAAGCACTAGGGTGTCGAATCCACCGCCTAATCTCAGCTAATTCAGTTCAAGTTCAATATTGTTCTTGTCCCTTGTAATGGATACCGGAAAAATGCAAGTCTGCCGTTATCCAGGGTTTCTAAGGATGGTTTGTTATCAACCAAAGCAATTAGCTAATTCCTAGTATTAGTTGTCTTATCACAGTACAACTAATCACAAATCACTTTCATTACTTAGATGATCAAACTTATCCTAAGATGGATATCTAATCACAATTAGGTATTTCTCCTAAGCACTAAGTCGTCTCTCAGGGTACAACTAGTCTGGGGATCAATAACAGACAATGAAGTGTGAATTGCAATACATTTACATAGTGATAACCTGACTACAGTGCATACATGGTATGCACTGTGAAAGCAAAATGCAAGGTATTCTGATTATATATCCTAAAGCATATAGCACAATCAAGAACAATTATCAAAATATAAACTACAATTATCAACAGATTATGGGTTTCATCTCAACCCTAGAAATTTGAACTAAAACATGATACAAAACAATTAAAGCACAAAATAAAACCTAAGTGAAGCACTGGCTAGCCCAGGCATAAGTAAAATCAACTTCTACATCATCTATTTATACATGCACAGCCCTCAAAACAGCAAACCCTAATTTCATTTAAAAACAGAAATTAAATGGAAACTTCTCTCACCCATGTCGCTCCAATCGCTCCCTCTTACTCAATCGGCTCTTGACTCCATGCGGGGTTGTTGTGGAGAAACCTAGTTTTAGCTATCTTTAATTTAGTTTCTAGGGTTGATAGAAACTAAATGAAAGATAACTAGACCTAGAGAGGGTAGAGTAGGAGGTGGTGCGGTTGTTTCGGTGTCGGGGTATGGAGAAGAAAAAGGTGCGAAAGGCCCCTGGTATGGTCGGGGCGAGAGAGGGTTGGTGGTGGAAGAGCAGAGAGTTGTTGCAGAGAAGAGAGAGAAGGGAGAAGAGAAATGAGGAGAAGACTAGGGTTGTCGATGGGGGTATAGGGTTGGAGAATTTCTTTGTGAAGCGGCGCAAAGAAAAAGTCGATCGGAAGCTTCGGCGAGCGTAGGATGAAGGCGATGGAGATCTGACGGCCGAGAAAGGTAAGCGGTTTTGGTGTTTTTTGTGGCGCAGGTGCAGCAACGGACGATGGGACAGGTCGAGCGAGCGTTGGATGAGGCGGCTGCGATCTGAACGGCTGAGAGAGGTAGCCGGTTTTGATGTGATCTGGTGTAGCACGGGAGCAGCGATCTTCGATGCACGTGGAAGCAGCGCCGTTGGATGAGGGAGAAAGAAATCTCAACGTCTCGGAAGAGACGGGCTCGGATCCAGGGTCACGGGTTGCTCTAGCCCATGTCTTCCTTGTTGGGTTGCAATCGATTCGCGCGCGGAGCTTTGGCCATCTACTCCATAGATGCTCGACTCCAATTCTTTGCTCTTTTGCTCCTCGGATTCTCAGAGCTTTATTTATTACCTAAAAACACAAAATTAATTAATACAAATATTTATTCTTGAAAACAAAGAAAATACGAGAATATGGGATAATATCGATTTATAAGCGCAAAAGATGAGTAAAATGCCAATAAAAGGTGTATAAATATGCACTATTTGGCACTCATCAAATACCCCCAAACCTGAATTTTACTTGTCCTCAAGTAAAACAAAAACAAAGAAATCCTAACTATACCCCTGTCGCAGTCTCTCGAATGCATTTAGCGTATGCACTAAGCCTTTAAACCGCTAGGTGTCCCTAGTGGACGAGTTGTAGTCTCGTGAGGGTTTACCAGAGGTGTACCCACAAAACCTTCTCCAACTTGTAGTGTAAAAGAGTCTCAAGCATCCTAGAAGCTATGAGGACATAGAGTTTCTGCATGCTAGTAATGAAGTTAGAACTATCGAAGAACGCATTCTCATCCTTAAATGCTTTGAGCGAGAAGTAACCATACCATATGAAAGAACTCGGATTCGATTGTGATCATAAGCCTCGACTTCGCCTCACCATTAGGGTTTTATGATAATTGCACTCAAAAAGATCGCTTTTTAGTCTCTCATGTGTGCGATCGGGGAATAAAGAGAGAAATCACGCACACGTTGTAGGTAAGAAGGATAACCTTCCGAAATAAAATCTGGAGACTCCACGAAGTGTGGACAAAAAGAATCTTTTTCTGATGATCTCTAAGAAAGGAAATCAACCATTAGCAAGGGTGGGAGTACTCACTCATTTCTCACCCGATCGGCAATTAATATCACTCTCTCATAAGAAACCATAGGAACGTCTTCAATCTTCGGTCTTCGGTCTTCAAATGTTGATGACGAACTTCTAAACTTCACAAAACTTGACAATTTTTAACTTTTCTACTCAAATTCCTTGTTGTTTGGATTTTTCTTTTTAAATTCTTCTTTACCATGGTGGTAGCAAAAATAAACTACAATATTTTTTTTTTTTTTTTTTTTTTTTTTTTGTTTTTTTTTTTTTTGATTTTTTTTTTTGATTTTTTTTTTTTGATTTTTTTTTTTTTTTATGTGTTTACAATAAGTGAAAATAAAAATACAAATAATGAAACAACTAACTCCATGGACAAAGGACTTTGTCACTCAATTTTTCCACAACTTGTATTGTCTTGATTTTATAAATTTTATTAATTCTCATCCTATTTTCTTTTCTTTGTTGCACATAAACCTTGGACTATATCAATTTTTCTTTCAATATTCTCGATCTTTGCTCAGGTTCTTGACGATGATGTGTTTCTATGGATCTTGCTGATTGAGAGAGAGAGTGATGCTAACTACAAATCGGTATTTAGAAGGAGTTTTCATCTTTAGACGTCACCCTCATGATTGACAAAAACTAGCACTCAAGAGATCAAAAGTAGTCCTGAAAATGGTGCGAAGTTGGGTAGCTCACCATTCTACCCCGGGAATTGATGTACGGTGACACACACTCTAACACTTTTTCTAGAAAGTTACAAAAAATTGAAGGTTGGTGCCTCACTTGATGTAAAATGGGTAGTCTCCACTATGGGTGATCACAATTCTACTACCGAATATCTAAACAAAGACCTAATTCGCCCTCCGGTATGGTTAAATCCAACTTTAACGCTCTAATCAACTAAGGAACCCGATTGCGTTTTCCGGTACTTCTTTTGTTATTTCGGTCGGAATCTCTATGTAAACATAGCTAAAAAGCATGCTAGTGACTCTAAAATCTCTAAAAGTTGGAGGTTTTTACAAAAGAGTTTTTGAAATTTAATTTTTTTTTTTTTTTTTTTTTTTTTTTTTTTGAAAATAAAAGATTAAAAAGACTAAAAACTCTAAATGCAAAAATATGCAAATGTACCCCAAACCTAAATCAAACATTGTCCTCAATGTGTCAACAGATAGGAAAAATTTAAACAGTCACGTACCACGAGAACTATGCTGATAAGATAAAAAGGGAAGAGATTACCGGATGTCGGCAAGAGCAAGGTTGAGCTTCATTCGTCAAGGCTAGAATCCAATATTCTCAACGGAGATCATATCGGATTAGCATAATATATGTGCAAGAAGACTCAACGTGAATCAAGAAAGAAAAATTTAACAAGTTCTCTTGGATATATACAATGAAAATTCACCATAAACCAACAGTCTAAAGAGTTGAGGATCAACCCAATAGAAAATATATACAAACATCAACAGCCTTACACAAATATAATATGAGAGTGCACGTAAGACTGTGTATGTGAATGAGCTTCCCCCAAACCTAAACTTGTGAACGGGTGTGTTCGGAAGCACAAAATCTTGCAATTTTAACGGTACATCATGCAAAAGGTCTAACTCAAAATGAGTTTTGCTAAGAACAGGCCAGGACATACACATACCAACTGTGGTTCCCTAAAGGTGTTATACTTTGATGCAAAATAGTCCAAGAGGACTTGGGAAGCACAAAGCTCTAGGCCTAAGTTAGGCATTTTCAGAAAAGTTGGTTTTGCAATTTTGTGACAAACTACACCTAGGTTGGGTGAAGGAGTTTCAATCTGTGACTCAGGAGAGAGGTTAGGTACATCTAGGTTGTTTTCATTTTTAAATCATTTGTACTATCACACACTTTCCTAAAGTCAAAGAGGGTAAATCATGTTCATTTTCACGGGATAATTGCACGGGTTCCACATCAATATCACATGCATGAATATCGGAAGAAGCATCATTCATAGGGTTCACGGGAGAGACACTTAATGTCTCCGAACCTAAAGATTCTATTACATTTTCAAAATACACATGCTCTTCATATTCATCATCATCATCATCATCATCATAGCAAAAATCCATCTCTCCATTCAAAATTGTAGCATTTTCTAAAGTGTACTCATCTACCTCTAGATTAGGTTCATATTCAATGTTAGTTGCATGAGTAAGACTAGAAACACTATTTTCAATCCTATCATTTTGTAACTCAATCAGGTTCCTTTGAAGAATCATCTTGAGTTGTTCCATTGAAGGAGAGTCTTCACTAGTGGGTATGCATTCCTCATATGGATATTCATTGTATAGTTGAGCATGAGGTTCACTAGAGAAGGGAAATTCAGACATGTTGCTATATGGATGGTCATGCATTGCATTCATTTCAAGCCTAGCATTTAGCTCCATGAGTGTATCCATTGTTGATTGCAAACTAGGAGTTGGGGGAGTATAAAATTGTCCATCTCCCCACTGTGGTGAATGATGCATGTGTGTAGGTTGATTATGGTCCCAATAGTCACTTCTAGACACTTCGTTCATTGGATTATCATGGTTTTCCCTAGACTTGTCTAAAAGCATGCAAAATATAACGAGATCGACAGGGTGGTCTAAGCCACCACATAAGGTGCAAGCATGCATTTCGTATTGCCTAGAAAAACTAGATTCGACAGATCGCTCATGTGATTGCCTTTCTAAGCCGAGGATAGTCGAGCTTCTAATTGATCGAGAAGTGATGACTGGGTATGAGGAGAGTGTTCATTCTCAACTTTGTGGTGGATGATGCATGTGCTCATAGTGATTAGGGCATGTGAAGTCGGGGCCGGAGAAGGCTCATAAAATTCCCTAAAATCACTATGGTATGTGGGGGGTTCATCCTGTGAAGCGTGCCCGTAAGCACGCTCTCTAAGGGATTTGTTTCCATCCCCAGATGCAGACCAAAATCCTGACATGATTTTTCAACTCAAATTGAACTCAAAGCCCAGTTGAGGTGGACTAAGTTTGGTTTTGGTGGGATTGGCTTGGTTTATTGGGTTTCATTTGGTTTTGTTGGGTTTGTTGCTTGGTTTTTGTGAGATTTGGTTTGTTTGGGATTTGTTGTTTGAAGCCCAGGATTTGTGTAGAATTGTACAGCCCAGAAGTAGAAAAAGTATAGCCCAGAAATAATTTGAGTTGGGCTGAGTTTTGGTGTAAGCCCAAATTACAGTTTGGTTTATTGGGCTCGGTGAAAAATGACCGGATCACGGACTTATGTGGGCTTCGGTTTGCTTGCGGCCAAAGAAACAAAAGCCCGGGTTGTGTTAGCCCGGGTGAATGGGCTAAAGTTTGTTTGCAACCCGAGGTTGGGTTCAATGAGCCCACCTGGTGTGGTCGGTCGGCCCAGCTATGAGGCTTCGATTTTGGGTAGCAAGTTAGCGATCCCGGCGATCTTTGGGTTTAGTTTGGCCGACAAGCTTGTGCGAGAGCCACAGTTAGGGTTCGATTGTGTGCACGAGAATGTGTGCAAATCGAGCAATGCACAAGACAGCCTAGGTGCTCGAGACACACGAGAGGAATGCACAAGTTTAGGTGCTACGACTTATATAATGATTATGCTAAACACGGACTAATTTGGGTTTCATATAAGCATAGGTTCCAATTTATCACGGTGTCGAATGCTCGGCAAGCGGCTAGCACGAGGCTCATGCACAGGGGCTAGGTCTCGATGGTTTCGCGAGTCACACAAGGCAATACTGATTGGCTACCGATTGGCTACCATTCAAGGCAATACAAGCTCAAGGTACACGGTGCACATTCACAATGGGGCAATCATTCGATTTTAGGATTATCGAGGTGTCATGCTCGGGTGAGACGGGGTTATGCTCAAATGATGGTAGCGGGGTTTGCAATCTGCGCAAACTTGCGGCTTCGAGGGCTAGCAAGGGAGCGGGGCTGAGCTCGGTGTTATTCGATTATGGCTCGAGTTGTTCACACAATGTTAAAACCAATTCACAAAGGCCACGGGGTTGATGAGGGGGGTGATGGGCGGATGCTCAAAAATTTGGCTTCCAAGTTATGACCCAACACTTGCGGCTTCGAGGGGCTAGCAAGGTGGTTTCACATGAGCTCACACAAGGTTCACACAAGGTTCACACAAGGTTCACACAAGGTTATGTGCTAAGATTAATCGAGCCAAGTTGCAACAAAGCCCCACGGCTTGAGGGCTGGGGGGTTGCACGGAGTTAATGCTCGGTCAACAAAGCTCAAATAGGTTCGGGCGGGGCAATAAAAATTACGATTCGGGGGTCGGGGTTATCAGCCGACAAGCCAAGCTTGCACCTTACACACACCACAAGACAAGCCAAGATTCACAAATGCACGTTTTGGCTAACCTCAAGTCTTGAGTTTTTCCCTTGCCTTCCTTCCTTTGGCTTGCCTGAAGACTCAAGCACGACCAAAGACTGTTGGCTCAACAAAGAGATTAGTTCTCTATAATGAAAAACTATGCTCAACTATGCGAGCCAAGATGGTGTCTTGTGTGCAACTATGCAGCCAAGATGGTGTGCTTTGGATGACCCAGGGAAGATTAATTTGGACTATCGCGGGGGCTTGAAGAGTTATACTAACACTAAGCTACAAGGCCATGAAGCTTATAGCTCGAGATCAACAAGCAAGATGCATGGTGTAAAATAGAATGCAATAACAGAGATGGTTATAAAAGATGCAAAAATACGAGAAAATAAACAAGGTACAGCTAGAACAATAAGTAAAGCAAATATGTACGGGGATGATTTGCAACTCAAATGAAGCAAGCAAAAGATCACGAGCACGCGCCAAGTCCCAGCAACGGCGCCAAAAACTTGGTAGGCCTCGAAAGATGTTTATATTTGAGCCTACGGGTTATACTGCAAGTGCACGGCGTCTATCGGAGACGCGGCAAGTGCGGGTCGATCCACGGAGACGAGGGGTGCTTTGATGTGATCTAAGGGCTTTCTAAACTGAGTTTCAACTGATATGGTGTAGTGACAAGGTAACAAAAGTGTTTGTGCCGAAACGGCTGATAATGTTTCAAGTGACAGTGAACTTAAGATGCAACTAGAATGTAAGCACTAGGGTGTCGAATCCACCGCCTAATCTCAGCTAATTCAGTTCAAGTTCAATATTGTTCTCGTCCCTTGTAATGGATACCGGAAAAATGCAAGTCTGCCGTTATCCAGGGTTTCTAAGGATGGTTTGTTATCAACCAAAGCAATTAGCTAATTCCTAGTATTAGTTGTCTTATCACAGTACAACTAATCACAAATCACTTTCATTACTTAGATGATCAAACTTATCCTAAGATGGATATCTAATCACAATTAGGTATTTCTCCTAAGCACTAGTTTGTCTTCTCGGGTACAACTAGTCCTGGGGATCAATAACAGACAATGAAGTGTGAATTGCAATACATTTACATAGTGATAACTTTACTACTGTGCATACATGGTATGCCTTTGTAAAGCAAAAATGCAAGGTATTCGATTATATATCCTAAAGCATATAGCACAATCAAGAACAATTATCAAAATATAAACTACAATTATCAGCAGTTATGGGTTTCATCTCAACCCTAGAAATTTGAACTAAAACATGATACAAAACAATTAAAGCACAAAATAAAACCTAAGTGAAGCATTTGGCTAGCCAGGCATAAGTAAAATCAACTTCTACATCATCTATTTATACATGCACAGCCCTCAAAACAGCAAACCCTAATTTCATTTAAAAACAGAAATTAAATGGAAACTTCTCTCACCCATGTCGCTCCAACTGCTCCCTCTTCTGTCAATCGGCTCTTCAACTCCATGCGGGGTTGTTGTGGAGAAACCCTAGTTTTAGCTATCTTTAATTTAGTTTCTAGGGTTGATAGAAACTAAATGAAAGATAACTAGACCTAGAGAGGGTAGAGTAGGAGGTGGTGCGGTTGTTTCGGTGTCGGGGGTATGGAGAAGAAAAAGGTGCGGCGGCGGCGGGTATGGTCGGGCGAGAGAGGGTTGGTGGTGGAAGAAGCGAGAGTTGTTGCGAGAGAAGAGAGAGAAGGGAGAAGAGAAATGAGGAGAAGACTAGGGTTGTCGATGGGGGTATAGGGTTGGAGAATTTCTTTGTGAAGCGGGCGCGACAAAAGTCGATGCGGAAGCTTCGCGAGCGTAGGATGAAGGCGATGGAGATCGACGGCCGAGAAAGGTAAGCGGTTTTGGTGTTTCTTTGTGGCGCGGGTGCGGCAACGGACGATGGGACAGGTCGAGCGAGCGTTGGATGAGGCGGCTGCGATCGAGCTGTGAGAGAGGTAGCCGGTTTTGATGTGATGCGGTGTAGCACGGGAGCAAGCGATCTTCGATGCACGTGGAAGCGGCCGACCGTTGGATGAGGGAGAAAGAAATCTCAACGTCTCGGAAGAGACGGGCTCGGATCCGGGTCACGGGTTGCTCTAGCCCATGTCTTCCTTGTTGGGTTGCAAGCCGGATTCGCGCGCGGGCTTTGGCCATCTACTCCATAGATGCTCGACTCCAATTCTTTGCTCTTTTGCTCCTCGATTCTCCGAGGCTTTATTTATTACCTAAAAACAAAATTAATTAATACAAATATTTATTCTTGAAAACAAAGAAAATACGAGAATATGGGATAATATCTCGATTTATAAGCGCAAAAGATGAGTAAAATGCCAATAAAAGGTGTATAAATATGCACTATTTGGCACTCATCGATTGTATCTAAGACCCATACTGTGATCGTTTTGACATGTATTGTTCTTCGTGTTCTTCAAGTTGCGGCAAGAGTGAACTTTAAAGGAGAATTCTTATTTTATGATTCTAAGCCTCTACTTTCTTCCCCAAAGTCTCTGTATCCCTTATCTAGGGTCCGACCATCTCTTTTATACTCAACAGGGCCTTCGAATCTCTTGAAATAACTCCCATTGATATCCTTTCCTTTTTTCATTTTTTTTCTTCTTCACGGCCAAGTTACTGGGACTATTCTCTTCTAAGCTTCCTTGCGTGTTTCATTTGTTTCCAAACTCATCAAAACTCTTCTTTTGTTAACAGATACGAATCAAATGTTCCCTATTTTTCACGGATCACAATCTTTCTGTATCTTCTTCACTTCCCTGTTTTGGTTTTGTCTCGATGATTCAGCCCTATTTTTTCGAATCTAAGAGACCTACCATCTCTATTTTAATGTAACAGGCCGGTACGTATCTATTGGAGTGATTGAGTCTCACCCGAACTCTTCACGGTCCAAAATTTCCGTGAGTAAAGAAACCCGAGACCACTATTCAAGTTCATGATTCCAAAATAAATTTAACCAAAACAAAACCCATTACCATCCCCTGTTAGACCAAAAGGAGAATACCCATTCGATTATAGCCCTTTAGTCTCATTATAGCTCGCTCAAATCACAAACCCTAATCACTGCTACCATTGAAAACCAATTTTCCCGCCAATACCGTGAATTCTCAGTTTTTTAATTTTCGACATTTCAGCCAATTCTAGACGAAACCAATACCATTACCAGCTCTGTTAAGTCGATTAAGATAAACCCATTTGATTTCAGCACTTTAGTCTCACCACAGCCTGCCTAAAACACAAACCCTAATTCTGTTCTTCAGTTTCCCGCCAAAATTTGAATTTCAAAAGGTTGAAGATGACTACCCCTTATCCAACAGTGGTGTCCCTTTAGAAATTTGGGCTACGTTTAGCAATTCTTGGGGTTGCGAATAGCAATTTGTGGGGTACAAAGATAACTTTTAGGTTGTATATAGTGAAAAACTCCTGGGTGACTTTATCAACTCTTAGGGACATTTTAAGGTGCCTTTAACACTTTTATGGGTGCTTTTAGTAGTTTCTCGAGCATCCATCTCTTACCTCTCATATTCACTTCTTTTCTTCAATTTTTATACATCACTAAAGGCACAACATGCTTTTCAAACATAATCGCATCACTTAAGCCGACATGCCTTTCGAGATAGAAAAGAAGTAAATAATGAGAAATAAGTCGCCTTCAACAAGATAGTTGCACATGAAATGACACTTTAGCCCCTTTTAAGCGACGTTTATCTTCTTTTGCTCCAAAGTACCTAAAACTCAAAATCAAATAAAAGATACATAATTTACAAGAAAACATAACAAAGAAAGCATAAACAATAGATAAATATCAAGGTGTTTTAGACACCTATCAAATTCCCCCACACTTAGACTTTGCTAGTCCTCGAGCAAATAAAACATACAACTCCATCTCGTCGAGGATACGGTCACACTTAGCACGTATAACAAGCCTTTAAACCCCTAGGTGGCCCTAGTAGCCGAGTTATATTCTCAGGAAGGTTTATCAGAGGTGTACCTACAAAATATTTTATTCCAAACTCTAGGTATCTGTGAAGAACTCGGGAATGCTACTAAAGAATCTCCTTGGTTGGCCTACTTTCATTGGTTACAAAAGGAAGTACCCGGATGCGAGTCATATTCATATATATATATATAAGTGACAGAGTTTTATTCAGATAGTCGCACTATGGACATCAATAATCTAATCACACAAATGAATAGATTAAGAATATGGAAATAGAGATAGATAGTTCAAAACAATGTTGTTTAAGGTCAACGGTGTTTCCCATATCTGTCTCAAGGCCTCCGCCGAGATGAACCTATGAATCCTAGTGGATTGAGATACTCTGCGGACTAATATCAACACAGCTTGGCATATACAAGGGAACCAGCGGTCGATAATCCTAAATCTAGATCAACACAACTGGCATATACAAGGGAACCAGTGGTTGATTTTATTGCACAATAATAAACTTTTCATAATTTTTTTTTTTTTTTTTTAAGACTGCATGATTTGATCTTTAGGATCCAAGCGCATGCTTTTTGTCGGCAGATTACATGATAGTTCCCATGGATCATGCGTTCCACGCTTGTTTAGGCGACGGAGGCGGGAAAACACACACATATTGCTATCCAAGTGTCATTTTTTTTTATTCCATTTGGTCCGATTAGTCCTGTCTATTTATTATTTAGTAACTCAACCACTCTATTTTATCCGGCATTGGTAACAATTCGATGTGTTGGGCCCCACCAAATCACTTAAAGAAACATACAATTTTTCAAATAAAATAAAAATAGAACGTAGTGTGATGATTCCATTCTAACACCTGAACTCCGTCTTTCTACGAATAAACTCTGTTATTGGGTTCCTTAACTCCTACAACCAAGATGTTTCCATCCACTTAGACTGGTTAGTGTCATCTTGAATTGGCACAAATTTCTAGGCTCTTTTAATTTTTTTTTTTTTTTTTTTAAAAAAAAAAAAACTAGCTAAAAGTTTTTCTCTCACCCCCACACTTAAATCTAACATTGTCCTCAATGTTTCAAAATAAAGTGCAGTAACAAAAATATAAGTAACAAGAGGAGTAAAGAGGTAAGTCAGAAAGATAGTACCCGGATGAAGCGTAGCAATCCTTCCATGGGAGCAAGAAAGAAAGAAAATAAAAACAAAAACAAAACTAATGTACAACAGTAGGGTCCTCCAAAGGGGCCTTAACATCACCATGTATGGGTTGCCTCCCAATAAGCGCTAAGTTTAGTGTCTTGACCAGACGTTGGGACCCGGTCAAATTAATCTGGTAGACAGGATCTCTCAGCTCCGATTCTTCTATTGCATGGTGGGTAACTCCAAAAATGGTTTCAACCGTTGACCGTTAACCTTGAACGTTTCTCCGTTCTTCGGATTTTCAACTTCAACTGCACCATGAGGAAAAACAATTTTGACAAAGTATGGTCCGGACCACCGAGATCTCAATTTACCATGGAAAAGATGTAGACGGGAATTGTAAAGGAGAACTTTCTGACCTGGTTCAAATGTCTTTCGAATAATCGATTTATCATGAAATATTTTTGTTTTCTCCTTGTAAATTTTCGCACTCTGGTAAGAATCATTACGAATTTCTTCTAACTCATTGAGTTGCGAGTCTACTATTATCACCAAGCAGTTGGTAGGTCAAAGTTTAGCCGTTTAATGGCCCAATAAGCTCGGTGTTCTAATTCTACAGGCAAATGGCAGGCTTTACCGAAGACAAGTCTATACGGAGACATCCCAAGTGGAGTCTTAAAAGCGGTTCGGTAAGCCCACAAAGCATCTACTAAGCGCAAATACCAATCTTTTCGGGTAGGGTTTACGGTATTTTCAAAAATCTGTTTAATTTGCCTATTAGACACTTCAAATTGGCCACAAGTTTGTGGGTGGTAAGGTGTATAAACCTTATGGGTAATGGAGTATTTCTTCATGAGCGCCTCGAAATACCGGTTGCAAAAATGGGAACCTCCATCACTAATGATTGCTCTAGGCATACCAAAGCGAGAGAAAATATTTTCTCTAACAAACTTGATCACAACGTGGCGATCGTTTGTCTTGGTAGCTATTGCTTCTACCCACTTAGACACATAGTCAACAGCTAATAAGATGTAAAAGTTGCCATAGGAATTGACAAAAGGACCCATAAAATCTATACCCCACACATAAAATATTTCTATTATTAATATAGGACTAAGTGGCATCATATTACATCGGGTCATCTTTCCTAACTTTTGACATCTATCACAACTTTGACAAAATAGGTAGGAGTCCTTAAACAGAGTTGGCCAATAAAGACCGGATTGCAAAACCTTCGCAGCTGTTTTCTTAGAACTAAAGTGACCCCCACAAGCTCCAGAATGACAAAAAGTCAGGACACTGGAGATTTCGTTGTCAGGAATACAACGACGGATGATTTGATCAGGGCAATATTTGAATAAGTACGGATCATCCCGAAAAAGTATTTTACCTCAGACAAGAATTTAGCTATATCCTGTTTAGACCAATGGTCAGGCATTTGACCAGTTACCAAATAATTGACAATGTCACAAAACCAGGGTAACAAAGAGATGGAAAATAATTGTTCATCAGGGAACGTGTCAAGGATCGGTTTCTCATCATCTCTAGTCTCATAAAGGATACGAGATAAATGGTCAGCTACTACATTTTCGGATCCTTTCTTATCACGAATATCTAGAGTAAATTCTTGGAACAATAACACCCATCTAATCAGCCGAGGTTTGGAGTCCTTCTTGGAAAGGAGATATTTGAGTGCGACATGATCAGAATAGACTATGACCTTAGACACTAGGAGATATGATCTAAATTTCTCCAAAGCAAAAACGATGGCTAACATTACTTTCTCAGTGGTTGTGTAGTTCAACTGGGCATCGTTTAGGGTCCTACTAGCATAATAAATCACACTAGGTGTTTTATCACGTCGTTGGCCAAGGACAGCACTAACCGCATAATCGGACGCATCACACATAAGTTCAAATGGGAGGTCCCAATCGGGTGGTTGGATGATAGGGGCGAAGTCAATAATGATTTTAGCTTCTCAAAAGCTGCAACACAAGCTTAATCAAATACAAAGGCGTATCTTTAGCAAGTAGGTTCGACGGTAGGTAAGGCAATCTTGCTAAAGTCTTTGATGAAACAACGATAAAATCCAGCATGGCCAAGGAAAGATCTAACATCTGTTACATTCTTAGGTGATCTTAATTTCGAAATTAGTTCAACCTTGGCTTTATCAACTTCTATTCCCTTAGAGGACACCACATGTCCTAACATTATTCCAGATTTAACCATAAAATGACACTTTTCCCAATTAATTACTAAGTTCTTTTCTTTACAACGTTCTAGAACTAGTGTAAGGTGGTGCAAGCATTCATCGAATGAAGATCCAAAAACCTAAAAATCGTCCATATAGACCTCGATAAATCGCTCAACCATGTCTGAAAAGATACTTAGCATGTAACGTTGGAATGTTGCGGGTGCATTACACAACCCAAAAGGCATACGCATGTAAGCAAAAGTACCAAATGGACATGTGAAGGTTGTTTTCTCCTGGTCCTTCGGTGCTATAGGGATTTGGTTATAACCAGAGTATCCATCTAGGAAACAATAATGGCTGTGGCCAGCTAATCTTTCTAACATCTGGTCGATGAATGGTAAAGGAAAGTGGTCTTTCCTAGTTCTTGAGTTCAAATTACGGTAGTCTATACAAACTATCCACCCGGTGTAACACGGGTAGGGATCAGTTCATTATTATCATTCGCAACTACAATAATCCCAGACTTCTTTGGGACAACCTGGACAGGACTGCCCCATTTACTATCGGAGATGGGCTATATGATACCCGCATCCAATAACTTAAGCACCTCAGTACGGACAACTTCCTTCATATTAGGATTCAAACGTCTCTGCATTTCTCTTGAGGTTTTGGCACCTTCTTCTAGGTAGATGTGGTGCATACAATCAGCAGGACTAATTCCTTTCAAATCTGCTATAGTCCACCCTATTGCAGTCTTGTGTTCTCGAAGAACACTAACTAGTCTACTTTCCTGATCGGGCTCTAAGTCAGAAGCAATTATGGTAGGAAGAGTATTCCCATTACCAAGAAATACATATTTCAGTGTATCTGGTAGCGGCTTTAGTTCAAGGGTGGGTGCTTTAACTGATGATGGGAGGGGTTTATCTATGGTTGGCGGAAGAGGCTCTGGTTTACGCTGCCATTTTCCATAATTCATTACTGGCGCAGAGTCTAACAACACATTAACTTCTTCAAAATGACTATCCTCATCATAGTATGCTCCAAAGTGGGCCAAGCACGCCTCTAAAGGATCACTAACACTATTTGTGGTACAAGTATTCTCAAATAGAGAATCAATCATGCATATAGACTCATAGTGTTCAGGGTCCGGTGGGGCTTGTAACGCCTTAAAAACGTTCAGAGAGATTTTCTGATTCCCAAAGGAAAATTCTACTAGGCCAGTTTGACAATGTATGACTGCATTTGCAGTGGCTAGGAACGGATGACCTAGGATGATTGGGATATTGATATCTTGACCGAGACAAAGTTGAGTGTCTAAAATCACAAAGTCAACTGGATAGATAAATTTTTCTACCTGAACCAAAACGTCCTCAATAATTCCACGTGGGATTTTAGACACTCAACCTGTCGGCTAACTGTAGTGTTATCCTAGTTGGTTTCATCTCACCTAGCCCAAGTTGTTCATATACCAAGAACGGTAAAAGATTCACACTAGCCCCAAGATCTAATAGCGCATTTTTTATCGTTTGGTTACCTATGACACATGTGACAGTAGGACAACCATGATCTTTAAATTTGATTGGGTACTTTTGTGAGATTATGAAACTAACTTGTTGGGTTAAAAATTCCTTTTTATGGACACTCGCGTCTCTCTTGACAAAGGTACATCTCTTTTAGGAACTTGGCCATAGCGGTACATGTTTTATTGCATCTAATAAGGGCGAGTTGACCTTAACTTGCTTAAAGATGTCTAGGATTTTAGCATATGTACTAGGCTTTTTCTTAGCGAGTCTTTGAGGAAATGGTGCGGTGGTATGTACACTCTCTCGGGATAGCTTCCTCACTTGGACTCTTAGCATTCTCGAGGCCCATTAAGGTCTTTAGAAGAAGTTTTTTCAACCTCGGTCTCTTGGTGGACTCACTCCCTTAGGTGGTTCTACCGAATTCTCTAGAGTTTTACCACTCCTAAGGGTGATAACTGCTTTGACATATTCGTTGTGGTTAGAACTACCAGAGCCATTAACCAGTTAACTCCTTTTGGATTCGAGTCGGTTGGTTGGGAAATCTCTCATTCTCCATATCATTTAACCTGTTCGAAAGTTGACTTATTTGAGTCTCTAAGTTGGCAATAGCTTCAGTCCTTTTTTTGTTAGTTACGCTGACTCAACAAGATAAAGTCATCGAATTTTTGGTTACTCTGGACAATACTTTGGGATAGGAGTTTCATAGATTCCTCTAAAGACATCATCTTAGGATCAACTGTAATTTGTTCTTGAGGTTGATTCCTAGGAAAAACTGGTGGTGTATTGCTAGATGGGCCACCCTGATGGGCACCTTTAGACCACGAAAAATTAGGGTTATGTCTCCAACCAGGGTTATAGGTATTAGAGTATGGATCAAACTTGGGTCGACCCTCATATCTAGTGTTCATACCTCTATGTAGGACACTAACCTCAGTCACGGGTAGTTTCGGTTGGGTAAAACAAGGGGCACTTTGAGGTCCAAGTATGACTTTGGTCACCACAAATGGTACATGGATAAGTTCTGGGCTCACTTTGTTACAACTCATAGTCTGGTTGGACCCTTGGTTCATCTCTAAGGCCTCTAGACGCCTAAGGATATCAGACCCATTTTCAACTCTATTGACCCTATGAATAGGGTTCCTAGTTATTTCGGGCTCCCTCATTGAAGCCCATTGACGAGTCTTTTCAGCTAACTCGATGAACTCGTCAAAACATTCATCCGGGTCTTGATGGGTAAATTCTCCACCACTCATTGTTTCTACCTGCATTCGGGTTTCACTATCAAGGCCCTCATATAATACTTGGGCCATGTGGGCTTTATCAAATCCGTGATGTGGGCATTGGTATAACAATTCATTAAACCTTTCTACATAAACGTGTAGGTGTTCACCTAATTTACGCTTAAAGGTTTGGATAGACTCAACAGCAGTCAGTCTTATGGTGTGGGTAGAATTTCTTAACGAAAACCTCTACAAGTCCATCCCATGTAGTGATTATTTTGGAGGGAATGATATGATACCACTCACCGTCTCTCTCTCTAGGGAAAAGGGAAACAAATGCAACCTAACATCGTCTTTGGTGACATTCGGATAACTCATGGTGTCACAAATCATCTCAAAGTCACGGATATGGGTATATGGGTTTTTATTCTCTATCCCTCTAAACTTACGCAGCATGCCAAATGTCCCAGGTTTAATATCAAACTTAACGGTAGTGGACGGTAAAACAACCCCAGGTTCACACATCACTCTAGATGGGTTCAAACGGTCCCTAAGGGTCTTGGTTGGCGGGACTTCACCCTCATCATTTTCATTAACCATCTTGGCAAAAATCGACGTATCACCTATATCTGGGGGCGGGTTGGTGTCAAATTAAAAAGGTCGTTCTCCTCAAGTCTATCTCCTATCCGTTTCCAACGTCGCATACACAAGCAAGAATACTAGTGAAGCAAGAAAATCGTGCACATGCAAATGCAGGGTTTTACTAAATTAGGTAAGCTTGGGTTACCTCAAAAAATATACCTAAAGGTATAAATACGAGGCTTGTGGAATTTCTACCGGTAACTCCCAAATGGCCCAAGGCACGGGTTCAACGTACTTTTCCACATGTTTCCTAAATTCGTAATCCGACGATGCAATTGGTGTGTGCAACGTGTATTTTTTTTTTTTTTGAATGTTTTTTTAAATAATAAAAAAGAAATAAATATACACAAAAAGGAAATAAAACCTAAAAAAAATAATAAGATTTTGGGTTTTGTTACTTACCTCTTTTGGTAGGCAATTCCACAATAAATATAGAATATTGCCTGCACAATAAAAACAAGAAAAATACCCAAGTAAAATCAAAGAAATTAAATTAAATTAAATTAAACAAAAACTGAACTAAAATAAAATAGGGCCATCGTCATAGAAATCCTATAGTTTGGGTCAAGCCTTACATCAGGACAAGGTTTCAGTCAAACCTATTTTGACGGACTGAGTTAAATAGGTCCGTTCTAGTTGGGAGCGATCCATGCTAAATTACATTTTTATCCCTTAACCAGTTAACTTAACCACTGTTAAATGGGTGGAGTAAAATACCCGAACCCGTTAATAAAATACCTGAACCCGTTAATCTGAACCCAATACCTAATTTCATCAGTCTTCTAACCTTTTCTTCTACTTCTACTTTGCTCAATACAGAAGAATCATTTATGATTCAACCCTCCGTCGTTTGCAATTATGTGAAACATCGCTAAGTTAGTCCAAGTATTGACCGATCGTAACATTTCTTCATAAAAATGTACTTGTCCAAACAACAAATGACACGACAAAAAAAATATGCATTATTCTTCAAATGTCGTATAAAATAAGTTGGGTATGTTGTTCTATGGTCATACAAATTGAATGAGCAACTGTTTCAAACGATCATATAAAAAAAGTTGGGTACAGAGAAACCACTGATTAGAGGAACCCATAGCTCTTATAAACCTCATGACCAGTCTCAACAAGAGCTTGGTGACACCATTTGCAAATGAGAATGCAACTTTTCTCCTGATTCTAAAGTTGATATTGGCATGGTGGGCTGATATATTTGATTGTCTCATCATCCGTAGAATAGAGATTTGATGCATATTTCAAGAGAAAAAACAAATTATGAAATCGTAAAATGTAGTCATGCTGACAATAAAAGAACTAATAGAGAAGGTAAAGCATTACACTTACTTGTCCTGTATCAAGAAATTTGACTGTTACAGCTGGAGCGAAATTTAATTGCGGCATTTGGAGTTAGACTTCAAGTTTGGTCGAGTTTTCCAGGAGTACCATGTTGTTTGGTGTTCTATTTTTATACAGCTTTCTTGTTTAGTTGAGTCTGCCAAAGATTTATGAAAAATCATTTACACAGATTAGCAAGAGAAACAAGTATAGCTAGAAAGTATAAGAAACAAGTATCGCGAAGGACTGCTATTTACATACTTGTGCAAGCTATAAAGATCAAAAGCCCCAGCTAGTTTTGACATTAGTTTTCAATGAATAAAAGAGTTCTATGGAATGAAAACATTGCAAAATGAAAGCATGACTAGGAGATCGGAGAAACAAAATACTAAGATCCAACGGAAAAATAAAATAAAACGAGATAACTACGGAGAATAAAAACTTCTACATACTTGGAATGGATACCTAGTTTAATTTTATACTACCACCGAGTGAGTTACCGATCAAAATTTATAATACCTTCAAAAATAACGTACCCATTTAAATTTATACGACCGTGTTATCGAGTTACCCAATTTATTTTATAGACCGTATGAAACACGATCGTACTTCTTTTTAACTTATTAACGCGAATAAGAAACGATAAATAATGGCACCGCAGAGCAAGCAGAGCATAAAATCCTATAAATCAAGCCATCAAGTGACACAAACCTCTGGTTGGCAACAAAAAGTACTTAACATAACAATAGCTATCTCACTAAACAGGGGACATGGATTACACCCATATTAACAACATATAAGGCAAATAACACATATTGTACAAATGAATATCACAACAATGAGAAATGCTTACTTGTCCCATCATTAGCAATATCAACTCCATCGAAACTGAGGATAATATCAGATGGCTTAGGGACCTTCTATTCGGGAGCAATAGGCTCAATTCTTCTGATATGAACACATTTCTGGTTGGAATTCATCCCCATAGCCATGCTCGCAGGTCAGGATTTTCCATCTTTCTGCCACTCCACTCCAGGATTTGGAAATCCTACATGTAGAATAATGTCCAGAGTTGCAATAAGGAAATGTAAATTCAGACCACATCAGAGAAACTACGGCTGACCCAAATTTCATTTTGCCATTTAACGCTACCAGTATATTCTCCATTTTTCTCATAATCTTGAATGAAGTGTGTAATCACAGGTGTTGGCATGACATAACCAATATTCTCCACATCCTCGTTCTTAAGTGATCACTGAAATGCATCAGCCATGGGCTAATTGGAATCATTCAGGGGCATATAGTCTTGCGGCTAATGAACGTCTATCCGAAACTAAAATTATAGTTATACAAATGAAAAATTCGTTGCACTAGCTAGTGGGGATTGACATCCTAAACCCGAAAAGAGACAAAGATTCAATAAAACCACAAACAACTTCATCTGTACGGGGGACTTGTTTTTGTAGGAGGAAAGCGGCAACAAGGCTTGCTACTTCACTAAATCAGGGCGAGTCTATGGCCTTAATATTTTAGCAATGATTCTAACAAAAGCACCTAACAAGAATCGGTCTTCACATCATAGATTTTTCTTGCTCGGTATCCAAGTACTATTTAATCTAAGTAGTTGGATACTTTGAGCAAAGAAATTATAAGGCATTATTCATTAACCTGTTTTGGGTCTCTTATAGCTTAATTAAAAATTTACAAGCATAACTAAATTATACGGTTCGGATGAATTGAGATTTAAAAACAACTTACCGATACGTGTATTGTATAAATTTGGGGTCGGAATGAATGAAATAAAAACTCATCAAGGTCTTCGGCTATACAGGTCGCAATAACAAACCAATTACTGACTTCTCCATCAATTGCCGCTCCCTAGTGTGTTTAATCTAGGTTTAACATCTCTGGCCAACATCTCTACACTTTATACTAACCACATTCCAATCGGTTTCTCAAACCTGCCCATCTCTCCTAACTAATTCATACTCGCCTCTGAAATTGAAACCTCAAACTAGTACAACCATCTTGTTCTTCATATCATACTCTTAAAACCAACCCTCAATTATTCTATTTCATACTGAATTTATTGTGATAATCGGTATCAACTCACGACAAACCCTAACCCTTCAATTCTTCTTTGTGAATCGAAAATAAGATGCTAAATCTTCTCTTTTACGTTCAATACACAAAACCCATCTTCAATTGATCTTCTAGAGTATCAATTTCATCTTTTGAACCCTCTCTGCAATTCTAGTGAAACCCTAACTCTTCACAGAACCACTAACACCTCAGTTCTTCTTCAAAACAATAATACAACTTCAATTTAGCAGCAACTTCAATTCTACACAAACCCTAACTTCTTTAATTCATCGATACAACAGCTTCGGAACATCGACTAAACATCAACATCACCATCGAACCTTCTTTGATTATAAACTAACAACATCATCACTAACGATCAATCCTTAACATAACCCCTACGATGATCGATCCCACGTACCCAGGAAATTCTCAGAATCGTCGGAGAATAAAAGAAGAGAAGAGCAGAAGAGAATGAAAAATAGTGAAGAGATTATCAATTCCAATCGGTTTCTCAAACCCACCATCTCTCATAACCCAAATAAAATATAACTATGATTAGTTATTAACTTTCTTTGGAGGGTAAGCTTGGAAAAAATTTCAAACCTTAACAAAACGAATACGGACGGACTCACTCGTCCTTCTATTAGGGATGAATCAAATGTTGGACGGATCCGTTGGAAAATTCAAAACCTTGGATTTCGGTGAGGATAGCCCAATAAAATAAAATAAAAATCTAAAACCTAACCTAAAGGCAAGTCCGCGTCGTATATGTGCCCGATGTAGTTTTTACAAGTGGTAAGAAAGATTCGTTGCTCGGACTCTTTTTAAAGATTTGGTTATTTGATTATTAAAAGAAAATACTAAGACAAACTAATTAAAATTAATTTTTGTTACCAAGGAGAGATGAATCTAGGGCTTTGGATTCCACTACTTCTAATTTTTGTAAACTCAATAACAATTTCTTGGACAATTACTCCTATTTTACTCAAAACAGTTTCGAATCCAATCTCATGCCTTGGAAAATATAACGTTACAAGCTCTTTTTTTTATGACTCTCGTCACTATTTTAAGGCCTAATCCTCCTTCGCTTATAAAAGAACGGTAGAAACTACCCAAAACAATTATTACGAAGCATGTAAAGAAGAGAGAATTTTTAGACAAATTAAAAACACAAATATGGAGTAAATATGCCAAAGAAATTAATTACTAAATATTACCCATCAAAAATAGTTTCCTCCAAAACCCTAGAGAATAGATTTAGCTACTCATTGATCGAAAATTGGAGAAAATTTCATTAATCATTGTATTAAAAATAATAATAAAAATGCTTACAATGATTTCCGATCGCTAAAGGAGTTTAGCACTGAATTGAGCACCTTAGTGAATAAACGACCGTGTCTGAGGGTCCTTTGTTTTTCTACTGTTTGAAGAACGATAGAGGAATCTCTGTTGTTGTATCTAAGATTGCTTATGTGACCGTTTTTGACAGGTATTGTTCTTCGTGTTCTTCAAGTTGCAGCAGCAGGTGAACTTTCTGAGAATTCTTATTTTATGATTCTAAGCCTCTACTTTCTTTCCCAAAGTCTCCATATCCCTTATCTAGGGTCCGACCATCTCTTTTATACTCAACAGGGCCTTCGAATCTCTTGAAATAACTCCCATTGATCTCCTTTCCTTTTTTCATTTTTTTTCTTCTTCACGGTCAAGTTACGAGACTATTCTCTTCTAAGCTTCCTTGCGTGTTCCATTTGTTTCCAAACTCATCAAAACTATTCTTTTGTTAACAGATACGAATCATATGTTCCCTATTTTTCACGGAACACAATCTTTCCGTATCTTCTTCACTTCCTTGTTTTGGTTTTGTCTCGATGATTCAGCCCTATTTTTTCGAATCTAAGAGACCTACCATCTCTATTTTAATGTAACAGCCGGTACGTATCTATTGGAGTGATTGAGTCTCACCCGAACTCTTCACAGTCCAAAATTTCCGTGAGTAAAGAAACCCGAGACCACTATTCAAGTTCATGATTCCAGTAAATTTAACCAAAACAAAACCCATTACCATCCTGTTAGACCAAAAGGAGAATACCCATTTGATTATATCCCTTTAGTCTCATTATAGCTCGCTCAAATCACAAACCCTAATCAGCTGCCATTGAAAAACAATTTTCCCGCCAAAACCGTGAATTCTCTGTTTTTTAATTTTCGACATTTCAGCCAATTCTAGACGAAACCAATACCATTACCAGCTATGTTAAGTCGATTAGGATAAACCCATTTGATTTCAAAAACACTTTAGTCTCACCTGACACACTGCCTAAAACACAAACCCTAATTCTGTTCTTTCATTTCCGCCAAAATTTGAATTTCAAAAGGTTGAAGATGACTACCCCTTATCCAACAGTGGTGTCCCTTTAGCAATTTGGGCTACGTTTAGAAATTCTTGGGGTTGCGAATAGCAATTTGTGGGGTACAAAGATAACTTTTGGGTAGTATATAGTGAAAAACTCATGGGTGACTTTATCAACTCTTCCGGGACATTTCTGGGGGTGCCTTTAACACTTTTCTGGGTGCTTTTAGTAGTTTGTCGAGCAGCCATCTCTTACCTCTCATATTCACTTCTTTTCTTCAATTTTTATACATCACTAAGCTGTAACATGCTTTTCAAACATAATCGCATCACTAAAGCCGACATGCTTTTCAGATAGAAAAGAAGTAAATAATGAGAAATAAGTCGCCTCCAACAGTAGTTGCACATGAAATGACACTTTAGCCCCTTTTAAGCGACGTTTCCTCTTCTTTTGCTCCAAAGTACCTAAAACTCAAAATCAAATAAAAGATACATAATTACAAGAAAACATAACAAATAAAGCATAAACAATAGATAAAAATCAAGGTGTTTTAGACACATATCATAAACAAGTATTGGAATCCAAATCCCTAGATTCATCTCTCCTTGGTAACAAAAATTAATTTTAATTAGTTTGTCTTAGTATTTTCTTTTAATAATCAAAAAACCAAATCTTTAAAAAGAGTCCGAGCAACGAATCTTTCTTACCACTTGTAAAAACTACATCGCTTTTTTGGCGCTATTGCTTGGACTTGCCTTTAGGTTAGGTTTTTAGATTTTTTTTAGTTCGAGTTTTTGTTTAATTTAATTTTTGTTGATTCTGGTAGTTACGTTGCTTAACAGACTCGTGCTCATTTCTTTGATTCGGATACTTTCAGTAATATCAACGCGATCTTTATATCTTCAATATATTTGATGTTTTATAGTGTTGTCTCGTTAAAAACCTTGTCAAGTAACGAAACCACCGTGGGAAAAATTATTCTAGATCGAAGGAAAAAGAGTACAAAGACAACTTCAATTTCGAAATAAAATATGTCGACATCATATCCTTGGATCCTCCCGATGTCGGCATCTCCCCCGATTACTTTCAGAGTTATTCTAGACAGTTCCTTTAGTCATGTACTTTTCAAAGCTGAATATCGTTAATGACTTAAAAAATAGTGTACCATATCTCCCCCTAATTACTTTCGTTGGAGAAGAGATTATTGTTCCATTACAATTAACAACCTTTGGATTGCGATTCCTTTAGCATTCATTTTTTTTAATTTTTTTTGCAGGGATAAAACAAACTCATGTCAATGGTTACTTTTAAGTATATGATTATGTTCATTATACCATTCTTATAACGTTGAGTTGGCGCTGAGCTATATCTTGCTAAAAAGTTCACCGAGGACGTTGTATTTTGTCGATCTTACGTCTATTGCACTAAGATTGGGGAATTTCATCTTGAAAAGGCGAGGGTACCCAAATATACCTCAAGCTAAAAAAATTCCTACCTATAAGTCCTTTCTCCTAAAGTGATTGTCTATAGACTGAGTCGAGACAATGCAACTAATCGGTTCACACTTCGTGTGATCGTCTATGGATACGAGATCGAGACAATACAACAAAGAAGTATGTTTACTTGATAAAAAGGTTCGGACTTAACCAAACACAATAGGATTGCTTATCAAGTAAATATGAATTAACGTTTGAGTAATTTACTTTAATTATAATAAAACAATTATAATGCGAAAATATAAAGTAAATGACACAACAAGATTTTGTTAACTAGGAAACCGCAAATGCAAAAAAACCCCGGGACCTTGTCCAGAATTGAATACTCTCAGGATTAAGCCGCTACACAAAATTAAACCAACTTTGTATAGTTGATACCAAGCAACTAAACCCATAGTTCACCTAGTTAAAGTATGTATTCCCCACGCCTCCAACTTATGAATAAGTCACGTACTTGGAACAATATCCTTTGGTTCGTATTCCAAACAGTGAAAGGAAGAACAAATCTTTTTGGTATCAACTCTCTTCAACCAAGTGATGTGAGTTCGACAAAGGCTCTTCTGTTTATCTCAATAAACTCCTTAAGTCAAAGTTCTTATATCTATCTTATTTTCAACTACCAAAGGTAATTGTTAAGATTTTGCAATCAATACTTTTAATCACAAAGAATTTTATTGATACCGATCTACACAACTAATCAATCCAATCTACCACAAGGATAAACCGATTATAGTTGGATCCTCTTATACCAAAACAAGTATTGTTGCACACCAAAGATTATGAACCCCAAATCAGAAATCTTCAATATCTTCTTTGTCTTCAAATCTTCTTAGATCTTCAATAAACACTGCACACAACAACACTATAAACATGTAAATTATGAACCTATCAAAAATACGAAACATGTTCGGCTAATCAAGAAAGCATTTATTAAATTTCTAACTTGTAACTTGTAAGTTGCCGCAAAATATACAAAACAAGTTCGGCTAATAAGTATTGTGTTTCGAATGAGCCGAATCGTTCATCTACCATTAGGTTATTTAGTAACTAATAGCCGAACTGTTCATCATATGCGGAGTTGATTGATTATTGTAAGACGAACCCAACATTGGACAACCGAATTTCTTGTAAAAATTCAATCTTTTGGATAATTCAACCTGCAAATGGATATTAAACATCATCTTCCACATTTATCAACAATCACAAAGATCTCAAAAAGAAAAAATAAGGATTTTTTTCTCTCCACTTTATCTTCTTCTTCTTCTTCTTCTTCTTCTTCTATAATAACCCAATCAATCTCTCTAAAAGAAAATTACTCTCTTAAATTAACACTAACACTAACTCTAATCATTAACAACTAATCATTAAATTCAACACTTATTAAACACTAATCATTTAAGGGTATTTTTACCTTTATGAAAATGGATGGATAGGGGGTACTCTAACAACACTATTTCCAACCCTGTTTTTATCCTATTCAATATGCCCCAAAAATTTTCAGTATGCATCAAATGATGGTTCTTTTCTAATTTGAACAAATAAGTGGAAGTGGAAATGTCTAGGGGTGTGCAAAAAGTCCGTAACCGCGGATTTCACCCGTATCCGTCCGCAAAATTGCGGGTGAAACCCAAACCGCAAGATATATGGGCCGGACCGGTGGTAGGATTCTCAAATCCATGCAGTGCGGTTGTCCTTTGAAAATCGCGGATTACCCACACCGTAGGGTAGTAAAGTAAAATTAACCTTACCATTCAAGCCCATAACTCGAACACCTTCATGGCTTCATCGCTGCAGGGAGGTGGGAAAAGGGAAAGAAGTAAAGTATTCTTGGTCCATATACTCCTACTTCTATCATCCAATGTATATAAGTGAACTTGTAACTTTTCGACTTGTTCCTAGTGTCTTTTCTATACGTGTTACTTTAAACTCAAGATGCCGTACTATCATTGCTTGTTCTTTTGCTATTCGGTTGAGCTAACAATGCACTCGAAGGATTTGAAAGACTTGAAATTTCTCATGATGGAGGTCGAAAAAAATCATATCACGAGATTCTACATTTGTTCCCCAATAGAGAACACCACTACAAGGGATGTTTGCTTTGTAAACATCATCACCACATGGTAAAATAGGAGGTTAGGGATTTCATTATCCCGCGGTTAATCCGCATCCAGACCAGTACAATCCGGCGATCCGCAGAGGTTAAATTCGCGGGTGATTAGGCGGTCACGGTTCAATTTTCCAAATCCGCAACTTTGACGTTTAGTTGCGGGTGACCCCTAATCGGCAATCGTTAAAGTCCGTTGCACACCCTACGTATTTCTATCACCTTTGTCTTTAGCCCAAGCTGCTTCATCGTTGGTCCCGGTCATGTTGATTCCATGATCAAGTTAGGAAGTGATCATTTTCTCCGAAAGGGTGTGTTGGCTTAGAGCAAGTCTTATGGTGGAATCCAAGCTATTCCAAGTGTGGAAAATCCATGGAATGTCAAGTCTAATGGCTTCAAGTTGGGGTCTTCCACAGAAAATCCAAGCAACCTTCCATGGTTTCGTGGAAGGGTTCGTGGAATCCATCTAAACGCCATTAAGAATAGCATTGCCAATAAGAATAGCGTAAAAAACGCTATTAAGAATGCGTTTTTTTTATCCGTAAATTTAAAATGAGTTGTTGAAATCTAACGGCTAAGAAAAAAGCGTCATTCTTAATGGCGTTTTTTAAGTAAATCATTAATCACGTTTTTTAGCGCCATTAAAATTGCCTTTTTATTAATCCACCATTACACTTCTGACTTGGTCCACATCAAGTCTTTGAGGTGGCGTGGAACATGGAAGATGGATGGATTCACCATAAGACTCTTACGAGATAATTTAGACTTGAGAATCCATAATATTTCTTACAGTATCCAACAATGCAGGAGCTCACCGGATAATCTAGGAAGATGGCAGCCGCGCTATGGAAAGCAGTACACCATTCTGGGTTGGCCAAGACTCCGGTAGACCCCCAAATTTATCTTCACCGGAAACAATCGCATTAAGATCGCCAATAAAACACTTACAACCATGGCTATATATAATACTGTAATTAGGTTTTTCTTCCCTTCACATTTGTTGCTGGTACTGCTGAGGAAGAAACGATGGGATCTGTTGCCGAGGAAACTTGCAGAAATTTTTGGACAGAACTTTCGGGACATAGGTATTTCATGAAAACACTAAATCTTATCTGATTTGGGGTTTCTTAGATATCGTTTTTTCTCTCTGTAGTTAGGGTTTATGTTATCTAGAGTAGGGTTTCGATTTGAAGGGTTTTTGTTTATAAATCACAATTTTGAGATATACAGCCAATTGAATTTCCTTTGTTTAAACTTCAGGATTAAATTGGAAAATCTCTTTAAGAAATGGGATAAGCTTTCATTTGACGACAAGATCCTTATATTCGAACCTTATCTGAGTCTTCTTCTTAGGACTTGTCCGAGGTTAACTGGTGATCTAATTCGTAAATACAGTAGCGACATAGATCCCAATTTGGAATCTCTGCAGGTACATGCGTCCTTACATTCTGATATTGGATGGTTTTTGTTGACGCTGAGTTCTAATTAAGTTGTGTTTACTTGCATCTTACTTTCAGAAACTTCACACTTTTTTGGGACACGATATTGTTGAGGGCAAAAGAAATCTTATTGAAAAACAGATTAAAATCGTTTGCGCTCAGAAAAAAGTAGCCAAGGTATGGTTAGTCAGAACTCAGACTCTAGACCTTAAATAGTCCCTATAATACTTAATAATCCCTTGTATTACTGTTAGTAACTTGTTCTTTCGTTTACACAGCAGATGCTCTGCTATCTTGACTGTTGCTTGACAAGGAACAGGTACCGTCTTTCTAGATGCTCTAGATGCTGCAGAAGCCAGGTAATAAGGATTGGGAACATTACCTTGAACTTCTCAATGGTATCGAAGCAGATGTGCTGTATAGAGCAACTGTTCTAGGGGTTCAGCTTCAGAGACCCCCCGATCATGTATGGGTTGGACACCCATCTGAAGTTAATAGCCAGCTCAAGGTAATAACTAACATATGTTTTCTAGATCAATTATCATAATACAGAGTATACCTGTTTCTCAATTTTCCTTTACCATTTTTCTCATCATAGGCGTATTATGAAGATCTAAAGGATGCAGTTAACATGCCGGAAAAAAATGCAGATTGTATTGGTCGTAGTCTGGAAGTGTACGAACTTATTAAGAAAATTATGTCCGAACTGAAACCTGATGACAACGTCAAGGTAAATGCTCTGCTTACTGTTCCATCATGTATATTATCTTGAAATGGCAGCTTAATTGACTGGATTCAAGTTTTTCCCATCATATATATACAGGAAGAAAGACAAGATGGTGTTCAGACCACCGTCGAAGAAGTCAATGGGGACAAGGTAAGCACTGTTCTCAGTATGTTTGTAACATATATCAACTTGAATGGGAGCTTATTGCTTGAAATATTTTGCCATCATAGTGGGGCCCGCGGGGAGGCTACCATGAACTATAAGAAGAACAGAGGTGAGCTCTGCTATCTAGTTTACTGTCTAATAAGCTTTGGATAATGTTTGATAACTATCCTTAATTCTCGAGCATATCTTCGTGGAAGCTTAGGAAGCGATTTATGATAATCCGGAACCTAGGGTTTCCTGTAACATTCATGCTAGTAGGCGTATATAGTGAATGTTTATTTTCTCTCCATATTCTTTAGTTGTATCCAATCTAGTGACTTCACACATCTGATAAGTTCACTTTTAAGTTGTTTTATTTAGTCATGAATGATTGTTTTGGTTGTTTTGACTTGATCTTGTGTATTTATTCTTGATGTGGCTTAGGAGAGCAGGCGTCGGATCCGTATGAATCTGATTCTGGATAGCGGAATGACAGTGTGTGGCGTAAAAGCTTAAAATCTTTTTTATTAAAAGAAACTGATTTGTGTGGTTTGGATGCGATCCAGGGAAAATGGGGATGTGAGAAATAGGTAAAATCTTTTTTTATTAAAAGCATAAAATACTAATTATGCAACTCAAATTTACTAGGCAAATCTTGATATCTCAGATCAATCCTAGCAAATCTAAAAATTGAATTGGTGATGAAGAAAATCAGTGGAAGAGAGTAGGTTTGGAACTTTGGACACTTTTTATGAAAAGCGAATATTTAGTGCACAATAGATGAAAAAAATATTTAATCCCATAACAATATCCATAACTTTTCCCTTCACAATTGATCATTTTGCATACCTTCAAATTTTCAGTTTTCGTTTAATTTCATTGATTACAACGCAGATGAAGAAAATCGCAACAAAGATTTTATAAAGTGAATCAGTTTCGATTATATCCGTTCATAATGAGGGTTAATCGCATACTATGAATATGTCACTTTTTTTTTCACATTAATAACAGAGAATCATCCAATTTTGTAAAAATCTTAACTTTGGATTATGTTTTGAATGCATTTTAATTTGGAGCATCTCTCTTTGGCCATTTGTTCCAACAATTCTTTCTATGTACTGCTTATAAATGCACTGGAGAGATATTGTCCCTTGCCTTGCAATTTTTTTTTTTCCTTCCCTCCTCAAACTCATACGACTACGGTAGTTTTCCTATCGCAACGATGACTTTGGCTATTGATTCTCATGAAACCACTGTTTTCCGATCAAAACTCCCAGACATTTCCATATCCAACGACATCCCACTCCATAGATATTGTTTTGAGAATATCTCAGAATTCAATGACAAACCTTGTCTAATTACAGGCTCTAATGGAAAAATCTATAGTTATCATGAGACCCATCTTCTCTGCCAAAAAACTGCCGCTGGATTATCAAAACTAGGTGTAAAAAAAGGTGACGTGATAATACTTCTTCTCCACAACTGTCCTGAATTCGTTTTCTCATTTCTAGGAGCTTCAATGCTTGGCGCTGTATCAGCTACGCCAAATCCTGCTTACTTTGGACCAGACATTTACGAGCAGATCGATCATTCCAAAATTAAACTAATCATCACCGAGTCTCAGTACGTCCAAAAAATCCGAGACATCGAAAAATATGTTCTGATTGCTACAATAGATGATCCGCCACAAAATTGCATGCATTTCTCCGTAATATCCAGTGCCAATGAAACAGAAATCTCACCGGTTACGCTAGAACCAGAAAACCCTGTTAGTTTTCCGTACTCCTCTGGAACTACCGGATTTCCGAAAGGTGTAATCTTGACACATAAAAGCATCATATCAAATGTTGCTCAACTTGTCGATGGAGACAATCCAAATTTGTATCTGGAGTCAAATGACGTCGTCTTGTGTGCTCTTCCGCTGTTTCACATGTTTGCTATGCTATTTTCGCTATGTTCTCTGAGGGCTGGCGCAGGAATACTATTACTACAGAATTTTGAAATTGGATCATTCTTGAAATTGATCCAGAAGTACCGAGTTTCAGTTGCACCTATCGTTCCACCAATTGTTGTAGAACTGGCAAAGAATCCAATGGCTGGGAGTTCCGAGTTGAGCTCAATCAGGGCATTTTTGTCTGGAGGTGCTCCACTTGGAAAGCAATTGCACGAAGAATTAAAGTGCAAAGTTCCACAAGCTATTGTTGGGCAGGTAATGTATAAATTCCTGAATTTGGGTTGCCATAAGCTCAGAGTCGCGATTAATATTTTGAATGTGCAAAACAGGCTTATGGGATGAGCGAAGGAGGGCCAGCTTTAGCAGTGTCGCTGGTATTTGCAAAGCAACCACTCCCGTCAAAATTCGGCTCGTCAGGGCACATTGTCAGGAATGCAGAGATGAAGATCATCAACCCTGTCACTGGCTCCAGTCTTGCACGTAACCAGTCCGGAGAGATCTGTGCTCGTGGACCTCAGATTATGAAAGGATATTTGAATGACGGAACCATGAATACAATTGACGAAGAAGGCTGGCTTCATACAGGAGACATAGGTTACATTGACAATGACGATGAAATTTTCATTGTCGACAGAGTCACAGAACTTATTAGTTTCAAAGAATTCAAGGTAGAACTTGTTTCTAAAAAATTATGAACGAATTATCGTTTCTGAAACATTTTTACTAAATCCTAATCTATGTTTATGTCTATAGATAGCGCCGGCAGAGATAGAGGCGCTACTGTTGAGTCACCCGTCTATTGATGCGGCTGCTGTTGTTTCGTAAGCATCCATATTTCCTTGGCAGTAGAACTGTAAACAACCTTAATTCGTAAAAATAAAGCAAATTTGATCGTAATCAACTTTTTATCCTGCAGTCAAGATGACCCCGTGGCTGGAGAAGCTGTGGTTGCCTTTGTCGTTCAATCAGATGGAGATGACCTTACTGAAGATCAAGTTAAAGAATTTGTCGCAAAACAAGTGAGTTATACTCGAAACAGAATTTTATTTCTTGTTCGAATCATGAAAAATAGTTATTCGCAAACTTTTGGAATGTTTAACAAAAAAGTTATATGTTGAACTAGTAATGAGTCGTTGATGTTAATTGCAGGTGGAGGTCTACAAGAGACCACATAAGATCTTATTCATCGATGCTATACCAGTATCTCCCACTGGCAAGATTTTAAGAAAAGAACTCAGAGCTAAATTAGCTTCTTCATCGGTTTAAGTTTTAGTAGTATTACTTTGTCATGGGATTTTTTTCTTCACATCAACATTTTATATCAGTTTTACCTTTTGTGCAAGTATTGTATTCGTGCATTTGCACCAAGATTTTTTTTTTAATAATATATACGTTTTTTGAACCATCTCATATAAAGACAGTGAAGTAGAATACGAACCCTCATTGGGGGCTGTCGATATTACTGAGAGCCTTGCTCATCCGAACTGCACTTATGAGGCCTCATGGCATTTCCTAAGAGCATCTCTACCAGACGGTGAAATTATTTTTTTTTGAATGACACATGGGATTTTAGACCCCATTTAGTATAAAAGCATCTCCAATATTTAGGTCCTACAAACTAGGAGGGATTAAATGCATCTCCAATATTTAGGTCCTACAAATTAGGAGGGATCAAATACTAAAGATGAAGGTCTTAAAGAAAGTCTTAACTACACCTTCGGGATGACCCTCAATTTTATTTTAAAAAAATAATTTTTAATATATAATCATGCTCTTATGAATCTAACCGAAGGCACAAAATAGAGAGAGAAAGGGAGAGAATTTCCATTAGATGTGTGTAGAATACATAGTTCAAGTCTCTATTTATATAGATAGAGGACTTGGTGCCCAAGGTATGTAAACCCTAATCTTAGACACAAGGACATCTTAGTAATTAAACTTTAGGTTTATAACACTCCCCACATGATGACCACTGTGGCTAAGTCATTACAAATATACCAGGAAAACTCAAAAGAGAAAAACCTGAAATTGCATATACACGTAAGACTTGAAAAATGTTGGACACACAAACGTTGCCTCGTTAAAACCTTGACAAGGAAAAACCCAGTGGGACAAAACCTCGACATAGGAAAAAGAGTACAACATGATGAGTCCAGTAGAATGCACCTTGTATGATGGTGCTCCCCCTGATGAGTACTTGATAAATTCTTGTCTTGCAAATCTTTGAGTCGAGACATCCCAATTTCGTTGAACAATTTTCTTGAATGAAAAAGATCATTTGTGCTTCCATGAAGATGTCTATTGGTTGATGCGTCTTCTTTTATGTTGCACAAGCGAGATTGTCTTCGGTTAATACTTTTGCGAGTCGTTCTTCTTCAACATTGAGAATTTGTGTGATCATTTAATGCTAACTTCTCGTGATGATTTGATGAAGTCGTTGATGGAGTTTCTTCGACAAAAGAGCCAAGATGTAGATACGTTACCGTAAGTGAATAAAATTGTATTTGTGTGCATACCTTATGTGGTTTAGATGAACATCCAAATTTCTAGGAGATTGTTATGTTTATTTGGTCTAACAAAATGACCTATTCAACGGTGGGAATCCACCAAATAATCACAATTGATACAACTCCCTCTTGGATGACCACCATGTTGAATTGATTTGCCTCACTAAAACCTTACCATTAAAACCCAATGGGAAAAAAATGGACGAAGGAAAAAGAGCCCAAATATCAACATTAAAAGAAATTTAAACGTCGTAGATATTGCCTCGTTAAAACCTTGTCGGAAAACCACATGGGACAAAACCAAACGAAGGGAAAAGAGTACAAATTTTGACATTTTTATTGATGCTAACCCAATTATATGAGTTTCTAAAAAAATTTAAATAAGCATCAAAGAATAACTCTAGTCTATCTTAAAGACGAGTTTATGCTAGCATAATTCCAACTCGCAGATTTAAGAAAGAAATATAGAAATAAAATAGAATTTATGCTCCTAAAGCGTGGATTTTTGTGTTTTTAAGGACTCCTCAAGAGACCTATAAAGTTGATATCATCAACTAATTAATCAGGATTTTCGGTTTGGTACCAAACTTCTAAAAACACATATAGGATTGTTAAACTGACATAATCAAGTCAAGTGGTCTGCCCTGAATATAATATGAATCCTTCAAAGAATACAAATTTGAATATGTTCTCCAAGCAAATCACTTGTGTGAATGCAATACGAGTCCTTCAAGACTACCACGCAAAATGCATCATATAGGGAGAATGATATATTATTGAGCCAATCCTTGGGCTTGGGCTTGAACTTATAACCCTCAATCGCTCTTAAAACGACTTATTTCTCATAATACGCAATATGACTACACCAACCTTTAATTATAATAGGCTTGGCATTTTTTTTAGGGTGCTAAGTCATGGATCCAAAATCGCGTCAATCGAGAAATTAATCCAATTTGATTTGGATTGTATGCCAACCAATCACATATGTCGATATTTCTCTCTAGAGGGGTTAACAACAACCATCTTTTATTATTTATGTAGCTACTGTAAATGAATATTCGACAATCATTAGTTTATTATGACCCAACACAATTCTCTGGTGTATACACACTTTGAAAAATTCAAATTTCTACCGGTACCGGTTCATGCGGAATTATAATCTCCTCCTCGTCAAATGAGGAGATATTAATTTTGAGAATGAATCATATTATGATAGACTCTATCATAGCACTATCTATAGCATGTAGCAAATTGCTACATTTTTGCTAGAAGTGATTGGATTTGCCTTTTCAAAACGACATTAGCTTATGGAAAAGCTAAATGAGATAATTTCACGCCTATTATTTAATGGCAGCATTTATCGATTTGATTTAATGGGAGAGAAATTGATATAACTTTAGTTAATTAACACCACCTTTTGATAGTGTATATAGTCTCCCCCTGATTAAGGCGGAAATAATTGTATCTCATATACGAAATCAAGTTTCGTAAAGTATTATCCGATTAATTCGAGGACATATACTAAGAATAATTTCTAGTTTTTAACAATACCTGGTTGGAGAGTAGATCTTTGAATCGGGAATCACTAAAAATTATCCGAAAAATGTAATCCACTTGATATACAAATTGAACAAAGCATGGATTTTATTGGTTACAACCCAAAAGATATAAAATATGCAAATAAATCTCCAAATAATTTCATGACCTCAACGACATGAAATTGTGGACACTTTATTTTTCAAAAAAATAAAAAATAAAAAATAAATTCAAGATTAATATAGTCACTTCAAGGACTAATAATATTGGCTAACAAGCGAAGTGCGCACCCAAATTAATATTAAGTGTCCAACTATATTCCAAATTCAAGTGGAACGGTTCCAAAATTTGGAGAAAATTACCATGAGGAAAATTATAGCTATCAATACCATAATAACGATATCCTATTTCTAGGATCGATAGAGAAATCCAATTCCAATTGGTTTATACGATTCTTATGAAAAAAAATAAAGAAATCATTATCGTTATTCTTTGTAGAGAAAAATCTACTTTTTTGGTTGATGAAGATTTCTTTGAAAGAACATAAATCAATAACCAATATTGGCTAAAAGTTCTTAAAATGCCAATTTTTACATCTTATTAAGGAGAATTGATGGGGGAAAACCAACATCAATTGGTTTTTACAATTAGCAAACTTATATCGACAAATTAAAAAAATAAAAATATTGTCGTTTGCAATATCGCATAGTCAGTTGACGGATGGTTTTTTACAAAATAAAATAAAATAAATAGAAACCACTAATCACATGATCTTCGTCTAATGGACGAAGATACCAATTAAATTGGACGGAGGTTTTTCAACCATGCATGTGAATAATTACTGTGAAGGTAATTAAATTGCGATAATACCCAAAAAAAAAATTGGTGATTACAGTTTCATTAAAGGAATAGAAACGGCAATCATCTTTCGATGATTTTTATCTTATAGTTTCTTTATCTATGAAAAAATAATAAAGAAGAAAGAAAACACCGGTTTTTGGTGATTTCAGTTTCATTGAAGGAATAGAAACTGCAAACCATCTTTCGATGATTTTTATCTTATAATTTCTTTCTCTATGAAAAAAAAAATAAAGAAGAAAGAAAACACCGGTTTTTGGTGATTTCAGTTTCATTGGATGAATAGAAACTGTAAACCATCTTTTGATGGTTTTTCTTTTTCTTGTCTATCAAAGATTAGAGAAAAAAAAATAAAGAGAAAAAAAAATCAACCATATATCGATAAATAACTTAAATCAAGCATAAAAGTTATCGTAAAAAAAATTGATTGTAAAATAATAACAAAAGAAGAAACAAAACTTTAACAACTTATCTCGGTCCAAGTCCTGTATAGATAACGTCGCGCGTATGAGGATATCTTGACCGAGAGAGCAAGTCGTTAAGGTATTAACTCACTCCATGTATTTTTCTATTGGTTCAAGTTCCTTTTATGGAAACGTACAAATGCCACTTTGTAACCACAAGTTAACACAATCCATGAATCTATTATTAGAGAATCAACATCTCCATACTGTGAGTGCTATGAGTAGATCAGTTGATCTACAAAAAGAAAAAGAAAGCTACGTATGAGATAATGTGAATCAAATCTTTGTAATGTAATTTATATAATAAAAACGGATGCAATAAATTAATTAAAAACAAAGATTAAGATATCCCTCTAATGTCTTCATATTATTTTCACCCGTCTCACGGAAAGTTTAACCTGTCCCGATCACACCATAAAGAGAACGAAGAAGAAGCTTAGTCGGTAGAGTTACGTCGCGTGATAACGTCTTATGAATCTAGCAAAGGCACAAAATAGAGAGAGAAAGGAGAGAATTTCCATTAGATGTGTGTAGAATACATAGTTCAAGTCTCTATTTATATAGATAGAGGACTTGGTGCCCAAGGTATGTAAACCCTAATCTTAGACACAAAGGACATCTTAGTAATTAAACTTTAGGTTTATAACACATGCTAAATATTATTTTTTTAATATTTATCTAAATCTAAAATATATGGTATAACCTTGACTATTGGAGATGAGTATTTGTATAACGGGTCTTATTAAAATCTAAGGATAAAATCTAAATAAATGGAGGTCCAACAATGACATCCACGTAGGATTTTTTCGACCTACTATTGGAGATGCTCTAATATGTCCCCACGAAATTTAGCCATCATGTCCATTTTTGAACTTCATGTCTGACTAGATTATGTGCCCGTGCTACGCACTGGGCGGTCCCAAAACCATCCACCATCATTCGGTCCATGTACGCTTCGCATCGGGCATCTTTTTTTTTAACCATATTTTTGATTTGATAAAGCTCGGCTTCAGCTTCGCCTCGCCTCGCCCCGTCCCGATTAGATTTGGTGTGGCTCGGCTTCGCCTCGCCCCGATTTGAGAAGAAACAGATGAATATCACTCACATGCCAATAATAGCTGCCGCCATCCTTTCCTACACATTGAAATCAGAAGGAACTTGGGAGTGAATCATTTAAACGATAATGTGGACAACGTAACTTATTAGGGTTGACCAAGAACTAAAACTTCATTCCATAGTAGTTCATTTCTCAAAATCATTAACACTGGATGTGAAAATTTCATATTAATTTGCTTTGCTCGGATGTATCAACATCTACCATGCATCAATTTAAGGGCAACCTAACTAACTACGTCCCAATCATACTAAAGGTGATTAGCCGACTTTATAATTTCTTAAACCTTTATGCACATCATTCACCATTCACCATCATGCGATTGAAATTATTTCCTAAAGTCAAAGCTACGGGCACATTTTTGATACATTTTTATTAGGTGTTGTGGGGCTTCGCCCGTCCCGATCCGATGCATTTTTGATTTGGTGTTGCACGGCCGCCCCGTCGCGATGCCTTTTTGATTTGATGTGGCTCATTCGCCTCGCCCCGTCGCTTAGGATTTTTGATTTGGTGTCGCGTGGCTTCGCCTTTGCCACGTCCGTCACTAGGATTTTACATAAACAATGAATAAGAGCTTGGTATTCCCTCCAAGTCTCTAGCTGATTTGTTGATATAGAATGTGCATTCAAGTAATTTACATAATCCTTAAATAAAGTGGTATGACTTGTGTTTCTTTTACTGCATAAAAAACAAACTCTTCAACCAAGTTTAGTCAATATGAAGACGTTCTCAAAATATTATCGGATGATCATAAGCTTGCTTTGCACTTTTTATGGTTTGGTTTGCTCTTTTCCACAACTCTAATTTACACCTAAATCCAACCCAAATCACCAAGTTTGAGCCTATTAATCAATCCAAGGGATAGCCTGGTTTATACCCACTTCCAACCTTATGAACGTCAAGCCAAAAAAAACATCATTTGAACCATGTTCATGTAGTCTTCAGAAGACTAAGATATACAATTGCTTATATTTGTTCATTATTCTCCAGTAAGTAGTATTTTTACTCGACAATATTTATTTCCCTTATGTATATAAGAGCTGTAGAAAACATAAGTGGATTAAAAAATTTATACAGTTAACCACTTTTTTGGTGGTTCAGCTGTATTTTTTATTTACACGTTGCCCTTTGCGTTTTTTTTTAAATTTTCCTGATAGTACCTGTCTATTTTATCGTCATCACCCTCGTGTCCTTCACTTCACCATCACTATTTTCAAACAATGTTTGCATTTTGTCATCGATATCTTCAACTAACGATGGCATTTCGTCATCAATCTCCTCACGGCGCGCGTCTTCATTTTCACTTGAGAAAATCACGGTCTCTTGATTTTCTCCAAGTAGCCGTGACCAGTGACCTTTCTTGCATCATATATATTTTTTGTTTCTGCGATGAGAAAAATAGAAGTACAACACTACAACTGTTATACAAATCAGGTAAAAAACCACCAAACACTATTAGGAAAAGTCCTATATAGTCAAGTCAATATTATTGACTTGATCTCATCCTACAATATTAGATATAAATACCCCTCTTAAATGTGTCACGTAAATCTTATCTGATCATTACCTGTAATAATACTTTTCTACATTGTTATTGATATCTTTACATGGTATCATTGAGGAAAGGTTCGATCTAGGGCAATTCTGCAACAATTTTTCAAAAAAATTTCATCACGCATTGTGATTTCTTTTTCATTCCTGAGGATCAAATTTTTTTTTCAACAATTTTCGATCTTCTATCAACTTGGTTCTGATTATTCTTTACAATCTTTAACTTCTTCTGAATCTTTATTTTCTTTCATCGTCTTCAATCCCGATACAAGAGGGTCAATGGCTAATCATCAACAACATCAATCAAATCAAGAACAAGTGCAATCTCGGGTTGAAATTCCAATTTCCATGCTTACAGTAATGATACAAATCGGGGTAATACAGTCTTTGTTCTTCCTTTCAATAATATTGGTAATTTTGTTTCTTTAAAGTTAGATCATACCAATTTCCTTCTATGCGTGATCAATTCGAATCGTGTTGATTACAAGGCGGTTTGTATGGTCATGTTAGTGGTGAAATAGTTGAACCTCCATCTCAAATTCTTATTAATGGAGTTGCTAGTGTTAATCCAAGATGGGTTTCTTGGAGAAAAGTGATCGGTTTGTGGTTAGTTGTTTAAAATCTACATTTTCTTTGAAAGCGTATGCAGTGATGTTGGGTATGACTACTGCTAAGGAGATTTGGCAATATCTTGAGTCTAGTTTTAGGTATCAATTTTGTGCAAGACGAAATATGCTTACACAAAAATTACATAGCATTAGAAGGGGTTCTCAATCAATTTCTGTCTACTTACATAATTTGAAGGCAATTACAGATTCTTTAGCAGCAATTAATCATAGAGTTCCAGATGAAGATGTTATGATGTATATTCTAAATGGTCTAGGAAGGGAATATGACACTTTTGTCATCTCTCGCTCGAGAATCGTGAAACACCATATACCTTTGGTGAACTGAAAGCTAGATTGCTAACACATGAACCATGGCTTAATGATCAAAATCAAGATGTTGGTAGTATTCTTGATAATCCATCAGCTTTCTATGGAAGAAATACTCATAATGGTAATAAAAATGGGAAGAGTAAGGGCAAGAACAAGAATAACCAAGGAAATTTTTCTAAGAATGGTTCTCAGCCTACAATTTAAAGGTGGTGCATGTTGGAGAAACTATAAAATAGTCCCACATAGCTAACTCCTTAGCCTAGATCTTAATATATAAGGTATGGAGCCACTCCACTCATTTCCAATTGGTTTTGAGTTGGAAGCCACACACTTAACATGGTATCGGGAGCTAGGCCCGTATGAGTGGAATGAAAAGTAGACCCAAAGGGTGCCTTCGTTCACCGTCTGAGAGGTCGGCGTTGTAGTGGCTTACCTGAGCCCTACACGTGGAGGGGGAGCATGTTGGAGAAACTATAAGATAGTCCCACATTGCTAACTCCTTAGCCTAGATCTTAATATATAAGGTGGTGAGCCACTCCACTCATTGCCAATTGGTTTTGAGTTGGAAGCCCACACACTTCTAACAAAATGGTTAAAGATATCACAATAGTATCGAATCCAAGTTGTTAAATAATATCAATGAAATTGAATGATGTTCATATTGGAAAAACATGTGAGACGTTTTTTTGCAGTTTAAGGATACCACATTCTGATAATGTTCTATACTTTCATCTCATGCAACTGTTGAAATCTAAGATAGATGGATGTCTAATCTGTAGTCATTAGCTCCTATACCCCTTGGGCTCTAGCAATTCCTTAGATGGACTTTTTTCCCCAATTGTGCATCCGACTTGTTAGTTATTCTTATACCGTAATTCATTAATAAGAAACAAAAAAGAGAAACAAAAAAGTGAAGTACCAAAATCTTGAAAGTTAAACAATTGACCTTGCATTTTTAACCACATCTGTGGAATTTGCTCATGGCACCATAGCTGGCCACGCTCGGTATAGTCACACTTACATATGTACTATCATCAAATATGAGCACTAAAGCTTTGAACACTCTAGAATGTTATTTTTCACGGTTGGAACCTACAGAATTCACACTCCCACATATTTGGAATGACACTGAGCTATGGTGTTGAATATAAGTATTTGCTCTGATGTTTAGCTTGCACAAATAGTGAGGGCAACAAGCATTAAGATTTTTCTCTGAAATATACCCCCACAGAATACGAATCATCTTACTATAATAAAGAAAAAGAGGTAATTGTTTGGTGAAGCCTTTTCACATGATAATAATTAGCTAAGCTTTTGGTTAATATTTGTATATTCTGGGGAATACCATCGTTTTAAAAATAGATAAAAAAAATTAAAACTTAGATATCTTTAAACATACACATCGGATTTTTGCAAAATTAATATATTTGGAAACTCTTTAAATTATCTACGATCTTGAGTACAAACAAGGATATTAAATTTTATTTTAAGATTTTTTTTTCCATTATTATCAAATTTGGTGTTGTTAAAAGAATCCAATTCAATTATGTGCACGCATGTGGCCTTACTAGTGAC